>VZTA01013540.1:0-14507 GCA_013398855.1 Mohoua ochrocephala | reverse complement strand
TTAAGGAGCTAGTAGGTGTATTTACTTACTCTTATGTTTAAGACAGTTAAGATTAAGATACATACTTCCATAATGAGGAGGTATCCATAACAGTATGTGACTGAACAACAGTCTACACTAAAATCTTGGGAAATTACGGCTTCTATTATATGGAATTATTTTCTTATTCTTGTAAATTTCAGACATGATGTCATAGGCAGATAAATGAAAGATGCATAGAATTGACATTTTCCAAAAATGTGATCTGAACTATCCTTATACTGCTCTGTCAACATAAGGCCACTATATTCATTGTGCAAATATGTCTGTACAAATATCAATTCAAAATACTTATTCAGAATATTTTTCATATTGGTTACATTTCCCATTTGTAAAGCTTTATTGGTCAAACATTAACAAAGACTTTCAAAATCAGTGTGAATCATATCCTACCCTTTGTGATAGGAAAACACTGGCTGAGAGAATAATGTCTCAAGTTGTGTGTGAATGTGCTTAGAATGGTAAGACCTCTTGATTTTCTAATACCAAAGTTTAATCAAATAAAGCTCATCAACTCTTAATAGTAACCGAAGAAACAAGACCAGTGTAGCATTAATACTGTCTAGAAAATACAAAGAAAAATAAAACCACATCCATATTCAGGAATAAAATTATTGCAGAAGCATTCTCCAGTCTCTGAGTCCTGTGTCCCTCCAGGAATAAGTAGGGTTGGCATTCACATATTTGACAAACACTGTATGAAAAAACATCAAAGCAGTCTAGAAAGCATGATAGAGGAGCAAGAAGGAAACCGTCTTACCCTGCACACGTTTGCACAGGCGGAAGCTTCTAAATTCTGAAAGAAAAAGAAGGTAGCAGGAAGAATTTGAGTTCAATTATCTCCATTACAAGAAGACAACATTTTAAGTGCTTATTAACAACAGTAATGTCGCTAAGGAAAATACTTTATTATATCACTTTCTAAACACCATGTCATTATCAAGTAAGGCTTAAGAGACAACACATTTCACGCCATGATGAACATTTCTTTACACAGAATATTTCACTCAGCATGATTCCAAGGCAGACACAGATGCTACAAAGAATGGAAAAGAAAAAAGGGAAAAAATGCAATCTCAAAAGAGGAATCATTCTGCAGTCTTGTGTAATGAACATTGGGGTCACTAGGTGCCCTGCTGATGACTTAGCCTCCAAGATCTTACTTCTCCATTGAGGCCCAAGCAGTCTTTGAGCTGCTTGTTAGGAAGGACACAAGCTGACAACAGTAGCAGAAAAACCACAGAAACAGTGCTTCCAAGACGGCTTGACAAAGAATTTAACTTACAGATCTTAGGTACTGGCTATTGTATTGATTTGTTTAAGTATGTCTCTCACACATTTCTTAAATTGTAAGGCTTTTCGCAAAACTTTGTTTGCCAATAGGCTTTAAAAATACTTCTAACACACCTAATCTAGTTGAATGGAGAATTGTATATTAGAAAAGTGAACTTTCAATCTTAGTCTGGAAATGTACACCAAAGATCTATACCCAGCTCTTGCTGTGAGCAAGATTGGGCTATACCACATAACCAGTTTCTGTGAACTAACTACAAGTCTGTAGTAGTAATGTCTACATCTCCATGTGGAGAGCTCAAGTCCAGATAAATATATGCATGGATGAACTACTCTGCTTACTAAAGTTTTTATGAGATGTTGCCTATCTCTAAAATAGGTCAGTATAAAAGCAGATGAAGGACTCCTCTAATTGTGTGCAAGCACACCTAGGTCCACTCTATAGCTGTATATAAGTAAAAAGGAAGGGATAATCCTACGACCTATTATCTGAGATGACTCCAAACACTTGGTGCTACTGGATTAAGGTCTTTAATGTCAGTCTACACAATAGCAACAATTTTTCACTCCAACTGAGAAGAAAGAATGAAGAAAAGAAAGAGACATGTAAGGAAGTGAGATGTCCTACATATGAGCAGTCTCTTTGAACTCTTTTTTCTCCACTTTGGGGGTATATCTGAATAAAGCGTAAAAAATTACAGCCTAACCTAAAGTATCTTGTTTAACTCCTTGGAACACTTATAAATTATATTTCTCTAAGACAAAAGACAGTAGATAAAATTATAAAAATACAAACTCACTTCAGTTACGCTACTGAAGACGAGCTAAAAAATATATGTGTGTTTATGTTAGCTCACAAACTACTCTGAAGGTGTGAATGAAACACAGGCTGTAATCTAGTTATTTTTAAATAAATGGCAGTAATAGGAAATGGGCCTTATTTATTTATTATTAAATACACATGGTCTTGAAATCCTTGATTATAAAAGAACTGTTAAATGAAAATTGTTCTACTAAATATATCACCTATGCAAAAACCACTTATGTTTAAGAGGAAATGATGAATTCTTCCTGGATTTGGGGATTTTTTTGACTAAAGTTTAATTTTTTTTTTTCTGAAATAATTTTTATGAGAAGCTCTCGTGATCAAGATGAGCTGGTTGTTCAAACACAAACAGTATACTTTGCCAGAAAAATTACAAATTTATGATGAGCAATACTCAAGTTATAGAGAGATCTAGAGAGACAAGTTATGAATATTCCATATCCCAGAAAAAGCCTGTGAGAACTTTACTTTTTGTTATCATCAGTCTTCTCTCTGCAGGAGACTGTTTCAAGGAAAATAAATCTCTCAGTCATCTCATTGCAGAACAAAAATTTTCATAATTTCCAAGTTTACATAGAAAACCAGAACCCTTGTTTTCCAGCCAACCTTATTAAGAAGAAAACTGATGAACGAGAAAGTAGTAGATCTGAAACATTCTGACAACTCTATATGTAATAGTTCAGCATTTGACTGCACTGTGGTAAAACAGTCAGCAAAGAACTTTGATATTAATCTTTATCTATAATTTGAGTTTAAGCACTTATCTATGTTCTGTAAAACTTCGTATCAGCAGATATTTCAAAGTGTTATATATATATATATATGTTTGATGCTTTGGAAAGAGACTTCTTAAGAAAGCAGCCTACAGTTATGAATGCTTAGAAATCACTTCAAAAACTGGTAGTTAACAAATGGTAACTTGATATAAAAGTTTGGGCTCAAGTATATACTTGTGGTCTTGAAGAGCAATTAAGCACAATTTCCTACATATGGGGAACCAGGCCTGAGTACATGATGAAATCAGCTTAGATTTCATCAGATTCAGTTACGAAATAGAAGAGAGATGAGCTGAGGGAAAAAGACTGCTTTTGTAAAGCGCAGTTGCTCTGTGTTTACTTTACAAACTGACTGCCTTGAAGGGGTTCTTGATAGGTCTCAAAGCTGCACAAATAAAAGATGTTAAGCTTTCAAAGCAACAGATTCTAATTGAAGGAAAGACTTGAAACCCACAATGTGAACTGTTGCAGCAAGAAATGATCCATTCATGGCTGACCTAAGTGGCAGAACAAAAGTTTATGTAAATTCATTTCTGTTATTTTTAGAACGAGCCCTCCACCGATGTGCATAAGCCTTAAGGGCAGTATTAAGAAAAAGCCACCTAGTGCTTCAGAGATATCTTTTCATAGTCTTTACAAGTAGGACAACAAAGCAATGCACAGAAGGAGACTAACTTATTCATGTTTTTCAAAGAGCTGTTTTTTCAAAGAAACAATTTGTGTTTCTCACATCTCCCACTGAAACAAACAATAGGAACAGTTTACAATCTCAGTAAATAATATTTATTCCCTGTAGGTACATTGGAAACTTCAAAAGAGCATGAGAAAATATGTGGCATAATCACAGTTGGAAGGGATTTTAGAAGATACAGAAGACACAGCATGCTACCTATCACCAGTCAACATCCAGTTACATTTTCAGAAGTTAGCCAGTGTTTGCACCTAAGTAGAGACAAGTAGTATCCTAGAATATCCAAAAGACCTTTTCCCTTTGATAATCCATTTTTAGATTAAATGAAAAATAATCTGTAGACCATTTTTTGACACTATTAATTTGAAAAAAAGCTGAATAGACATCAAAACACCTCTTTTTAACTTACAGAGCTGTAAAACTTAGTTGTAAGCAGATAGTCACTTGTCTGTAGACATGTGTAGAATCCTGACCTACGCTCTCAGTGTAGGTAAAATCTCACTATTATAAACGATTCTAAACTACAAAACTGAATGATTGAATTTTCAAATTATAATCAAAATGTAACTTCAAATACTAAATCAATCAAGTTACAAGTACTCTGAATCAAATTCACCAAGTAGTGCAGTTGCCAAAAGGACAAGTCTTCTTAAGGTTGATAGAGTCGATTTTAGTCCTTTAATTTACACGTGCTGGAATCATGAGATACACTATCTCACCTAGTTTTAACGGATTATCATTAAAGCAAGTCAATCAAACCTTGTGTAAAGTTTAAGATGCAAAGGAAATTAGCTGATTATCAGACTTCATGGTGAAGCTTTTTCCAAGGTTTCTGTGAGTAAAACAGTATCTTACAACCTCCTTTTCCATTCGGACCTAAGAACACAAATCACAAGGGGAGTCTGCAACTTTTATCTGCTCTCATAATTCATATTTTCTGACAAAATTATATGGAGACTCCAGTTAAAGGTGTACACCTTAATATTTATGCCTTAAATTCCACATGCTAAACTGAAAACTCAGCGTTAGGTTTTGAGGACGAAAATATAGAATATTTTTAAGGTCTGAACTCTTCAGCCTTAGTGAGCTTTGTACCCATTTGTCACAGTAGTGCAGTCAAAATGACTGGTTGCAGGTGGCAACACGGTTGCCAGCCTCCAGGATGGTGATCAGTTTAAATGGCCCCCAGTTGCAATATCTGTTCTAGTTACACCATGTCTAGGTGTCAAAGACGGAAGTACTAATTTCGTTTAAAGAAAAATCTTACAAAGTTACCCATGAATTTCACTGGAGTGTTTTGTCTTATATGAAGACTCCAAAGATCCTTGATGGTCATATTCTTTTCTCCTGTGGTCTTTTTTTTTTAGTAAATTCTCACCATATTTCCTTGGCTTTCCCCTAAAATTTTCTTCTTCAGTTTAGTGGGTTGGGTTGTGTTTTTTTGTATGAAAGGCAGGTTACATTTTCCTCATCGTTTCTCTTAAATTATTACGAACACATCATATGGCTGAAAACTCTCTGTTTCAAGTATATTACATACATTTTCCTTACAATGGAGAAAAGATACACACACGTACTATGTATGTCATGTATGTGCAGAACTTTATGTGGAATTGCAACAGATTTTTCAAAATAACTAATGTCCACAATGGCCAATGCGCATCAATGAACTCATGAGTTTCTCAGAAAAATGTTTCTTACTTTCTACAGAAATCAGCAACTTATTGATATATAAGAATATCTGATAAAGGACATACCGTAAAAACTATGCACAGATAATAGTGCAGAGATGCAATTTAGGCTTCAAGGGAACATTGTCCTATATCTCTTCTCTTAGATGTATTGATGTACCAAACATCAGGACCCTCCACTTGTAGACTTCATGGCAGTTCTGACGAATATTCTGTCTGGAAGAAAACTTTTTGTTTGATGTATGTGGCAGTATCAGTCATAACTACATAACTACAAAACGTATGAAACTGTTAAATAATGGAGCAAACGTGTAATTAACAATGACGTGCAACTTTATGATGTGTGTGACCTAGCTTTCTAGACTAATAATTGAACTTGACTTTTTTTAAACTAGCAGTCCAAAGGAAATCAGAACTTAAATAGCTCCCTTTCTCATATGTATGAGAGAATATATACAATATATATAATACAGATACACAGTACAGATGCTAATTTTGTGACAACATCTTCTTTTCTTCTTTCCTTCTTTCTTCTTTATTTCTGTTGGTTTTTTGCATGAAATACATGTTATGATAGTTAGGAGCAATACAGTAAGCGACATTGCTACCTGCTAAGAGTCTGTGTATCACATGCTGTGAATAGACAGTATCATTCTACTGGTGTAATCAAATGTCACTAGGAAATATTTATGTGCCTGATTCCGTTGTACTCAGTTGTGTCAATCACAGATTCTCCTATAAAAGGAATCTGCTGTCTCCGTTGCTCTTGAGAGATCACTAGCATTTAGAACAGAAAGTTCTTGATTACTTTATTGATCTTTCTTCCTAGGTTTTCCAAAGGACATCGTATTAAAGCTTAACTCCAGTTTCACTGGAGTTAATGGAAGAGAGTTCTGAGTTGAAAGTAGGCTGAATCCTAAACCAGATTACCTTTATGGCTCTAGGGCCCGTTTCTTTCTGTAGCTAGGGGAAAATCATTCCATCAACTGTAAACATTGACACTGCTTTTATAAAAGATCTACTGTAACAGTTGGAATCTTCTGACCACTTTGCAAATCACCATTCCATTGGTGTCCAATAGGTGGTCATCAGCTTGTGAAAATTCCTCTCCCTTCTTTAACACGAGCCTTGTTTAATATTTGTGTTTATGTTGTGATGCTTCTGATTGAATAAAAAGGTACAGATTCTTCACCATATATGCTTGTCAGATCATGCACCACACATGTTATTACTATATATGAAGTCTATGCTGAAGTGACCATCAGTTTATGCCTCAGTTCCTCCTCTCCATTTTTGATACATGAAACTTAATCCCACCTAGCTTTTTTCACATTACTCTAGCTGTGTATAAAATGTAGTAAATATTTGCAGCTTTCTTTGTTTTTAAGCTCTCTTTCACTATTTTGCACAGTATATGTTTACACGCATATAAAAAAAATACACACAGCCATCAGTGTGTATGTAAAATAAACAATAAGTATGAAAATTCTTTGACTGCTGCTATGCTGGACTGCTGTATGCCTCACTATGTCTATTTCACTAACACAAATACTGTCCTATACTCAGGCAGCACAGTGTTATTAGAAATCATGACATAATAAATTGCCTGTTTGCTGAAAAAGAGCTACAACATAAAGAATCACATTTATAAAAAAAGATCCATGAAATGGGAAGTTATGAAAACAAGAGTATCCCAAAAAAAAAAGCCCCGAAGGGATGGTCTCTTAAAAAAGAAGTTAAGGACATTTGACTGAGATTGTAGCTGCAGCAGGTAGTGTGCTCCATAATTGCTACCTATGTTTCCAATTCAGAGAGAGGTTTCAGTTTGTACCTGTTGAACAATAACAGAGAAGGGTAAACGTTGTAGTTTTTTTTTTCTCATCTAGTGACTGAAATGAAATGTTCTGTAATCACTAGGTTACAGATCCTCAGTTATTGCAAACAGCAAAACTACACTGACAAAAGAATTACACCGTATTATTAGCAATAGATGTAGGTCATATTGAATCACAAAATGAATAACGCTTGCAAATTTATACCATGTAGCTTTATATAAGCATGATTATACACAAATTCAGGTTCTTATGAAGGCTCTCGACACACAAAGATTATGAAAAAAGAAGACTATCTGACAACACAGCGGAGTCACATATATTCTGATGAGTTTCTAACTAGCCTGCAAACAAGAAACTTATGTGGAGTTAACGAGTTATGTTGTTCTTAGTCGAACAAATCTTTAGTCTTGTTCCTGGCATGACCTAACTTGGCAT
This sequence comes from Mohoua ochrocephala, assembly GCA_013398855.1. Classification (NCBI taxonomy): domain Eukaryota; kingdom Metazoa; phylum Chordata; class Aves; order Passeriformes; family Acanthizidae; genus Mohoua; species Mohoua ochrocephala. The sequence goes on along the minus strand of VZTA01013540.1, from coordinate 6,921 downwards.
TTTGATAAAAGACTGAACAAAATGCTTGCCTTTCACCTCATAGTCAAAACCAGTAAAACAGATGGTTATTAATGGTGATTTTATCTCTAGCCTGATATTTTTGTCTAGTAAATATAATACTGGGATAAAAAATTCCTTTTAAGAACTTCTAACACTTATATGTCACTTTCAAATGTACGAACAGATGTCCTGGAACTGAAATGCTTGCACCCTTTATGGAGACATTTTCTCTGAAATGTGGAGTGGTTCAAATACTGGTGGTCAAGATATTGGAGCATACAAGATGTCGAACATGAACAAACCTAATATAGGTTGAATAAACTCTGATAAGAATCGTGCATATCCATGCTTGGGTTTCTCTGTAAAGAACTGTTCTTGTGACAATATTTTTAATTAATTGGCACAAAGAATTGCTTTTATATAAGATAGCTAATAGTAGGGCAGAAATTCAAACCTTAAAATAGCAAGCATCTTCCTCTAAGCAGTTTCAAACCTCTGTCTGTGATTTTGTGTATTTTTCAAACTAATGTCTTCATCTGTCTCACTTTAACAAGAATAGCTTTTATGAAACGTATGTTTTACCTTCATGTGCTTTTGTTGTTGAAACACCTGTACTTTGGGATATTTGTGTTAGTGATTGGTTTGGTTCCTATTATTAATTGTTGTGGGCTACTAACTTTCTTGGAGCCACTACATCAGTAGTCTGGCAAGACATACAAGATATTCACTCTAACAGTAACATACCATTAGGTGCAGAAAAAAAATGTAGGATGGTAGCAGTTGGAAAGTTAAATCGTTTACTTATTTTTATGTTTAATAAATAAAATTATAAACTAAAATTAAATAATTCATTTCTAGGGAGGTTGAATCTAGTCTATGTTTGGCCCAATGTGTACAAGAGTTGACTTAAGATCATCACCCCCTAAAGGTCGGGTTGGATCTTCCACACTTTAGTGGGGTCTTATTCCTTCAGAAGAATTTGAAGAGAATGAGTGATCCACAGATACGGCTGTGATGTATTCTCAAAAAAAGACACTGCGAATTTAATTTCTCTGCAAAGAGAGTGTGAAGTGCAAACTTCAAGACAGACAGAAGGCAGGTACTCTTCACAAATTAGTAGAGAATATGTTCACAAACATTTCTCAAAGTACAGCTGAGAATCAGATACATCAAATAGGTTTTTTTTTTTCTACAGAGCTTTTATTTTCCAGCATGTCATATGCCATGCATTTGTTTAAATAGTTGTCAGTTTATGTGCTGGTACAACACACACCGTATAATAGACAGAAAGGCTTTTTTCATCATCCTTACTCATTGCCTTACTGAAGAGAAACTTTCTTCTTCTACACTTACTGAGAATTGAGTCACAAACAAAAGATGACAGCTGACCTGATAAGTCACATACCCATTTCCAGTTATAAAAGACAATCATGGAGATGTCAAAGTTATCTCTTAGATAAGCTATGGGTCAGTAATCTCTGAATACATGCTACCCACTCTCCTACTTTTGCCTGCTGTATGATATTAATAAGATAGCTACTGCCCCAGGAATTTTACATCATCTAAAAGATTACAAAATACTAATAAGCTTAAAAAAGAAATAAAAAGAATAATAATAATAAAAATGGGTTTAATACACAATCTGAAAGGGATGAAAATCCTCCACAAATGTCTCACTCTGACCTCCATGGGCTGGACCATGTTCTAGGCCAGGTACTTGTATGAAAGAAGGGAATTTCAAGAAGCCTGCTATAACGGAAGAAATTATAAAATGCAAGAGCATTTGGATGCAGCAAAGATTGATTTCATTCAAGCTTCTTAACTCACATTTCATGTATTTCATAACTCTGCTACAAAAAGAGATTAAGGGCAAGTAAGCACTAGGGGATGATGTAGAGATCTTCCCAATCTGCCTGCATAACTCTACAGGGTGTGTGACAGCTGCTAAAGGGTATGTGCAGAAGCATGCTTAGCAACCACTGCACAGCAACTCACTCCAAAATTCTACCTCTCAGAAAACATGATAGAGGCTTCACTTTGTAGCTGTTGAACAGTAACACAGAGCATGGCAGGACTAAAAAGATCAGAACATGTGTAGATCATTACTCTGTCCATCAGGCAATTAATTTTAAATAAATTAGCAAAGTCAAAAATAAATTGCGAAATGTGTTTTTAATCAGGAGAATTTTTCAGCAAATCCCTTAGGATTCTTCTACCAAATCCTTTATGCTTAAGTGAGTACTCCCCCTACAGAATCATAATTCCCAGAAAAGGTTAACAGCCAAAGTTCAGTAGAAAAGTGAAAATATCTATCGAAACTATCACAATCTGCGATCATAAAGTTCTATACCAAGTTACAATCTAGCATATCAATCAAAACCTATTTTGACAATTTGCTTAGAACAGCAAACATGTTACATTTTATTGCTGAAAGCCCCCTGTAAAGAATGGGGGAATGGAGGGACAGAGCAGGTGTATGCATAACAAAGTAACAGTGAAAGGCAGCTGGCAGCAGTCCACACCAGTAAATGACAGCATGTAAAGTCAGTTATTTTTACATGCATATGCAAAAAATAATATTTCCTCAGAAAAGGAATTTTTTTTTCCCCTCAGTGTATTGTGGTGTCTTAGCACAAAGGAAACCACAAAGAAATTTGTTACAAACTCTTTCCACACAGTCCTATGGAGGGAGGACTTCCAGGGCAGTCTTTTTTAGCAGTACTATCTATCATTGTAATTCTTCACACATAAGCTTCATTGCTTCATACAGCTGCTCACTTGTAAGAGATCTAGATCTGGAGATATCTAGATTTGGAAATAGCTTATGAAGGTGCAGGAATATTCCTCCTTACATAGCTCACATGTTGAAAAAATAACTACTGTGGATCCTTTGATCTTTGCAAAAGGGTTTATTGCTTTATTCAAAAGCTTTCTATTTTTCTCCTCACTTTCTCTGTCTAAAGAAAAAAAAAAATCATACTTTAAGGTGGCTATCATGAGTCTGTGTTTTCATGACTAACCTAGAAAATTAATCTTTATATGACAGTAAGGACCCAGAACAAGACAAGTGCTGAATTTGGAGAAAAGTTCTGTTTATTATTTATTAATCAGGCAGATTGGTTCATAAAAAATATTTTCTGACAGAAAGACCGGCTTTATGATGCCATTATTTGAATGTTACAGCATAACATTGACTAAAGATCCTAAAAGGTGACTATTCTCACCTCCTGAGGTGTAAAGGGACAATTAATGAAACACATCACATGGAAGCCTAGTTAGAAACATTTATGAATCCATGATGGTGTACATCTTAAATCATATATGAGTTGAAAATTCTCTGACTTAGTAGGTTTGCTCTTTGGGGATTTGAGTATTGGCACACCGAAGAAGAGCTGTTGAAGAAAACAAAATATTCAGAAAGTGAAAATAAGAGCTACAAAACAAAAGGAGAGTTGATATTTTATTGGTTTCTACTATGTGGCAAAGCGGTTAGATTTATGTCAGATTCCTAGAAAAAGACTTTTAGTATCAGGAAAAAAGGTATCTCGAGACAGTCACATCATTCATCACGTAAACAATAAACTGTCTCTGTAATCTTCATATTTCTGTCATTTTTATGAGGTGACCTAAGGATTTTTCTGTTTTCTAAATTTGTATAATATCTTTCAGCATTCTCTTTGAAACATTCTTCTTCTTCCCAAAAGCTTGATTAAAAGGTACTATAGCTAGGTGGTTCTATTCAGATTCTAACATGATAAAAATTTAACTTGCCTTTATACTTGTACTTGCACCCAGCCAGAATTCATGCTTCTTCAGCCAATATGAATATACTTATATTTCCGTGAAACATTATTAAGTTTTCTGTGCTTCACCACTTAGTAATATTTAAAAAAAAACCAAACCAACCAACAGACAAATAATTTGAGAAGTTTTATTTCCTCACAGGGATCTTAGGAGAGCTTGAAGACTGTAATATAACTCCACCACCCAGAAAGTGGTCAGGCGTTTGGAGTGAGTTACTGTTGTAGGTTCCTTCCAACTGGACTATTCTATTTCATTCTATTCCACTCTATTCTATCAGACATGAATATGAAATAAATTGATATATTCTAATTCTGTATTTTTCAAGATGATAAATGAGCATAATAGTTTATTGTGTGATGTCTTTCCTCTTAAATTGCTTTACTCAGTTTTGAATTCTAAATACGGCTTCTTTTGAGGTTTCTAGAGAAAAAATATTACATAGAATAAATTGAAGGACTTTTCTGTCACCATGTTACTGTCTATTTTCTATCACCATGTTTAGTGTTTATTCTGTCACCATGTTAGTGTTTATTGCTGAAAACACAACAAAAGAAGGAATATGTCGTGTTGTTATTGCTCAGTTCCATGAGAGGTGGGTTATAAAGTTTTGGGTTTGTATGACTTATTTCAAGAAATTTAACACAAACTACAGTGAGGCAATGCCCCTTTCTGGTTTTATAGGGAAAGCACTGGTATGATCATCAATTATTTAATGGAATAAGTGATAGCTATCTTCCAAATTTAATTAATAATGTAAAAAAAAAAAAAAAAGAGGAAATTCTATCTGTTTGTGTGAACTGTGTTTTGCATTGAATTTCCTTGTTCTTCTTACTTTAAATTTATTGCAATTTTATGCAAATAACCTTTGCAATACATTTTTAACAAATGCCTCAATTTTCCTTTACTGTATTTTTTAAATACTATTTTTTAAAAACTGTACAGATTTTTTTTTCATTTCACTCCTTCCCCCATTTTCAGAATGATTTCTTATGAAAATCAAAGACCATCATTCTATTCTGATTTTTTTTGTGTTTATTTATTTATTTATTTTTAGCCTATTTTTTTACTTCTTATTTTTCTCAAACTAGTGTTATTTAAAATCTATTTGTAGAAGTTACTGTTATATTACACTAAAAATGTTGGATAATGGTAGCCCTCATGAGTTTCAGTAACTGCTCAGACATATATTCAGACATAATATCCAGGTATTTTTCAAAAAGCTAGATTAAATACAAATTACAAGAATTGCCTGTTCAGTAGAATAGCCTATATGCAAAGTAGTAGTTGCATCTTCCATTGGCTTCAAAATCAAGTGCAATTAATTCAGCTCTTAACAGTTTTCACTTTTGACTCTCTGTGTTCATAGTGATTTTTTCCAAGACTTTGTAAATTAAATTCCATACTAACTCTAAGATTTCTCTAAGATTTCCAGTACTACATTTTCACACTTGTTTTTAGGTTTAGGTTGTTATTCAGAATTCCTGAATTCTTAATTCAACAAGCAACACCTGTTCTTATGTGACACACACAATGGCATACTACGAAGGAAGAATTGTAAAAGATTTTTTGCATCTTTAGTATTCATCTTTGCCACATATGTGTAAGTAGTGTGTCTCGGTATGGGGACAAAGACTCAGGAGCCACATCACAAACTGAAATAGGTATAAGACTAAATAGACAAAACATTTGTGCTTTCCTACCACTTTGTCCATGAGACTGCCATCCTGTCAGGCAACCTGAGGCACTGCGAAAGTGTTCGGATACCACAGAGATTCTCATACTCCAATTTGAGAAGATATGAAATAAAGAGGAAGGACAATCCTTTTGAACTGCTTGCATCACTAATCTCAGGTGCTATAACTTTGAGTTAATAGAAGACTCACAAATGTGCAGAAGTACTGGCTTGTATGTGTGGTCCTGAGTTTCTTGTTTCATTATTGACGGCAACAGAATTGCTCACACAGTTATCCACTTCAATAGATTCTTACTCAAATCAGGTATAGATTGCCTGAAAATAATTTACTCTCCACAGGATCTCCTGACTTGCAAAATTACAGTTTCTTTCTGATTGATTTACATCAGAAAGGTAGCCAGCATTCTTTTAGGAATTTGTGTAACAAAATGAGTAAATTTTAAGTACAGGAAAAATACAAATACTTTAGAGCTAACTATGTATACATTGGAAATGAAAGCCTTTTCCAATGTTTAAAGCAGTAAGTATTATAACTAAACAGGAAAAAGGGAAAATGGTAAGTAATACATTTATTGATTTGAATAACTAGTTTAAATTTGGGCTCCTGCAACACTTATATATCTTTTTCATACTAAACAAGCAAGATTTCAGGGAAGGGACTAGCTCAAATGGTAGAATACTTTGCATGTGAGAGGTAGCAGGATCAATGTCCGCATTCTCTAGGTCATTCCTGTCTTCAGTCACCAGGTTGCAGCCTTTTGCCTTTAATGCACATTACTGGTTTTGTTCAATACTGGATCTGATGGTCACCAGCATGAGTTAATTTGACTCATCCAGACTGGAGGTGACTTGGGCTGCAGTGATCGTGCACTGTGGAGTTTGCAGTTCTGCGGAATGTGGGTCAGGTAAGGAGTAAAGTTAGTTCTCTGAACTTTAGGAAAGCAGACTTCCAGCTCTTAAGGGAGATGGTCAGTAGGATCCCCTGGATGACTTCCCTCAGAGACAAGGGAGCAAAACAGAGCTGGAAGGTCTTTAAGAAGTCTTCCATAGTGTGCAAGAGCTAGCAATGCCCAGGAACAAGAAATTGGGCAAGGAAGACAAGAGATGAAGTTTGGATATGTAAGGATGGCGTGAGGAAGGCCAAGGTGAAGCTGAAACTGAACCTGGCAAGGCACACAAAGAATAACAGGAAGGGCTTCTACAGGTACTTTGACAGAAAAGAGAGGCAGAAGAAGGTGTACTCCCCTTGATAAACAACAACAGTAAACTGATAACAATGAGGGGAAGGACAAAGTACTCAACAACTTTTTGACTTAGTGTTCAAGGGAAACTTCTGTTCCCACATGTCTCAAGTGGATGGACAGGAGGATGGGTACTAGGGGAGAAAGCTCCCTCCCACACAAAGATCAGGTTTGTGACCACCT
>VZTA01013527.1:1504-11944 GCA_013398855.1 Mohoua ochrocephala | reverse complement strand
TATTTCTGGGGAAAAAAAAAAAAGCTGTTTCTCTTTTACCTGAAATCCTCACGGATGAGAAGAAGATGCAGGCAATATGTAATGCCTGTGAAGATTTCACCAAGAAGGACAAGAACCTGAAAGTCATCACTTTCATTAAGAAAAGATGAGGTAGAGAAGCCTGAAGACTTGAATATTTCAGGGGAGAAAAGGACAGATAAAAGAAGGCAGTTGCCTCTACCATAAAGACTCTCAGTATAACATCATGCCTACGAATATAGTCATGCTACTATGGGGAACAGGTCTTTGTAAGGAAACTGACAGTCTTTCATTAATCAATTCACTGGCATGAGCAGCCTTATCACAGACCTTTTCTCTAGGCTGTAATCCCAGAAAAATTCCAGGGAGAAAGTAGAAAAAGAAGGAGTGTTACCCCCAGAGCTCTAGGAAGCATCTCAGGGAACCAAAGGATTTTATTTTAAACAAACCACATTTAGCAGAGCCAGATTTTCAGAAACAGATTTATAAAGACCATATCTGAGGACCAAAATCTACAGCCTGGTTTTTGACAGGGTTGAGCATCCTCTTGTAGGAATTTACATAAAAGTGGACATATCGGCTGTTCAGCCCTTCAGAAATGGGATCAATGTTGGATATTCAACTGACCCTACAGGCTGACAATAGTTGGTATTCTGTTTAATAACAATGATTGTTCTTTCTTGTTTCTGTATCACGATGCCATAATAGACAGGTTGGGTTAACTCCAAATGCACAAGTACAGTTTGGAGCTTGCACCAGAACCCGCTGTTTATGCTTGGAAGTGCTCTGTGAACAGCCAAGCAATAGGACAATGGCAAAAGCAACTCCTGTCTTCCTTTGAAGTCTTCTAGTTTGGGTATTTGAACAGCAGAAAAGGGGACCTATCATGACACAAAAAGTTATGATGGTTGCAAATAACAGCAGTCACAAGGCTGTCACCTCTTCATATACAGGAGGGATATGAAGCAGAGAAAAGATCCTCAAATTTCAAACACCATGGCCAGCAGCACTGCTAGGACATTGGGGAAGTTGATCGCATTGAGTCTGACTGGAGATGTATCACTCTCGACTGAATTATACATATACACAGCGGCATTCTCAGGCACAGAATGGGAACAGAACAGCCCACTTCTGTGACAGTCAGGCACATATGAACAGCCTGCTCAGAATTCTCCCCGGGCCTTTTGTTCTGCCAGGTTGAGTCAGGAATAGCTTGAGGAGAACCCTAGCTGGAGTGGGCCAAATCCACGTCAAGAAAGGCTATAAAACCCTCTGACCACAAACAACACCCCGGTAGCTGATGCTCCAGCTAAATTTCACAGCATAGCTACAACAATAGAGTAATTATAGGCTGCTCTTTGGGCAGGGCAATTTGGTAACAGCAGGTATACATGGACACAAAAGTGCATATAGGCTGTAAAGGCATTCTATGGCTTGGGAACAGTAATAGAAGTTCATTTGGAATCAGCCGGAATGGCAACCCCTGTCCAACTTTATCAGTAATAAAAGAAACTTGCGTTAGACACTTCAGTCATCTTCCTGCACTGAAAATTCAGGCTCTTCTCTCCCTCTTTTAGCCTTATCCTTAAGGAATCTTCTTAATATTTTTGAGAAAAAAATGTCTAGTGTTACAGTCAAGCAAAAGACGCTCCAGAAGGAAATCTCTTTTGATGATGATCTGTGGCACAAGATCATGCTGAACATATTACTCACATCAATCACAGCACGAAGACATCATTAAAACTAGAAATAACAGTGTGATCAATGAAGTGTTCCCATTTGCTGTTGATAAAAAATATGTGTTACATGGGAGCAAGAAAACAGAGAGAAACAGGGATTAAAAATAAAAAGGATTCAAACTTGTGCAAATGGGCTTTGACTAGAAAACCCTAGTTTCATACTGAAAAACGTTCCCTGCACTGACGTGACAAGCTAATGTCCAGGACAATACTGTCTGGACTGAAGTAAAGCATATTTTAGGATGTTCCATCTGCCCAAGACTACAAACAGTGCTCTCAGCTCTCTTCCTAATACTTGTGACTGTTATGCAGACTGCCCGGAGCACACACCGGCAATGGCACGCCTGAGAGACACAGAGAGATCTCAGGTGACACCAGGATGTCTCATTTATTATTTGTCAGTCAACTTGTAGGGAAAGGTTTGGAACCCCACAGGGTTTCCATAGCTCTCTATGCTTATTCCTCAGGAGAATGAATAGTAGACATGGCACCACTTTTTCCTGCTCAGGTTTTCTGCATCTATGACATGTGGTTTACTTTTTTCAAAGTCAGGTAAGAGATTTGTTTGAGATAGAGAATAGATGGATCAAGCAGACCTGTAAAGATGATACGCTTTCAAATGCCAGTCCAAGTTAAAAAGAGAGAAATAACTCTCACAAATACATTTCTTCTGCCTGAACTTTGCAAATAATATCTTAGCCCTGCTGTTTTGTGCATACACATACGCATGCACAAATATGCTTAATACTGTCATCACAGCCGTGTCATCACAGTTGTGAGAGTAGCCAGGTAGTTCTATCTCAATATTTATCAGCATTTAAATTGTCATGTAATGCCAAATTATTTTGTTTTGGCATTGATAAAGCAGGCAGAAAGAACATAACAGGCTCTCTGGAAGTCTGCTTGAGTGGGCAGGGCTGCCAGTACAGGAGAAACTACTCCTGAGTTGCTGAGAAAATCTGTGACCCAGCCATTACTGGAGATTCCAATTTTTTAGTCCCATGCCAAAGGCTTTCAAAGCTTGAAATATGTTCTAAGAGTTGTTGTCAAACATTTGTGCTGAAAGAGGCTTGCTTTGTACTACACGGCTTCCTCAATTAAAAAAAAAAAAAAAAATTAAAAATCTTAGCTTCTTCACACAGAGGGAGCCATTCTAACCCCTTTAATCTATGCCTGAGCCTCAAAACACACACCTCGCTCTTTACTGTACAACCAAATACACAAACCTCTTAAGAAGACAAACCTCTGTAATCAGTATGGAGTTAGAGGTAAGCAGGAGATCACTTCCAAAATAAACCAGTCTTTGTTGCCTGTCTGGATAGAAAAAGTCAACTCCTGAGTTAGCTGCTTGACATTTCCAGAACCTGAAGCATACCCTGTGTGCCCATTTAGCTGGGCAACGGTATTCAGTGGTGACTGTAAAAGCACACTGTAGAACAGGCAAAGATTATCTGAATTTAGAGATAGTCTCTTTTATCATACCTACTTCAATAAAGGGTCATCAAATAGAAGAGAGCAAAAGAAGCCTCAGGTTATAGCCATTACTACTGAAGCCAAACATCCTGAGTCTTTCTGTCTGTCTTTCTAACACCTTTCATCTCCTTAAGCAGTTACTTAATTGCTTACCTAAAAGACCAGTTTGTACATGGCCACTAGAATGTGGCACGCATGAGTCTGGCCCCATGCATAATGAAGAAGTTAGTTACTTTTCTAGCAAACAGGTAAATGTTTTAGACATCAAGATTGGTAAAACCTACAGAAAAATCTTTAACCATAACTACATTTGGCATGCTGCAGCCATATCTCACATCTACAGATGCTTAAAGATTGCTTGCTTCAAAGAGGTGAGAATCAAAAATGACAAGGAGGACAAGGGCAATGGTTACTTAATTGGGTACCCTTTGCCCATAAGCTGCCCTCCCCTGCAAGTTGGAGATAACACAGGTGCAGTACTGCAAGGTAAAAAGGAGCATCTACTTGTGGTATGCACTCCTTATGTTAAAAAACCTTCTCTCCTCTGACGGCCTGGTGGAAGATGACTTCTCATTGATCCACACTGAGTGCAGAACTGGTTGCCAACTACTCAGTGGCTTTTCTCCAGCTGCAGCTTTTGCTTTGCTCTTTATCTTCTCTCTCAGAGCCTTTCTACTTCCAAGAACCCAGTCTCTGGATTTGACTAGATTATTGACAAATTATCCATCATAGAGGGAAGAGCTGATGAATGAGTAATATCATATTCACTCAAATGTGTAAGATCTTATGAGTGAAGAAACAGTACTCAAAATCTGTATCTTAAATTGTCCTGAAACTGACTTACATTCTTAATTGAGTTTAGCATTTATACACACAAAGACAGACATGCGCCACGGTAAGGACCTCAAGAGCAAATGACTACATTCACAACTCCACAAGGTCTTTCCTCTGCTTACTCTAGTAAAATAACCAGCTTTGGATATTTGCCTGTGCAGAATCCAGAGATAAATGCTCTACCATCATGTCTGTCACCAAGGCACAGCTGTCAGGGATTCAGCCTCTAAATAACTTCATCTGGGAAAATGCATCTATACGCCCACTGTTGGCATAAGCACCCCATTTGACCTTTCCTGTGCAGAACGTAACATTTTCTATATGAATGATTTTAGTGAACAGCTGGCCAATGGGTTAGCACGGGGATTCATTTACTCACCTTTTAGACTTTTGCCCATTGGGCTAGAAATTAGCAAATGCCTGTTCCTAACATTTTTATCTCCGACAAAGCCAAGAAATTACATTATAAAAACATTTCCTTAGAACTCCAAATGGACATGGTACATCTGTGGCTTTTAGTCACCAGAACAAAGTCGCACATCCTCTGGTCATGAAATAGTAATTTCAGGATCACATGAGTACCCCCTATCTCACTGCACTGGAGCACCCATCTCAGCCTCGGCACTCTTTCAGATCTTGAGATTCTTCTGAGTTCTACCCTTTTGGTACAAGAAAACAAACTATAAGATGAAAGAGAAACAATTGGGCTATTTCTTTTCTACTTTTATTGAGAATCTAAGTTTTTGATTTTGACTTAGAGGACAGATTATTCAGACTATGAAGTAGCTGCCAAATTCATCATGAATGGCATTTAGCTGGCAAAGGGTGTATTACTGCCAAATGCCTAACACACTGGGCATATTGTATTTGTACCATCTGGGAGAGTAAACAGTGACAGGAAATAACCACAAACAGGTGTTAATGTTAGCCCCTTAAGGGTCATTAATGAAGTATGGCATTGAAAGAGCCCACACACAAGTCCTGGCAACTGGAGAAGGTGGGATTCCAGGGAGTGTAAGAGAGTATTAATTTGTCACACACAAAAAAATCTGTTCTTGATTGCATCTCCTCTACATGTCCTTTTTCCTCTTGCCATACCACATCCTTCAGCTGAGCTCCTTTTGAATACTCCTTCCTTTTCCCTTTTAGGCAACAAGATCTATCCTTACCCCGGCCAGCCAAGACAAACACAGTCCTGAATTACTCATCTTTTTAAAGCCTATCAGCCTCTAAAGACAACTCCATGCTTTCATGCATTCTTCAGAGAAGAAATACTGTCTCAATTCCCCTTCAGACATTTTCAGAGACATTTCCACCTTCACTACAATAAAAGGCCTCTGGCTTCTACAAAGTGTGATCCATATCACACTATACCCCTCTTTCCCCAGTGCATCTCCAAGGTTGTTTCCCCTGTCCCAGAAAAGACCTGAAAAGGGTGTGTGACAGTGACACTGCCTGTTTTTACAACAGTGGCACACAAATCCAGAAAAGAGGAGGTCTGGATTACCACAGGGAAATACAATGGGTACTGTGAGGCAGTCTCATAGGTGAATCTATCCCGATACATAACCAGTCACATCCTCTTGAAAACATCAAAGCAGAATATACGGAGTGTTGCCTTTTATCTTCACAGAAGGTTACTAGATTTCCAAAGCAAATGTTAATGCTTACCCAAAGTCATTAAAAAAAAAAAAAATTAACATTTTGGGATAAAGTATAAAGGAAAACAGACTAATCTCCAGCTACTTCCCTACTCTCTGTCTTATCCTATGCAAAACCACAAATTTTCCCAAAAGGACCCTGTTTTCCGACAAATGTCACCTGGCTAATGTGTAGTGTTAATAATGCCTCAAAAGAACCTGAGAGACAGAAAAGACATACAAGGAAGAAGAGGCCACGGAGCCTTTTCCTTTAGGAGGCAGACCCTAAACCATGAGTTTCACACTGCAAAACTTCTCTAATTCAGGCTATTAGTGTTACAAAGAATACTGGTGGGCATGTGAATTTAGCCATTCACTAATAACAAAGCCTAACTGCTGAATAGATTAAATGCTTCCAAAGATACTCTCATTGATTATGGCTAGTGTTTAAGAGTGGAAAAGGAGAGTATTTTAAAGGCCAGAAAATAGTTCCCTTTGTTTACTTCTTTGTTAAAACAGTACATGAAACACAGTCACAGATACACTCGCCCAATTCAAAAGCTGACCACAAAATAAGGATATGTAACAACTGCTAGCAGAGAATTGCTGTCACTGTTTAACTCTGCGTGGTTATGTACAACACTCCCCACCTGCAGTCCTTGGGCTTCGCACCAGTATGTGTCAGAGCACCACAGGATCAGAGACGCAGCCATGCCAAATTCCACTTTGAGAGAAAAGAGAGTAAAAACAGTTGGAGAGTGTTTGGGCTTATTCAAGGGAGTCAATTGAGCTGTGCCTGCAAAGCCCACAGCCCCAAACTTCCAGGAACTGGCCGGTGCCAAATGCCTTGTTGTTACTTGAACTGAAACAGATGCACACTTTTCCACACTGGTCATTTTCTAAGCTAAGTATTTTTAAAAATTAAGTCCTTGCCTTCCTGTAAAATTGCAGCCCACCAGTTCTTCATTAATTATAACCAGTGTGGAAAGGAAACAAAATGGAACTTAAAGGAAATTGAATAAACATTTAAAGGGAGAAATCTGTTTACATCGCACCACTCCCCCAGTTCTGATACCTGGTTTATTTCCACTTCAAACAATGTAAGATTATTCCTACATCAATATTTTGGTTTTCTTCAGCTAATCTTACAACCCCTTCTCCATCTATGAAGTTACATTAAACTAAGGAAAATCAAACACTGCAGTGTAAAATCTTCAGACAGGCACTAAGAATACTAAGGTCTTGAAACTTGGCCCCTTTGTGCATATGCTACTCTGCTGGTTTTGAGCATGTGAGTACAGTCTGTTTTTCCAAACAGCCTCTGCAAAATTCTGGGTTTTGTTCTAGAGAACAGACGGCTAGGGAATGTAGGAAAGCCATCCAGTAAATAAGGCTGCTGTCTCCAGAATCCCTGAATTATTTGTGGTAGGATCTGGAAGATTCATAGAAAATAAGGCAAGAGGAGGAACGACTGCACATCACAAATCTGGAAGAGTGGAGTGCTTAACTTTGGAGCGTTAAATTCCTTGTAATGTTATTAACTTTGCTCTTTTGCTGCAAAAATAGAAATTCCAGACCATATGGATTCTTGTTTGGGGCTAAAAGAGCCCTTGCTTATGCATGTAAATTGTTGACCTCTAACTAGATAAGCCAATGAAGGAAAATATGAAGCATATTTTGCCAGCGTATTTCAAAGTTGTTTTCTGGCCATGGAGGAAAGGATAGATTGGCAATCCCACATTCAAATTCTGGCAGAAAGCATTTTCTACCTTGGGGAATGGTTTTTCAACAAGCTCCTTATGCTGCTTTGCCCTGATAGTGGTGAGAGCTATCCTGACTATCTGTTCTAGCATCTAATCTGGAAGAGGCCCTCTACATACTCAGTGAGGGCAACGACTGAAAAGTGTTCATCGTGGAAGTAAGTCTGCTCTTGCTGTTCTGTGGGCCTCACACTGGTACACAGGGCAGCTGGAAAGGTGTGACAGAGGATACAGAACCTTCGGCGCAAGCTGAGATCTCTAGGCAAAATTTAGCTCAGGGCTCCAAAAAAGATTTTACTGAGCAAGCACAAATCAAACTTTTTCAAAGGTACATCCTGGCCAGATGGAGGCTAGAGAAAGCACCATCTGGCAAAAGAGCAATCTCCCTGCCACAGCGAGAACTTTTCTACAAAGCATGCAGGTCTTCTCAATAACAACAAAGAATGTTTATTCTCCTGTACACATTCCCAGAAAAGGCAGAACTACTTGAGCTTAAACTTTAGATACATATCAGTCCCAACCAGATATATAACACCGAATATTTCTCCTCCTAGAGATGTGAACTTTCTGGCAACTGAGAATAGCATCTCAGAGAACAGTGGCAGTCATATTGGAAGCACGATGTAGCTGAAGAAAGTACTCTTTCAATTAAAGCTTTTTCACAAATTGCCACTGGCAAAGTTTGCGTATTTTAATGAAATTTGTGATACACAATTTAAAATATATAAGTAAAACAGCTAAAAGTTAGATACTGGAGTACATCTTAAAATAAGTTTAAGCAAAGAAAAAATGACAGAGTCAGCTTTTATGAAATTAGACCTTGTACATGCTGATGCAGAGATAAGAAATCACCAGACTCAAGGTGCACATTAATCAAGCGTTCCATTAGCAATGTGTTCTCTTTTCATCGGTGTTTTGCAATATTCTCTGTGCAGCCTTAATACATAATAGTCTTTCACATAGACACAAAATAAACATTTTTCCTGTAAAGTAATATAGACTCTCTGCACAGAATTTGCTCCAAATTTCTCAAACAAGGATTAACTTTGTCCTCGGGAGATCTAGTCTTCTTGCTTCAACTTGCATAAATTTTTAAGGCATTAGAAATCTTTTATCCATTCTAGAACAGCAATTAATTTTTATGATAAAATATATCAGAATACATTCACAAATATCTTGTACATATTTTAAGCCAGCTGGGAGAGCACTGATTAAAAGCCACGTCAAAGTGATTCTCATAGAACTGGCCACATCAACTGAGATCTCAAACCCAAACTGTCTGAAACCCTACTTTATAGTTACAACAAAAAGTGTGGACTTACACTGTTACGTGTAATTAGAGGAGATTCAAGCCAGACTAAGCAATGACACCCAAGAAAAATCAAGACATATTGTTTTGTGAAGCAGCAGTTACTTCCTTCCTTTTGAAACCGACAGTCAAGGAGTCCAGGTAGACAGAAAAGAGAATGCGGGAAAGGGCAGAAAGGCCTGTGAGGGCTGATTTATCTGACACGGCAAAAAGAACTTTATTCTTGGGAACTTGCAGCTGTTAAGTCAGCAATTCAGGTAAAGGTAGCCTAACTCTTCACAGTAACCAATACAGCAGTAAATTTTAAAGGAGCAAGAGTAAGTTATTACTGTGGTACAGGATGGTATAAACAGGATTCACTGGTAATTGCCTCAGTTTATGGGCATCGGAACCGAAATATTCTGTTCTTCTCAGAGAGGGAAACTGACATGGCGAAATTAGGCAAGAGCATGTGGTGGCATAATGTAGAGAAATTCAAGCCAGTACTGTGTTTCTGCAGAGTCACGAAGTAGTCAACACCAGTAAGTATCACACAGACCACTTGGTGAGCAAGAGGGGTTACCCTGGCTCTTGCACTTGGCTCCCCCGTATGCAGAACCTCACACTGGCAGAAGCCTTTCCAGACAGCAGAGTCCACAGCTAAAACCCTCAGGTCACACTGCCTCATACACTGAAGACAAAAGATGTGACAAGGACAGACAGTCCTCTCCAGTCCTGCACTGGGCCAAAGAGTACCAACTTTCACTTATAAACAACAATAACATTACATGAACCCGGCTGAAAACACGACAACTAATCTGGATAAATGGATTTGCAATTAGAACAGAACCCTTATTGTTCAGAAAGGCTGAATGCCTGGAAAAGAAATGTATTTTGTTCAAATTCTGTCCTTAGCTACAATGCCACCTGGACAAAAGTATAGCTAAATTAAACAGTCTAAAGAAACATCTGTATTCTGCTGCAGTCCGTCCAGAATACGCCAACAGCACCACTCTGTGGATTAACAGTGAATGTTCTGTAAACTCACAAGTAGCCTTCCCAAGCCTTAGATCAATCACGCTAAAGAAAAATGCAAATACATTTATACGGATACATATATATACACCTATCTATGACTGTTTCAGTGGTATAAACCTGGCACCACCAGAATTTAATGAACTACCTTACTTTTACAGCAGAGTAATTGTGAATATAAACTGGCTCGCTCAGGTCATGTACGCAGCATGCCTTCTACTCATTTCACATAATTTCATTGAGTATCAGAGTACCAGCATGCGCTGAATTCATAGTAGATGCCTTACACTGTACCAAAATGAGAACTTGACTCTGAATCCCATCCTAGACTCACACCTATAGCTTCTCATTAGTGGTAGCTGCAGCAGAATCCATGAAAGGCAGATGAAAGTACTGTAGGAACAGCACATTTAAATACTTAAGCCAGTCTTCAACTGAATTCCCTGGGTCTGCAAAAAAAATGGACTAAAAGGAGCTTTGCTTCCAGGTCTGGGAAGAAATCAGGGCTGAGACTGCGGGATGAAACTGTGGGGGACCCATGGAGCTCCATCTCAGGGCCTGTGCTCTTCAACATCTTGGATACAGGATTGGAAGGGATACTAAGTTCACAGACAGTACAAAACGGGGAGGAGCTGTTGACTCCTTTGAGGGCA
>VZTA01013526.1:78215-222939 GCA_013398855.1 Mohoua ochrocephala | reverse complement strand
GTGATCTGGCAGTTTATTGCTTTAAGTTATAAGACCTTTTGAGCTGAGTAGGTGTGAGGGCAGGTGTGGGGCGAGCATGTGGGATGTCAGTGCTGCTGCTTCCCCCACCCAGGGAGATGCCCTGGTCAGGGTATGATGTGGCAGTGTGTCCTCATTCTGGCAAGGAATCAATATTAATATTGTTGATGATGAACTTACTGCAGTGATCTTGCAAAAAACAGAGACTGCATGATGGAGGTAGCCGTCAAAATTACCTCTTTTCAGTCTGGCAGAATCTTTCTCTTCTGAGGCTAAAATGTTGCTTGGGAAAGGCATCCCTTTTTCTTTGTTTAATAAATGTTGATGAGATGCCTGCGTTCTGTTTGTAAATGTAAAAATAAAATAATAAATAATATTTTTGCCCTTTGTGAAAACATTTGAAAATTAATATTTGAATAGCTCATTTGAGAACTGACATTTGGACAGGATTATAGCTTTCATTGGGAAGGACTTTGGAGAGTTTCAGTGGAAATTGGTTTTGATTTGGCCAACTTTCTGAGCCTTTGAAAAATATAACAGGGATAATGCCCAGTATGTTTTTTCCACTAGGCTTGTATAGATGTATTCATCATGCATTCCAGGGAGGATAACTAGCAGTATTATGAAATAGGAAATGAAAACCCACGGCTCTGGGTTTCTGGTAAATCATCTGTTCCACGAGATGTGTACTACAGAGCGCTGTGGTGAGGCACCTGGGAGCTGGGCTGTTGGTGCACAGACCTTCCTGAGCTCTGGAGATGTGCAGGATCACAGGGAAGAGAAGGTTTTGCAGTGGAGCTTTAAGGGGGGGCAGCGCGATGTCATTTAGAGGCTCCACTCTCTGCAGTAAACATTGGGCATGCAGTACTTAAAACCTGCCAAAATGGGTGCAGTGACCTTAACTTTCAATGGTTTTAATACATATGTTACATTCAGCTGTTTGACTGCACCTTTTTATGGAAAAACAAGATTGGAAGCATGTGATTGTTACAGCCACCCTCTCTTTTTCTGCTCTGTGCTCAGCCCTACCTCCAGTGCAAATGCCATTTTGGTAACCTGTGCCTGTGTTTCTCCACCTGTGTTATTAGAATTATTTCTTAATATTCAATTTTCTGCCTCTCTGACAAGTTTTTGTTCTTTACAGAGAACAAAGCACTTACATTTCTTTTCATAACAGCCTTCTAAATATGACAACTGTCATTATTGCCTCTGCCTTGACTTTTGTCAGCTGGTCACACCACTCTTCTTTTTTCTTGTATTTTTCCCAGGTCAGTGGGGAAAAACAAGTCCGAAGAACTTTGGCAAGTAATGGCTATGTGGGCAGTGCTCTCACACGCCAGGCATTAAGGCTGCAATGAATCCACACACCTATTTTTTTCCAATTTTTTTCTTCAGGTTGTAGAAAATCCTACTGGTCAGAGTAAGGTAGGTGGAAGACAAATCCTCTGTGTCTCCTTCTCAAGCATGGCAGTGGCTGGTGAAGAATTCAAGGTTGTAACAGCGAGTTTGAACCTGACTCAGCAGCCCAGTGGCCTTTGCTTGGGAGCAGTAAACCATGGATTCCCATTCACGTGTGCTGCGTCCGTGCCTCCTTATGGAAACACAGATAAGCTTCAGGAGCGGAAATCAAAGCTGGACGCTCTGCCATGTGTAACCTCAGCAGCTGGCAAGCAGGTGCTTTTCTTCAAGCAGGGCCAGAGCCTCCAGAAGTTTATTGAAATAATCTTCTGGCACACCCAGCTGACACAAATCCTGGGGCTGCAGGGGAGGAACTGGAGGCTAAGTAAAGGAGAGGGTAAATTGCTTACTGGTTTTACATCTAGTGTGATGTTTCTTGAGTGGCTGCAAGGCCAAAAGTTGACAGGAAGCAGCAGGAATCTCCTTCCCCCTCCTCAGATGGGAGGAGATTGTGTAGAAGAACCCGTGCTGAAGACATGCTCGCAATGGGTTGTGGTCTTTATTGGGAACAGCATTAATATCCCCTGGGAGTCAACATGCTTTTCCAATAAATGCCTCTCCCCTCTTTATGAGGAGATAGAACTTCACAAAATCTATTTTTATTTAAGACCTTCCAGTAAGTTATGAATATAAAAGTTTTTATTCATATTTTTAAGCGTATCAAGAGAAGAATGTTCTCTAAAATATTTGGCAGGCTTTCCATACTTCTTTCCACAAAGAAATTCTATTGTTCTCCATTAAACATCCCCAAAGACTTCAGTTGCTCTCACATAACAGTATAGAGCTTTTCACATGTCAGGGGATAATTTATTTTTTGAATTAATGAATGTAATTTCATTGAGTTTAATATTTTAGCCAGGATTTATTATGGTGCAGTCTCTAATTTACGTTCAGCTCAGGTGAATAGTGCCTTACATTTGTCATCGTACTGATGATTGATTGGAGGTCTCATTACAAAGCAGTGGTGTGATGGCTCCCATTTCATTCTGAATAGGAGCAATGACAAAAAGCACTGCTGTGTGTGACACTGCCTTGTCATTTTTTCTGCACTCTCAGCTGAGGCAAACTGAATTGCCCGGAATCGTTTTCCTCATTTCTGAGGTTGTCTTTCAGGCCCAGTTTGAGGGAAGTGCATCCCACCTGGGACACCCCCTGACCAAACCTTGCATTTCTGATGTCTGCTAGGTACCTGTGGTCTTTGCCTTTTAAACTCTTAATTTTCTTGAGCCTAAAACTCACTACTAGGTAGAGCACTAACCTTAGCAAATATTGTTATTTTTGGGAATTTGACTAAGTCATTGCTCCCCTGTGCCATAACAATTATCAAGGAAATAAAATACATCTCAGTTGTATCATTGTCTTTATATCTGTAGCATGACAGCAATTATCCTTATCTAACTAACTTTTCAAAAGAAGCACTGAGTATATTCTGCAGCTATATTTTCTGTCTTTCTTTAGAGGTATGGATTTTGGGTTTTTAAGTATTTGTTCAGTATTATTTATGTCAGCTGTAGGAGTTAGAGTAATTACAGCTGGGATGTTTGGTATTTGCAGTATGGGTAAATAAAGATTGACTGGCAAAAGCTGCTTTGTTTGGCTGTGCACGTAGAGTAGAAGGACCCTATTTTGAAGAGACAGCAGACACCACAGAAACAGAAGAGGATTTAAAGTTGTCCCACTGATGAACAAAAAGACATTGAGCTGTGCTCAAGTGCTCACAGCGCTCATGCATGCACACCAAAGGCCGATTAAACTTTATAACTGGGCAGAGCATAAAAGTTAAAACCCAGTATCTCTTCTGGACCTGAAACAATCCCAAAACAACCATGGCTTCTGCTGGGATCTAAAGCTTTCTGCTGGGGTATTCTAAGAGCATAAGGTGCCTTTAGGCCAAACTGAATCTGAAAATCAAAACTCTTGAGGCCCTTGTTGCTCTTTTGCAATTTATCTTAGATTAAAGCACTGTTATATAATCAAGGATTAAAGGCATTAAACCATCCTAAAGAAACATAAGGATGTAATTTTATCCGAGTTACCAGATGATAGATCTGAAAGCATTTTTTGATTGCTTAGTTAGGACGTGTTCTTTCTTTGATTTGGACTGGCTGACCAAGTAATTTAAAAATAAATTATTAAAATCTGAGGGCTTCTCTTCCTCCTGTGGAGATTTGGCATTTGAGAATATGTCACAGGCTGACCATCTTTCTGATCTACTTAAGCTTCAATCAGGTTTAAGTGTGGGCAGCTCATTCAACTGCAGTGACATGCTTGCCTCACTTGATCACATGAGAATTGTAGCTGGGGCTTAGTCTAGCCAGTTATAATCCTAGTGACTAAATTTAAACAGCAAACTTAGGTAGTTACTTGTACTGTATCAGTAAGCTGCCAGTAATTTGCATCATTCTAAACTCCCTTAGAGTTAAAAATAATACTTTGAAATATTTAAATTTAGTATTTTAGTGTACCCTTAAAATTAAACTCTACATTAAAGTTGTATTTAATAATTATTAGCATTGGTATTACAAGAAAACAAAAAATATTACTCCATTAATTCACAAAACAGACCTAATTTTTTTTTTAATAGCCTACATAATATACCTGAAATGTTAGACTGAAATACAGAATTCATTTGGCTGGAGAGATTTTGTGGCATGAACTAAGGCTGTCGAAAGTACAGATTTGGCAGAAGGTGTCTCAATAAGAGCTGAAACAGCTAATCATGGTTTGAGAGAGACTCACACAGAGCATGCTGAGCCAGAGAAGACCTTATCTTGCTTTCCACAGTGGGAATGAAATCATTCCAGACCATAAACCAAGCTGTCAGAAACAGTGCGTGCTGTAAGGAGGTGCGTGGCACTGACAGGGAACACAAATCTCTGGTGGCACTCAGGGAAATGTGAAAAAGGGCATTCAGATATTAAATCCAGGGTCAAATGCTGCTCTTAGCTTCCCGGAGGTATATGCTGGAAAACCCAGCCCATGTGTTTTATATCCTAATTTCTGGTTGTATTCAAAGCTGGAAGACTTCCTAGATCGATTTAGGCAGCTCACGGAGTTCTAAATTTTAGAACCTCCCCGGGTTTGTCATTGGCCTTCATTTTCACCGTCGGACTCACCTCTGCCTTTGCCTCTGTGCTTTGTAAGGACAGGGTGCAACCAGCCCCCCTGGGGTCACCAGCCTTGGACAAGGACCACCAGGGCACGCTGAAGCCTTTGTCTGAGCTGACAAACTGTTGTTTTCAAGTGGCATTCAAAAATGGAATAAAAATCAGAGCGTTTCTGGAGTGTAATGTAAGTGATTGTAGGCAGGCAATTTCTCCCAGTAATTGCATTTTATTATTTTGTGGCTGTATTTTCCAGGCTTCTCAATAATAGGGAATATTTACTTACGTTAGTGCTCTCAAAGCCAATTTAGATGGCAACTACCTTGCTTGTTGATTGCTACGCCCACGGAGAGGGGAGGTGCCGTCCCTGATGCATGGAGCTAAGTATCCAAAGTGTCAACATAAAATTTGCTGCTCTCAGTAAACACTGCGATGTGCTCTTGTGCAAACAGAATTGTTAAGTCTTTATTTCCACGTGTTTTCCAGTCTTTGCTCCAGGAGCGCACTTAAACTGAGACCTGTCTCCCAGAGACATGGGGCTTGTTTCACCGGGAGCACTGAAGGAATGTAATTATTTTTCTGCAGGTGCTCTGCAAACATTGGTGAAGTCACAGGTAGAAAAGATATAATTTATAAAGAATTAACTACCTATACTTGCCTTCTCATCGTATGACTCAAAGTACTTTGGGCAAATCAAATTTCCTAGGGAACTGCAGACAAAGCAGCTGAGTATTGAACTGGTAGCAAATAGAAATTAATTTTGCTACCGACTGGCCACCAAATCACGTGAGACTTGTGAAGACAGCTGCTGGCAAAGGATGAGAAAGGTGTTTAAATTTTTATTATTGTGGATTTTCTGAAAGACATTTTATGGGGGGGGAGAAGGGTAACCCACCAACAAACCACCCCCACTGTGCTGTTCTGTTTAAGTGCACTGCACTGATAACTGGAGTCTAACTGTGCTCTGCTGGTAAAACCAATTTCCAACCCTGCAGCTTGACCATACCAGTACTTTCCTGTTCCGCTTTCTCCTGCCTCCATAGAGATCCAAGCTTTCCTAACTTCCTTCCTGTTCCTCGCCAGTTTTTCTCTCATCCATCATACACTGGTGCTTCTTACTCTACTCTTCTCTTGTACAACCTCATCCTTTCCTGTGTCTTCTCTGACGCGTGGCTTTGGCTCAGCTTGCTCTTCACCCACAACTGCTCTTAGTGAACCACCCTTTCCTTTTACTTGCCAGCTGTAGAATAAATGTTTTTTCCAAAAGGCACGTATTATATAAATGCTTGTGCATAATTTTTGACGTTGAATAATCCTGGTATTCCATATTTTTCTCCAGTTTGCCATCTGGTCCTTGAAGTCATGGTGCTGTAGTCCTTGGCTGATTATGCCTTACAAAGCTGACTCCGCAAGGTGAATTCATCTTGTCTAATCTTAGCAGAAAGCATTATCTTCAGGAGTAAGTATTCTGATTTAGAATCCTGGGGTAAATATTCAGCATGGGAGTGTTTTCTAACTTGACTTTTGTCAGCAGCCCTGGCAACAATCCCATAGGATAAGAGGTTTCTCTGCCACCAGCCCAGCTGTCATCCTTTGCTCTCAAGCTTACAGGTAAAATGCTGCTTTCACCAGGAAACATGCTAAACAAATATTTAAATTAACTTATCTTGCATAGTCAAATGATTTCAAATTCATTGTGATCTATTGAGAGATACTTATGGTTATTAAAAAATCAGAAAGCAGCTAGTATTTGTTAAGTGTTTATTTCTGTGTATATCAAGTGCCAGAGAGTGGGCTGCATTAGCCCTGTGCTTCCCCAAAGAAAGGGACAGGAAAACACAGTGCCTGATATCATTGTTCAACCTGTGCTTTCAGTAATGTCACATTTGTGGTGGAGAGATAAGAAGTGACTTGTCTGAGGTACTCTCAGGGAGCTGATAAGTAAACTACTGGAACAAATGGGAGGAGGATTATGAGACTGGGAGGGAATAAAATTAAGACTGATAACATATGGAGTCTTGCAGCTATTTCTCCTGTTTCCTAAAGATTAATTTTCGCTGGTGATATTATTTAGAGTGATTTCATGATGAGCAGAAGGATGTGGCTTAAAATGCTGGCAAAGGGCAGATTTTAGCAAATGACTGCAACATGGAGATCAAGAGTTGAGGATTCTAATGACAAATTGCTAAAGAAAATTTCTAAAGAAATTTTCTTGCCAGCTAAGGAGTGGTAAATGTATTTCTGGCTCAAAATATACATCGTCAGGGAACAAGAGGAGATACCCACCATGATACGTCTGATTATGGTCAGGTGGTTTTATTTATTTTAAAACTCTGGATACAGGTCCTTGTACTTCTCTCCATGAGACGCTTACGAGAAGATTTGTGAAGTGTGTGATTTCTGTGTAGCAGGAGATGCTGAGCAAAGGAGTCCCTGAAAGACAATGTTGTTGCTCAGAAGGGCAGATGATGACAGAAACTTTACAATACCAGATACATACCAACTTTTCAATGTTTATATAGCCATATGATATTGAAATGAACTGAGCTCAAACGGGCTTCAGACTTACTCGTATAAACCACTTGGGTCAACTTCATTTGTCGACATATTATTCATATGACTTGTGTTACTCTTAAGGGTCAAAGTATATTGTATTTATTATGTTTTTTTCTCCTTTGTCCGTGTGGAAGCAACAGAGTGTAGGTGATCTTTGCTTCCAATGACAGACTCTCCTGGCATCCCTGGTAGCTTGTGGCAGCCCTTGTGTTGATGGGAATGACCAAATTAGTCAGAGGAGTGAAGAGTTTAAAGTGTCAGGGAATGGAAAGAGGTGTTGGAAGATCTTGTCAATGGCTTGCTTGAACATTTGCATGTACAGTAAGGACTGAACCCCCTCCCATAATTTAAACTCCCACTATCTTCAGAATGGAGCTTCTGTGCCAATATCAGCTAAATGAAAGGGCAGAACAATTAAGTGTACTCAATTTCATGCTTTTGCTGGACTGACAATGCCAGAATCTGCCACTTTAAGAAACTTATTGTAATCCTATTCCTCTGTTTTGTAGAGCATGTTTATTTAAAACCCCACTCACAGCAGTTAATCAAATGCTTTTGTGGACAGATAAATAAGAAGAAGCAGCAGGAATATGTTAGAAGAAGTCATTAGCATGTACCTCACATCAAATAAAAAAGTACTGCAATTAATCATAAGGACATAATTTTTCTTAACCCCATTTCAGATTGCTGTTTTAAGTGCAATTTATGCCACACACCCACCCATGTCTATTTTAATCAAACATTTTTTACTGATGGGTGAATTAAAGTAATACAAGAACAGAGAGCTGAGATATGTGATAGAACAAATAAAAGGCTGTTATGCTCCTCATTCCAGCACCACAATGTACCAGATAAAAGAGAAAAAGAAAAAAAAAAAGAAGGTAACTTTTTAATCAAATAAAAAGACTTATGGATGTTCCAAATCAGTCTGACAAAAGGTCAAAGTAACAATGTCTTTTCCATTAACCATTTGGTGTCACCAGAGCATCTACAAAACAGTGGAGAATTTTCACGATTCCCATGCAGACAGAAAGTGTTCTGATCACTGCTCATCTCTTGTAAACATTGTAGATAAGGAAGAAGTAATTTCGTTTAAATATAAATAGGCCTTTTTTAACTGACAGACTCTTCTTGTATGAACAAGACGGGGTCGTTTGTGACACTGATAAATGGCACGGATCTATTGATGCTCTCGGTGCAGATCTGCTGTTTGTTACCTGGGTTTGGCTGAAGCTCTTTGCTTTGAACGGATTTTGATTGCAAAGAGGAAATTATCCATATGAGCCACAGTAAAGCTGCAGAGAGAGTGTCTTGGCATCGAAAATCCAGACAGCATTGCTGCAAGCTGTCTCACTGTGTCACCATCCCTCCGACTGTTCCTTGTGCTTGAACTGCCTCTCAGTGAAATACCACCTGTGTGTACCTGCTGAAACTCCAAACTGTGCATCCACTGAACTTCTGTTAATGACCAAATTTTAGTGTAAGTTATTCTTGCTTTTGCCAAGAGTCTAACAAACCTCTCTGTCAAAATCAACAGGAACCATTCGTAAATTAGTTCAGCCTATGGCATTTCCCCCCCACAGTGGAACACACAGGGAAATTGTTGCCAATATCAGTATTGTTGACACCACAGTATGGTGCTGTGCCTCAATCCCCCCACTCCCCTTTTTTTCCTTTTGGAAAATACTTGTTGTACTCCATTATGATGTTCTTTTCTGGCCCATTTCATTCCATCTCAGATATATGACTATTAATATTATTGCTTTTTGATATATTGATAAATATATTCAAACTCAGTCTAAAGTAAGTTATTTGGTAGTGTCAAGCCAAAGTTTTACAAGAATCCATGCCGAAATGTTCAAAAGAGTTGTTCTAGTCAAAGCATCAAGGCAGGTAATTTTCTGAATGAAAGACAAGGGAAAAAAGTGAGCTTTCCACTTGAACAGAAATTAAGTTTAAAACTTTGTGCTTCCGAATGAGTAATGAATCTGTTCCAGGTTTCCTTCAATTACTCAAACCCCAGAGTAGATGTGTCATGCCAAGGTCCACCTAACCCCGTAGTGTGTCTTTGATGCAAACAGCAACACATACTTCAGGAAATGTATGAGACCAAGGGAGGCAGAGAGTGATAAGCACACCAAGCCTTCACCCTTGAAAATCTGGCTGGTTACTTCCTGAAATTATAGCAAGCAAAGATTTCATGCTCATGTTAGTGCCCAGGAGAAGTACCAAAACTGGTAGTTTGCAGAATTTGGCTTATTTTTTTTAATGAGAAACAGCATTTTCAGCATTACCAAAAGAAAACAGCAAAGGGTTGGCATATCTTTTCCAAACAACTCTGATGTTCAGATGCAATCAGGATTTGCCTTTATAATAGCAGGAAAAGGCACTGCAGTACCCATAAGATTAGTGTCAATTATTAATATGGACTGGATGTCCTTTGAAACCAAATTCTATGTAAATCAGAAACCTGAGACTGTGATCCAAATTTTCTAAACGTAGTAGTCTTCTCTAGGTATGTCTGATTTAGAGTGTGAAAAATTTTGTTTGATTTGTCTCTCCCTGCTTCTGCATCCATTTTTTTTTCCCTTATGTCATTTTAATGATTAGAAGCATTCTGAAGAGGCAGGAATTACAGCAGTGCAGCTGTTATTTGCTCGGTCTGGAGAGAAATGGTCACAGTGAACAATTCTACTTTTTAAGCCCTAGGATGAAGTGTGGATATTTGAGCTATCATGTCCACTCATAAAATTTCCAGTTTAACTGGGCTCCAAGCTTCCAGTGGCCTTTGGGCAGCTGCCTTCCTTGAGCTGTCTGTGATGGGATGCTACCCTTATCAATCAGTGGCTGGTTGTGGAGAGATCTGATGAGGTGATCTGGCTTGAGCTGCCTGCACTGCGTAGTTTGCTGCAGGCACTGAGTTTGAGTTTCATTGGGCTCTAGTGATTCAAGTAATTCAATTTTGCCTGGAGGCTGACTACACCCAGGCTTGGTTAGGGAGCAGGTGGCTGCCACTTAATACCTGGCAGGTTATGTCCTGCTACTGGGTTGCAGAAAATACTATGTAATTACCAGAGAAAAGATTGATCCCTTAACTGGGTTTAGAGAAATCCACGCTTCCTTGAAACCTGTGTACACAGACGCATGTACATCTGTATTGTGTTGTTACAATCCCTCTGGCAAAGTTTCTCTCTGTAAGCCCTGCTAATCAACTCTTGCCTACTTCACAAGATATATTCTAGTTCCTAAATCTTCTCCACTGTTGACCTATTTCCATGATGAATCTCTATATTCCAAGACACTCTCAGGTCTTATTTTCCCCTTGCAGCTTGTGTGTTGCCAGGGTACCCTGGGGAGCTGGGGGCTAAGGGTGACCCTCACCCAGGCACTGCCGTTCCACAGTGTCCAGTCGCCGCAGGTACAGTGGGGTGTTGCTCTAGGGTCCATCAGCACCCCCTGGCACTGTGACGCGATGAACTGGGTCTGATGTCCCCACAGGGAGCCCAGACAGCAGCAAAAGGGTTCAGGCCAGGAGGTACAGCTGTGGGGTACATCCAAGGAGTTCACCCTGGAGGCAGGCTACCCACGGCACAGGGTTGAGGCAGGGCTGGAGACTGGCACTGCTGCAGTGCCACCAGCACAGGGATGGACAGCCCCGAGCTGAGCTGAAATGGGTCTGATGTTGCAGAGCCTCAATTCTGAGCTGCTGACCAGAACTCCTGAGCAGGAGTCAATGACCTGGGAAAGTGACTCTGAAACACCGCCAGGATGATGCCATGACCCTGTTGTGAGGTGTGAGAGCACAGCTCACCAGGAAGAGCTGGTGAGCAGGGGCTGCGGAGGGGAGGGCTCGTCTCCTTACCGTGCTACAGGGAGCCACAGATTGCATTTGCAGAGGTTTGGGGCTGAAATGAGTGATGGAATAGGCAAAATGAGACTTTAATCAGCGGCCATTGGCCAACAATTAGGTGCCTCAAAGGACAAGGAAACCCTGGAAAAAGAAAATTGGTAAGAGAAACTGGATAGCCGCTAGAAAATTTTACTTGGAAACTCTGACTTTTAAGGAAAACAAAATAAATGGAGAGATCGAAAAACAGTGCTGCTGGAAGCTCTGCCATCTCCTCTTTTTCAAACTTTGTTTTAAAATGCCAGAACTCTTTTCAGGGCTACAGGAGATTTGTGCTCCCTTCTCAAGCCTGTCCTAGAAGACCTGGCCCCAGACATGTATGCACACACGCACACAGAGGCATATTCCCACTCCCTAAAATGAGAATTCAAACAAAACTCTCGTTGTCCTTGCATCCCTGACAGCCACCCTATCTTTATATGTTCATGTAAGAATTTTCTCTTCTTTCTCTTCTTTGATGTTTTGATTTAAGCTGTAGCAAGTTGAAGTTGCAGAGATTTTTGTTATGATTTTGCAAAACTCCATTGGCTCCTTTACATTACAGATGTTAGAAAGAATGGAAATGAGAACTTGTACCAAATATACCAAGACATCTTGATCAGCAGAACATTTTTCCATAAACAGGCTTATATTTTACAACATTTGAAACCCATCTAATTACCCCAGAACAGCAGAATGAGCTCAGGATGTTGGGAGGATCTGGAAGGCTGTTATTTTACTGTAAATGGCTTTAATCATCCTGATAACAGAGCTGTGCTTTATGCACAGAAAGTCTTGTTTCCTTTTTTTCCCCTCCACCAACATGTTCCATATCAGCTTTTTCTCTGAGCTCAAGCCACAGAGGATGTGGACAGTCATGTTATATCCCATTTGCTCTGTGTGCTGATTAAACAGGAAAGATTAGGCTAATGTCATGTTACCCTTTAAAAAATCATTGTTCTTACAAGTGCATGTTTTATATTTTAAAGACATTTACCCTTTGAAAGAGAGAGGTTACAAGAGCATAAAATCGATGTAAAGAGCGGTTAGAATTGTGCATAGCCCACATTTTTGTCTTTAAATCAAAAAAATGCCTTCGTATTGTGTTGTATCTTGCCTTTTCACACAGCCGTGGCTGGATGCTTCGGAAGAGATCATCTTTCATCGTCTCAGATGTGGATTTGGCAAGGACCTTCTGTGCTGAGGTTGAATTCTGGGAAGTCTGCACTCTGCATGGTTTACTTCTGTCAGAAGGAAGACGTTCACAGATAACCTTAATTGTGATAAACAATTTTCAATAGCTATTGAAAGTCAGTTGGACAGACACTGAATATTTTTCGTTTACCTGATAGCAGTGACTCACAAAAGTCACTCACAAAAATGATGTGAATTTCATAACCTTTCATTTCATCGTCATGTTGTCACCAGCCTGCATCTATGCAGAACCAACAAATACTTCCTCGACAAAGTTATGCCTTCCTGTGGAAAAGCACATCTGCCCTGGGCTTTAAACCCCTTCACGCTGTCTCATGCACCCCAGCGGGTGAGGAGCTGGGGATCTCGGGCTCTCTGCAGGGAGCCGAGCCTCTGCTTTGGCTCAGGTCCTGCTGCTCAGGATGTGCTGAGTTGAAGCAAGGCTGGAAGTAATGTGAGAGGAAGAACTCTTGCACAAAAGGTGCCAGGTGCTGGATAAACTATAACTTCATCCATGCGCTTCCTTCATAAAGAATGTTCCTGTGACACCATTTTCTCTCGTCGTTTACTTGCTATTTTCATTATCACAGCTGCAACGTTTTGAAATGCACACAGGTAAGTCTGAAGGCAAATCCCAACAGACAGTCAGAAAGCACAGCCTAACAGATTGCTTTGCCTTCATAATCTACCACTGTAGATAAATGTGCATGCTGGAATTGATTAACTGCTTCCTTCTCAGTGCAAGCACAATTAGCCATTGATTCGTTTTTGTCAGGCAAGTTCCAGGTCATTTTGCATCTCACAGCTTTTCCTAATGGAGAAGGGAGGTTTGCCACTCATATGAATCACTTCACCAGGTATTTAAGAGCAAACAGGCTGTGGGAGACGGTGGGTGTCAGGAGGATCCAGGAGCAACCACACTGCAGCTGGGGACATCTTTCTGGTGCAGAGCCCCAAGGACTTGCTGCTGGGCAGGCAGAAAGAGAGAGAAAGGGCTGCTTCCTCTGCCTTTGCTTGAGCTTTCCAGAGCTATTTAACAAAAAAAGTAGAGAAAAGGTCCTAACAGTGAATGTCTGGTTAACATTTTAATTTTCAGGTGCTCTTTTTCTCTGTAGATCAAGGTTGAAATGAATAAGCAGAGCTGTCTGGAGCTATTTCCCAGGAATTCAGTATGTTTTTTCCCAGTTGCCTCCGTGGAAGCAAAACAGGTAAGAAATTGGATGTGGTAGAAATCCATCTGGTTGGCCAGCCGTAACTGACATCAAATAGTTTCCATAGTTTGTTTTCTAATAATGTGTATATGACAGAAAGCTGCTTTTTCCAGGAACATAATTTGCTGAGGTTTTTTCAACCATTGTTACAAGTGGTGTTGATGCCTTAAGAGGCTACCTGAAACACAGAAACTAGACAAGAATAAGGGAATAAAGGAAGGTATTTATTTGAAGGGCCTTCAAAGGTACACCCTGGGCAGTCCAGAGGTGACACTCAAGATGGACCCTGGGTCACGGGTTCTTCACACTTTTATAAGTTTGGTTCATTTGCACATCAGGGTTAATTCTCCAATTATAACCTCAGGTTCATGATGGAGTTACCCCAAGTTTGCCCCCCTTTAGAGGCTTTTAGTTGACACATTTTGGGCCTGGTGTCCTTGGAGGGGAAGCCTGCAGAGGTTTGTTATGTCAGACCAGCATGAGAGAACAGCAGCTCACAGGCCACAAGAAACTTCAGAGTTACACACCAGGCAGTGCAGGATTTGAAAAATATAAAAGTTAAAACCTAAGGCATCAGTGTGATAGTTACATCTTTGGATGTTCCAGGGGAAATTTCTCATTTAGCCATCCGGTGTGTACCTATGGCCTAAGATGTCTCTTGAGGAAGGATGATTTTAGTGTGCTTGTAAAAGGTGTCCAAAAAACGCAGCTATTTGCTTCCAGCAACCAAGTTATGACCATCAGGAAGCTACGGCCAGTGCGAACAAATGCTGAGTAATCGTTGAGGTAATTCACTGTTGTGTGAACCTCAGTAGAACTGGATAGGACTTGATAAGGTGCCGTGACTGATATCTTGAAATTGTTCTCTTGAAATGGATTCTAGCTTAGGTTATGAATTAATTGCTTTATAAATAGGTACAGGATGCTACACAGATTTTGTCATAGGGGTCTCCCAGAGGGTGTATAGAACATCCTCCAAAGTTTTGGTTCTGACCACAGGAAGTCTTCAAAAATTAGCAATGCAGAGGTCTGCAGTAGTAAACTGGTTTGCTATTAGACATTTTGCAGTTTGTTACTCTTGTTATTTTTATTTCTCCTGAGTGTTTGTGAGGATCTCTGTGGCCCCAAAGCCCAGGGACATGAGGACAAGGAAGCTGCTATTGCAGGTTGTGCTGCCCAAGAAGGCCTGAGCATGGGAGCTGGGGCTGTGTTCCGGAGCCTGTCAGGTGGGGACATGCTTGGTACTGCTGGGATTTTGAGCGCTGAAGATGCTTTAACTACAGCACCTTTCGTGCATCCTATATGCAACTAAGGAAAAATACTGGAATGGAAAAAAAAGGGGAGAATTTCCTCTTGTGATAAATGTCTCTGCACAGTCTCCCACCCACATCGCAGCCACAGGCAGCTACAGCCAGCCCTGTCTATAGCAGTCTTAAAATGTGAGTCCAAACACAGCTGTGAATAATGTTTTAAGATATGCACAGGAAGACCAGCTATTCTGTGTTGTGTGACTGGAAGACTATGAAAGGTTCTGGGATGCCTCAGTAAATCCAGAAGGAATGGTTTCAGCACTGTGGAACATTAAAAGTTCCCAATATTTTAGTATTTTTATAATGCAGTGACAAAAAATATCACTCAGACTAGGCAATCTTAATGGAAATATTTAGTCTTCTATCATGTGGGAAACAGACTGCAGCTCTTAAATTCTCTTCTGCAAATTTGGAGTCAAAGGGTAATGATTCTCCACATGGGATAAAATTGATTTATTATACACAGTTGCTGAGGGCAATGATTAGGAATTAGAAGATCCCGCAAGGCTCCTGAACTCTAACTTTTTACTATGTCAGTGATATTGCTTTAACAGAGATAATTTAATAAGTAAAACAATACTGTCCCTAAAATGGACATTCTTCATTTTTTCCAGCGCTTTGGTCTTTCTCTTGCGTTAAACATATCAGCCTGAATTCATCCTTGCCATAAATTCACTGGTGTGACTGGAGCAATGTGGAGGATGTACACATGTGCCAGTTTGCAGCCATAGCACGTTATGAAACTCTCGGTAATAAGCAGAACTGTCTGGACTGAGCAATATCTGCTGATTTTCTGTAATCTCATCCTGTTTAAACTGAAGGCAGACAGCGATGGGCAAGAAACCTCCTGTTTGGATGACTGTGCTTTTTGGATGTTCATTGCAAAAAAAACCCCCACCCCTCAACTGTTAGGTTGAATTAGATATTCTTAAATGATGCGTTAAGTGATTTTACTTCAAATTAACAACAGGTATATGATAACTTCCGTGTTAAAGATGGGAAGAGGTCTTGCAAGACCTTAATAAACTGGAAAAGGGGCTCCTACATGTAAATCTTATCTCTCCTGTACTGCCTGGAACCTGTCTCTGCTGCTCTGTAGCTTAGGTGGGTTATTTTCCCCACTTGGGAGCACAGCAGCCCAATATTTGTCATAAATCCTCCCTTTATCTAGCAGGAATGCTCCTCTTCAAAAGATGTGTACCACTGGCCTTGGGGGAGAAGAAATGACTAAATGACACAGAAAATCCACACTTTACTCGAGGTGGCAGGGAAACCGGTGCTCCACGGCTGCTGGAAGGAGCCATGGGAGAGGATTGTGTGCAAATGAGTTTGGGGATGTCACATCTCCAGGTGGTGACTGTGACAGGTTAGAGGAGATAATTCGGCAGCCCTGCCTCGCAGTGAGCCCTGGCTTTTCTCACCCCGCTGAGTCACACAGAATAATTCATTAGCCAGCACTGCTCAGTGACTGTCATAAACAAGCCATGGGCTGGAGTTTTTTGCATCCTTCTCTCCACCTAGGAGACTGCATTTTGAGTATAATGAAAGTTTTGCATGAAACCTTTTTTCTAAGGGCAACAGGTCGAGAAATAAGATTAGAATATGAATTTGTCTATTCATATAGCACTTAGCACATCAAAACCTCACATCCACTTGAGGGAAAAATCCATATGTCGCTACACAGAAGAATTTTTCACTTAAGGTGTGGTTTGGTCACTGAAAATATTTTAAGCTAAGTTTTAGTTTCTGTTGTTTCACTTATTTGTCTTACCAGAACAAGGATGTGTCAAGACATTTTCTGAAAAAAATCAGAAACTCCCTGAAGAGATGCCTTTTATTGATTATTAATACCATAGATGAGCATGTGGATATGATGATTATTACTCAAACAGAAAAAAGAGCGTGTACCCTTGCCCACTGACATTTCAAGACATTTAGTGCATTTTGCTGCAATGATAGAGACATCTGGGTCACGTATTTTTTAGTGACAGAATCATGGTTCTAAGTCCCTTAGAACTGCAGGAGCAGTTTTTCACGGATAAAGCAGGGAGATATAATTCAGTGGCAGCCAGTGATGAACAGCACTGCGAACTGTCCTGTTGTGGTGCCACTGTGGTGTCTGTGTGGGATATTTCCAAATCTGTAAACTATGAGCACCTGGGGAAATACTTTAACTATATGGTGGCATTTCATGCATCAGAGACTGTGGATTTTTTACCTCTTCCACCCTTCCCTGAATTCCTGAGAGGTGAGTATTGGAAAGTACGGAAAACTAAGATGAGACTACTTGGATTTAACTGTGTGCTGAATTCTCATTCCAACATACCACAATGATTACTGGGAGATGGACAGAAACTATCCCACCTGTTCTCGTGGAGAAGAGCAATATTCTTTGTACGGTGCCAAGGGCAAACTCTGGTGTTTCCACGGGGCTAAGCTACAGTCCTGAGTGTTGCTCACTAGAAAGGGGAAATTTTTCCCTCCCCGCTACCTGCAGAATTCTCAGCCTCAAAATTTTCTTGAATCACACGGAAAATGAACATCTAAAGCTTTTTCTGCTAAAATTTAATCTTAATTTTGGAGTGTGAGAGGAGTTAAGTTCTTGATTTTTGAAAGGGATCTCAGTTTGGCTCTCAGAATTTATTCTTGCTCTTTCATCTGCACACAATTATGTCTAGAAATGCATATAATTTCTTTCACTGGTTGAAGGCTAAGTATGCATTTGTTGGCACAACCAGATAATTATCTATCCAAGTAATATAAAACAAACGTAAAGATATTTGCAGCTCACTTCACTTTATTCACAATTACCATAAAACTAAGGGAATGTGAGGAATGAGGTCTGGATTCGTCTTTGAACAAAGCAGAGACTTCTAGAAAGTAGACTTTAATTACATTCCTCCTCTTGTTGGAAAGGTTGTACATCAGGAAAAGTCTTCTGAGTCTTTTTTGTGGCAGAAATGTAGCCACCATATAAAACCTGTAATAAGAATTGTCAAATATAACAATTTTATGATGTCTGTTCATCATCTGGGCAGTGAAGCTCTCCTTAATGAATGCATTGATCTGACAGACGAGGGCCAAGGCAGCAGCAGCAGCACAAAAGCAATTCCACGGCTTCAAGGAAAAACACAGGGGTGAATATTTAAAAGTCAGAGGCACAAAGTTTTCCAGTTGTTTTGCCACTGCTGGTGCTGAGAGGCTGAAGGTGGATGGTAGGTATGAATTCAGCCAGGAGAACGGGGCAGGACTGAGAGCTCAGCTCATATTGCCCAGAGAGACCAAGGAGAGGGGTCTGAACCACAGGTTATCAGATACCTTGGAGGGTGTGTAAATCGAGACACATGCTGAAGTTTGGGTCCTTGGATTTGTTTTAAAAAAACAAAGTGAGATTACAACAGACTCCTGTAGATTATCTATTTATAGCATGCTGCATAAAATGGCAAGGATTTTGGAAAAGCACATAATTTTCTCTCTCTCCCTCCAAGCTGAAATATAGCTTTAGCCTCTGTGTGGGTGGCTAAGAGAATCTCACAGTGTCAATAAATGATAGACAGCCTGTCTTTTTGGTTTTTTTAAAGCAAACTTTCCAGGGGCTTAGAGACACTCTTATTAACACAGGCAGGACCTGACTGCTGCCTGCTCCCACTGACATCAGTACAAACCTGGCAAAGTTAGGCTCCAGCAGGATCAGCTCCTTCGGGCTGTGTCTCCAGCTGTTTACACAGGTGTAAATTAAGTGTGAATCTACTGTGGCCAGCACAGGCATTAATCATCATGTCAGCCTAAGAGAGTTACCTTCAACCTTCCATTGAACTCGCTGAGGTCCCTCCCTCCCTGCCCTGTGATAAATGTGCCAGACCAAAAGTGACGTGGTAATGCCCATCTCACACCACAGTGCCCCTTCCCGGGCATTGTCTGGGAGCTGCTACCTCCAGCACCAGTGGTGCTTTAGGAAACTGCTCCAGGATTTGTGCTTCGTGGCTGTGAGGTGCAGCATATTGGTTGTCACTTGTGTGGTTGGGCTCGAAATCTGTCTGCCAAAGCTCTTTGCCAATACATGATAGCTTTCTCTCTCTCTCTCCCATAGAATTCTTGCTCCAGATTTGGTAACAGCAGCGCTCGAGGATCTGTGGTTCAGCTCAGAGCACGAAGCAGCATCTCCAGAGGACAAGTTAATTCAGCAACAGCTCTGAGGCAGTACTGGCCCCGGAAGGAAACAATGCATCAACCTCCCAGAAAGAAGCCTCAATGCCTGTTGTAAGTCAAGATTTACATGGTAAAACGGACTATTAGCTACTGCAGTAAAGTATGTGTAGGAAAATGTTATGGATCCACAGGAAGATAGGAGGGGTTATAAGAAGAATTTATTATTGCAGCAGTCTGTTTTTTTTTCTTTTTTACTGAATTGTAAAACTGAATTTCATGTTGAGATAGATTCAGTTAGTTGAGCTTGTTCTTATCTATTTGTTATTATCATTAGTAATAAAGATTATAAAATATGACTGGCAGGTTTTGTTCATCTTTTAATTTACAACAGACAGAACTGGAAGTTCATACTGCAAATTTGACTCTCTCTCTCTCTCTTGTGCGTGTAAACACACACACAAACACAAAGGGAATTTGTTTGCGTGTAGCTGGGTCCTCAGAGAATAGCTGCATTCTGGGTGTGTTTTCTTTTTATGCTGGGTTCTGCAGGGCTGCCTAAAACAAAGTAAAAGAAATACCTTTATGTTAAAAAAAGAGATTCCACTCTTCATAACTGACGACTCCATGGGTTTGGAATGTTCAGGATAAATGGTGTTTTATTATTACTTTTGGTGTTTTTAGGAAAGTAAACAAGGGCAAGGACAAAAGCCTTAGGCTTCTCCTGGAGCGGACCACGACTCGTTCTCTGTGAGTTGGAGCAGTTTGCAGCTGCTCCTTGGGGAGGAGGAATGTCTGTGCAACTTAGGCAGTGTGCAGGAACCCTCTCAGAATGACGTGAGCGAGCCTGAGGCACTGACACGGTCGTCATGCACTGCCCAGGTGTGCTCTGGAACCTCCCAGCAGGTCACATCACAGCAATGGGCCATACCCATTCCTGTTCCCCACTTTCATATAAATATTGAAGAAGTTACGCGGAACAAACAAAGGTGCGTATTTTGACCTGAGATCTCCATAAATATGATGTTTCATAGTTTTAGTCATGGAACACACGGTTCTGCAGAGATTTTTGTTTCATACTAACAGAACTTTCTCAACTCAGAAGTTCTGGATTAAAGAAAGCATTTGGGAACAGAAAATGAATCATGCCAGTGGCACTATGAATAAGTTTTTTACATTCATAATTTAAGGCTCTTCACACATTTTCTTTGGAAAGCTCAAGTTTCTATTTTGAGGGCCGAATTTGTTTTTTAATGAATCAAAGTGTGAAAGCAATATGAAAATAAGTTGTTAAGTCTTGGGGGGAACTTTAATTCAGAACAGTCTAGCAGTAGAAAATTGCTTTCAACAGGTTACATCTTTGCAAAATTTGAAGGGAAAAAGGACAGCTAGATCATAATCTACATAAACATAGATGTTCAAAGGCTGTAGAGTGTCTACCTTTGTCCTCAGAAAAGTGACATGAATGAAATGTTAGTATTTGCTGTAACTATTTCACAATTAACATGAAAATATAGAATGTACACTTGCATATAAGTAATATAAAATTCTTAGTAAAAATTAGGAAAAAAAAGTTGTTTGAGTGACCAAAAGCCTGCTAAAGGAAGTTGGAATGAAAACCTGACCTTGATTTCTAACTGCCCAGGCAGTGGCCCTTTGGCTGCCCTTGAGATGCCTGACGTGCATCCGTTCTGAAGCTTGGGATGCTCCAGAGTGCACAGGCAATGCAACACTACAGACAACTTGGGTTTCGGAAGTTGTGGTGGTTTATTACCCTCTGAACTTGAATTACTGGAAGGATCTCTTCTTTGTATTTTTTTTTCCATTGTGGGTGTGTTAAAGGAGGTTTACGCAAATGGTTTTGCCCAAACTATGATGAGACTGAGAGGTGAAGGTGGGCATTACTATCTCCAAGCATTCACTTGGTCCAGAAGTTACAAAGACTTAAGTGCATCTACGAGAGTAAAACCAATGTTTAAACAGGATAAGCAAGAATCTGTGGTGTGGTTTATCCAGGGAGCCACATAGAAGAAAACACAAATGCAATTCATAGATGCAGCTACTGTGAGAAATGGTGGCAGCGTTGCCACGTTAGTGTTTACATTTTTAATGCAAATGAAATTACAGATACTTTTTGTCTGATTTTTACAATATCATTTTTTCAGGTCTCAGAATACAGCATTAAATACAAGACTTGGTGATTTGGTTACTCAGTGACATCTGAGCAATATTGGGTTTACAAGAAGTCTGTGGTTTTAAATTAGGTTTGCCAAGTGTTACATAAAACAATCAGATATGCACAAGTCAGAGCTGTTGAAAGCCTGGATTATAGGGAGATAGAGCTCAATGAACATTGCTGCCAACAGATAATCTGACCTGCTTCTGCCAGCAGTATGGAGTTCCTGAGATAACTGGTGGCACATTTCAGGTAACAGTGCCAAAATAAAAAATAACCCTGAATTTCCTGTGACTTGAAATCAGGAAAGACCTCAGTATCACCTGCAATTTTTCAAAGGTTGATGAAGGCTGCTTCGTGCTAACAATTTTGTATGGGTTCACAACTCTGAGGTACAACAGCACTTTGCCTGTTACCAGACTCTAAACAAAATAGGAGAAGTGTCCATTTTTAAAAATCTTTGCTTAACTTAAAAGTTCTACCAGTTACTAACCTCTCATGGTGGAAAAAGAATTATTAATCTGTCTTGCTGGAAATCCTGGCGCACTTTTTAAATGTTTGCTTTGAATTGCCAACATGTTTTTCTTTGGAGTCCTTCTGCTTTTCTAGGTGGTAAAATGCAAAGTTAGTTCAATCAGCACACATGCAGAGCAGGCCAATATTTCTGGGCTTCCCAGCACAGTTAATATTTGGGATCAAGCAGCACTCTTGTGGTTTCGTATCTGAATTAAATTTGCAGAAATCAGGGGAAAGTTGGGGCCTGATTTACGGTCAAATGTTATGCCTTGAGGTGGTAGCTCTTTGTTTTCCTCAGTACTGGGAGAGTTTAGACCAGCCTGTGGGTTGGTTTAGACCAACTCAAAACAGATGAATTCCACTGGACAACTCAGGGGAGCTTG
This sequence comes from Mohoua ochrocephala, assembly GCA_013398855.1. NCBI lineage: Eukaryota > Metazoa > Chordata > Aves > Passeriformes > Acanthizidae > Mohoua > Mohoua ochrocephala. Next base: position 200,981 of record VZTA01013526.1, on the reverse strand, counting down.
GCAAAATAATGCTGGCGAGATCTTGGCTCTCTCTGGAAGATAGCAGGAATTTTGCCATTAACATCATCTGGGACAGATTTCTTCCTTTTGCTTCTCATCCCTGGTGGAGTCTGCTTAATCCCCTCTTGGGCCAGTGAGATGGAGCAGCATTGAGGAAGGTGTGGTGACGTACAGCATCAGGAATAAGGGGTAAAAAGTTGTGTCCAAAAGGCTGGATAAGTATTTATCCTACGTCCAACCGCAGAAGGTCGGAGGACTGATACATGTACCTCTTCTTTCCAGAACAGAGAGAAATACTTCTTAGATCCTTGTAATCCCCAAGCAAAATTTCTCAAAAATCGCCTTTTTGTTGTGTAAAGACTTAAAAGTAGTTTGTTTCTTTAAAAAGGCAAAAATTGACCAAAAAAACCCCCCAAACCACAACTGCTTAACATAAGAAATCACCTGTTTATCATATAAATCAAATGAAAAATGTTCTATTTGTTAATTTACATGAACCAAGATTTACATATGGCAGAATAAAGTAAATTCAGAATATAGAAAATATTCCAGAATTGAATGTACTACACATTGCTGTGTCCGACTAAATTGTCCTTCCTGGATTTATGTTGCAAAAGAGAGTTTCAGCAAACACTAATTTGTCATAACTAATCCCTGACAAAGGGGATATTTCAGTGAGGAGACTTGGCAAATGTGTTTCATTTGCCAATGTCATTTCCAGGTTCAGGTTCAGTTTGTATTTCCTAAAACTCCACTCTGTCACTCCTTATTTAGGACTGATTTTCAATTTCCCTCTTTTTTCAATGGAATTGAGCTATATCTGCCAGAGAAGCACATTTTAAAACTAAATCCAGAATTATTAGTAATAGGATATTTAGAGAAGAAGTCAGTTCCTGACCCTCACAGGTCTAAAAATAATAGCTAACATAAAGATGGGTGTTTTGCGCTAATAAAAGAGCAGCAAATCAGGAGGAGAAAATGGTGTGTGGCAGGATAATGCATTCTGTATCGATTGCAAAGATCTGTCTTCATCCCTAAAAACCCAACAGTTTTGCTAAATTGCCAAAGTAAACGTTATACTCCATCAAACTGTAAAATCTTTTAGGTATGTTTTACATGAACATCTAAGTATAGGTTGCATTTTCATTCCCCAGGTATGCTTAAATATTTGCAGACTGTACTGGGCTGAGTCCACACGTCCTCTCCCACCATCCAGTGGATCAGCTGAGGTCCAGACATCGTTTTAGATGGCTGTAGTTGTTGAGTCTCACCTTGTGTCAGTGATGTTGCCTTACACACTGCTGTTTTAGGTGTGAATATTGCTGATAATTTTCTTCTGATCACGGTGACATTTGGTTTGGGATCAGTGAAAATATATGTCCCCAAGCACACGATGAGTAACAAAGCCAATGTTCCTACACCATCTAGAGTCCTTACACAAACCAAAATTTCTTTGTGTAAAACAGCATCTCTGTCTCCCTCTGTCTCAGATCTACTCATTTCAAAGAGTCATCATGCAATTCAGTGGAGGCTGAATTCATTGCAACGTGCTGCCCAACTGCATAGCGCAGAAATCAGTCACTCCTGACTTCCCAACTGGAACTGGGAGTTCCCAACTCTGCCTGAGTAGATTCATATTCCCCAGACTGAAATAACTTCTGGGTTGGTCGTGTTTTTGAGATGATGCTCGATAAGATCCACTTACATGGTTCCTGTTGCATGGACTGGCTTTCTGGCAGCTTAGGAGGAGTCATTACAGACTGGTAACTGGAGGCCTGTGGAGGGAAGGACTGGAGTTCAGTTCCTTTTCCAATGAATGCTTAACACACTACCCAAACAGGTGCTGGAGCGGTTACAGGGAGACAGGTTCCTACTGAAGGAAAATTTTCTCACTTTTTAATCGTGCCCAAGATCACGCTCTGTCAAAAGGCATATTTAAATAGTCTGTTGAACTGTTTCCAAAGAGACTAATAAATGTAGCAAAGCAGTTACAGGTGTGGCTCAGCACAGGCATGCTGGGACTGATATTTGAAGTGATAAATCAGGAGGGAGAAAAAGGAGATGGCAAGGATGAAGGGACAGAAATGGAGAGGCAAGCAGATGTAAAAGTTGGCAGTGAAGCCAGCCTATAAAAACAGACTACTCTTCTCCTCTTCCTTGCTGGGCCCAACCCAGCAGATGTGCTTTGAGAATTCCCATCAGATCTGGCTCCACAGAAGAGCCAGAGCAGTAAGAATTTCATAGTTCCCAGCAGGGTTTAAGATCAAGCTGGAAGCTGTGCTGCTCTGGCTTGTCAGCTTGTGGATGCCCAGAAGCAAATCCTTTCCTTTCCCTTTCTCTCCAGAGCTTTGCTGTTCAAGTGCCACAGGAAGAGGAACATGGGGCTTGAGGAATGAAATTTTACTCTTTGATTCTTGGCCCAGCAGTTAGCTTAATTATTATTGTAAATGTGGCAGGCAAGTTGTCTTTCTAATATGTTCCCCCTCTTTTAAACTATCCATATAGATTGTGAAAAAAAATTCTATACTGCTCTAAGATGCCAAAGTTCTGTTTTAAAATTAAAAAGCCCAGAAAGACCTTGCTGTGCTCTCAAGTATAACCTCACCTCTTAAGCATTTGAAAGCCTGAAGGGCTTGGAGAGAAAATGAAGAAGGGTATCTAACTTTCATGGAAACATGTATTTTTTTCCCTGCTCTCTTTATTTATTTTGGTAAGAAGTATACAGAAAAAAGGACAACTATGTTGAAATTAATCATGTGGAACTGATTTCTGCAGGAAAGGCCATGAGATAGCTGCAGAAACTCAAGAAAAGCCCAGGTCCTGCAGCTGTGATGTGCCGACATACAGGAGCCTGCATGACAAGAAACGACATGTGCTGTGACACACACAGGACTGGGCTGCTGTCAAGGGCACAGCCTGCGTACACTGGGCAGATTAAACACCACCTGGAAGACAAAATCAAGGCCTCATGCAGTGAATGACACAAGAAGAAAGCTGAGGTGCAGCTATAAGGTGGTGCTCCAGGACCATCAAGAAATGTGAGTTGTACACCTCAACTTCACCTCCTTGCGGGGAAGCCACTGGCAGCTTGTGGGTGAGGAGGCTGCTAATATTTCAACATTTATACTGTATTTTTGTGCTGTGACCATGACCAGAGAGAGAAATCCCAAGAGAACTAGTGTTTGATAGGTATAGGATATATAGGCATGTGTAGTGGGTACAGGAAAAATATCAGGACCATGCATTCAGCAAGCCAAGCACTGAATCTTTGGGAAGATTTGCTCCCAGACTTAAGATGCCATTGTGAAAAATACAGAGCAATATAATCCATGATGCATGAGATTGAGCTTTGAGAGTGAGACCTTCCAAAATAAATTGTTACCAGCAAGGACTGTACAATCCTGGAACATTTAGCTGTTAAGTACTGTCTCTTTTTTCTCCATAGTGGTATAATTTGAATTTTGATTGAACTAGCCAAATATTTTGTCGAACAAAAGAGTTTCTTAGTAAACATAATTATGCTTTTAGTCTAGATGACCTTTTTCTTGATAAAAAAAAATCCTGATTACCTTTTCTATTAATAAAAAGTTGATTAATGTAGTTGGATGAATTATTAAAGAAGAGATAACTGAATTAATCATACTTAATGTAAAAGCAGATTAGTGGGAGCTTATAGATTAGTATCAGAATTTCCCTTCCTCTGATAGGCTAATATAAATAGATTTAATTCAAATGCACTATGTCCATTTTTTTTCCAGCCTCACTCATGAATTAGCACTGCTCTTGTAAAAACTCCTGGCACATAACACAGGGTAACACTTTGAACCAAACACAGTGTTCTTCCGCTGGTCCGTATTTTTCACTACTTGCTTTTAACAGAAGGTGAAAATCTCTTCTGTTTGAAAATATAGATTTCAATTGTCACACACTTAAAAGAAGTCTGGAATTTATTCAAGATGGATTTGGAAATATTCAGACCCTCTGGCTGATGAGTCAGTTTTGAGCTGCTCTTGAGCTACCCAGTTGCTTTGTTAATTGCTGTCCTGTTGGTGAGTTTCCTGAGATCTGAGATCGATCATGCAGCAGTTTTGTGTTGTACTCCGAGAGAAAAGAAAGTCAATTCTCTTCTTCCTTTTCTTTTCTAGACCTTGCTATCAACAGCTGGGACACATGAAAAGGGTGAACAAAGTGAGCAGGAGCCAGGTGACAATGTTTTCCACTCTCCAGGAGTGTCTGATTCTTCTTGAGGAAGAGACTGTCTGAATCCATTGGATTCCTGCGCAGCACAGCCTATGATAGACACAAAGTATAATCACAGCCCTTGAAATGTAATGAGCCCCTCATGTACAGTGAAACAATTCCAGACATATACATGTGACATGGGAAGAACCAGGTGCCAAAAATTTCTCTTTTGCCATAAAGGGCAGAAATATTCTCTATAAAAGGTAAAATCCAATGAGATTTATATATATATACACACATATATGTTTATATATGGTTTTATTCCATCATACTTCTGTTCAGAATCTTTTAAGCACCTTCAGAAAAAGGAGATTTTTTTTAAAAAAGGACTTGAATCCTCCTCCTCTATTCAAAAGGCTGCTAAAAAAATCAGTGTAATTTTTATGCATGTGGCTGTAATAGCATATATGTAAATCCAGAGTTGTAATGGACCTTTAATAAGACCCAGTTCAGCAGATGGTGACCAGCAGAAAGGTTCTAGCCAGCTTATCTGGGACACATTGGTGGCTCCCACATTCCTCATGAGCTTGTGGATGAGATGAGATGGAAGATAAGGCACCACCTACCAAGCAGAGACTGAGTGGTGATGATACTGCACAGAGAGGACAGGAGCACAAAAAAGTGGGTGATGTCCATAAGAAGTTGTGCAACGAGCAGTCCAGGAGGTAAACACAATTTTAACAGCTGGTTTGGTTGAACGGGGCTATATCCCATCCCAGAGGCTGTATGGGGCCCTCTTTCTGTCTTCTTTTGTCTTCTTGTCCCCTGAGAACACCTAAGGTAATGAAATGTCTCCCACTTGAGTGATAGAATAGTTAAGCTGCTGGAGGCAGCGTGTAGGTTTGCAGGTAGAAGCCTGTAAGAGGGATGGCCAGATTGGCTTCAGCCAAGAATTTGTCAGGTTTAACATCTTACTTGTCATCAGAGCTAGCTTTGAGCACGGGAGGAAGGTGAAATAAACACAGCAGAAAACTGAAGGAGGGCAATCTATCCAGCAATCCTTGTGGTTGTAAAGGACCCCAACATACCAGACAGCCTCTATTTAGTCCCTCAGTATCATTCATTATACCTTTCATATTATATTAAATACACATGATCTCTAATATAATTCATAATGTCATTTTATCATTATAACCTCTGATATTTTTCTTATCAGCCTAATGTTCAATTCTCTTTGAACTTACTTAGAAATTCTGAGACAATGAGGTCTATAATTTAATCATGTGCAAAGTGTGCATGCTTTAATGGGGAAGGATGGGAGGCACCCCTTTTACTGGTTTTTAAATTTGTAAATTCTCATTTTCATGGAATTTAGACTTTCTGTTAGATCTGAGACTGTTCCTGGTGCTCTCCCTGCTTTAATTTCCATCTAATGGTTACAAATGCAAACAGCAAATGCAGAGTAAACAGATGAAGCAACACACTGCATTTGTGATATGACCATTTAAAACATTGCTGAGGTAAGTGTTTATTTATCAAAGACATTTTGTAAACCACATTTGAAAGGTTAAAAGGAAAAGTCCCTATTTTTGTCTCCCAAAACCTTCTTTATATTTAGCTCCAGAATAGTCTAATACTTTCTGTCTGTAGAAAATAACATAGTTCACATTTCCAAACCTGAATGGTTCTAAAAAGACTATGACACATTTCCATTTTTTTAAAAATGCAGTTAATCTCAAGCTTAAAATTGCCTACAATCTGTTGAACAGCTTTCAAGATTGATATATAAGCATAAGAAAGGATGGTCTCTAGGGAGCTAATCTTGCAGCAAGTAATGCTTTGGGTTTTCAGCCAAATAGGATTGGAGACCAGGTTTTCTATCAAGAATGATTAAACTGTCTATATAAAGCTCAGATTAAGAATTTAAAAAAAAATGTGTACATGAAAAGGCTTTAGTGGAAAACTAAAGTCTCACAAATCTCCTGTTTCATTAAAAGCAGTACTACTCTTTTCAATGGAAGAATTTATGGTGTTTATTTTCTTTTTTCTTTGCCTTTTTTTCTTTTTTTTTTCCTTTTCCTTTTCCTTTTCCTTTTCCTTTTCCTTTTCCTTTTCCTTTTCCTTTTTCTTTTTCTTTTTCTTTTTCTTTTTCTTTTTCTTTTTCTTTTTCTTTTTCTTTTTCTTTTTCCTTTTCTTTTTCTTTTTCTTTTTCCTCTTCTCTTCTCTTCTCTTCTCTTCTCTTCTCTTCTCTTCTCTTCTCTTCTCTTCTCTTCTCTTCTCTTCTCTTCTCTTCTCTTCTCTTCTCTCCTCTCCTCTCCTCTCCTCTCCTCTCCTCTCCTCTCCTCTCCCCTTCCCCTTCCCCTTCCCCTTCCCTTCTTTTTCTCCTTTTCTTCCTTTTCCTTTTGTTGTATGTCAATTTTCAGCAAACTGAGATCACAGAGGAGAGACATCCATCTGATGGATTCATTACACCCAGTCCAGGATACCAGCACAGCCACCTGGAGCACGCACCGGGCTGCATCTTCTCATTTCCACATTCAATCCCAAACATTAAAGTGAAACAAAAATGTCCATGTGTTTTTTAACAATACCATGAAAGTGTAAAAATTGTTATCCAGAGTGAAAAAGAATAAAAATGTACTTTTAAATCTTGAGCAAACCCAGATCAGGACACTAATGACCCAGTGGAAAACTCTGAGAATATCTCACTTAAGTTAATAGGAGCAGCTTGAAATCTAACCTCTTATGATATAGAGAATGGAAAAACTATCATGAGAACAGGGCAAAAAGGCCAAAAAAGTTGAGATAAAACCCTGTGGCAAGCCTAATTTTGGGAAAGCTCTGAATCAGAACTAAAATGTAAAGTAATTAAATGAATATTCATTCTCATAGTCTTTATATATTTTGTGAGTAACAATTGGTGTGAAATTGCACTGTATAAACCAGTCCTCCATTCAGGATTAAAGCGGCACTTTCCTTCCTCTCTCTGAGTTGTTAAACACTTTACTGAAAATGAGGGTGCTCTAGTTTTCACAGTTTCACCCTGTTGCTAATGGGAAGAGTGGTCAGTATTAAAAAAGATAAAGAAACTATGAGAAATGTGATCATAGCTCCAGGAATGGTACAAAATCTCTTTAATAAACTCAACAAAACAAAGCCAGTTTATTCTCCTTAAATTATCACATATCGACCAAAACAACTTTGTAGACTCCACTCATAAAATAAATGTAATCAAAAAGGTTGGAAAGAAATATGTGAAGTGGATTAAGTAATATAGTGTATTTCATCCAGCTTCAATATAGAAGCTATCTTTGTTTTATACCCTTCAGGAATGTATTTCTAAAGCCTAATAAAATCAGCCAGTATTTTTGTTCAGTGTTCCTTCCCATGGTGAGCTTGTTATTGCTTTTGCATTGAGCAAGGAAATGTTTAACCATGTAAATGCATTAGTGGGAGCTGGGGGACAGAAGTGGGAATGCAAGTTATGATGTCAAGGACGCTGAGGATGACTTGGATTAACGGGAATCAGAGAGGGCCTCCCCAGTAAGCAAAAGCCACAGGAAGAGAAGAGACGCTGGCTCAGTTTAGGGTGGAGGATGTTTGAGGGGAGTGTGAGGAGTATAAGGATGGGGAATAGTCCAGGGTCCTCCCTAAAAAGGTAAACCCAGAGCAAGAAATACCTCTGAACTGAAAGCTGTTATGCATTTTAGGGTGTTGGGAAATGATACTGGAGGAATCCATGTGTGTGAAGCCAAAAAATCTCCTTATTTTTCAGTCAAATGCTTACACACTACAGACTTGTCCTATTATTCCTAGATGTTTCCAGTACATGGACTGCTCACATTTCCTCTAATCCCACCACACAGCAATGCAAGGCTGCTTCTCCAAGCTTCAAAAAGATGGCAAATAGTGGGAAAAGTCTGGCTGAGCTGAACAGATAGCAAGCCCAAAATTTTCAGGTGCTGCCGCCTAAGACATAACACATGAATGTTTTCTCTAAGAGGGATTTTTGTTTGAAAGAGGTGTCTTCACAAGACTGAGTTTTGGCTTATGTTATATTTAATGTATTTTTTAATCAGAGCCCTCCAGATGCTACTGTGTTCTCCTCATTCAAAAGCTTCAACAACCATATGCTAGAGAACCAAAGGCTTAATTGCAAAGATGTATCTGGAATTCAACGGAGTCAGGGGAGAGGAAAGGGAATTTCATTAGTAATCAGGCAAACAAACACAGGCGTGATGAATAAGTAACGAAGAAATATGCTCAGCATTCTCTCTATTGATCAAGTTTTCAAATAATTCCAGATCCTACAAATAGGGGAATGAAATTGCTGTCTCATGTACATGCATACATTCACCCCTTATTTCTTTAAATACCAGCCAGGAATTCTTACAGGGGAGGAGAAATTAGGGAAGAAAATAAAATGTGAAGAAAACACGTAACGCTACAGCTGGGTGACGCCTCAATACTGATTTTGGGAGAAACCAACATCTGTCCAAGAATGGAATTGAAACGGAGCCAGGTGGCATCTGTGGATGGAAAAACCTGATGCATAAACATGAAAATGTATGAGGTTGTTGTGAGAATTTGTGGTTATTTGTAATGATCGAGTGGTTTTGATCAACACAGGGAAAGTAGCAGGGTCTGTACCCTGTTGCAGAACATTGTTTGCCGGGCTCTGTGTTGTTGGTGTATTTCATACGTTGCCATTTCAGAATTACCTAGTTTAAATAAAACTAAAGGCCTGGTTCCTGAATGTGCAGCAGCCTTCATCCTGCCATTCTAGTAATGTATTTGGGTATACACTGAGAGGAAAAGTCACATGTATCCAGACGTGTTTTGTGTTTTACACGGTCAAACATATAATACAAATAAAATAAACTTTTAGCACCCCAAAATCCCATAATCATGATACTATCCAATGACAATTAAAAAATTGTTCCAAAATCTGCCTTATTTCCACTAGAGGTCAGTCAATAGATGGTAAATTTTCATGTTGTAGAAATGTATATTTACCGCTTTACCTACATAACTTCCACAAAACTGCTGAACAAGGGAATTATTGCATATGAAGAAATTATGCAAAAATAATGTTTTTAAATACATGACAAATTTTTAGAAGCTTGTCCAGCAGGACTAGGGAAGTGATTGTCCCTGTGTACTGGGCACTCATGAGGCCACACCTCAAATCCTGTGTCCAGTTTTGGGCCTCTCTCTGCAAAAGAGACTTTGAGGTGCTGGAGTGAGCCCAGAGAAGGGCAGTGGAGCTGGGGAAGGGTCTGGGGCACAAGACTGATGAGGAGGAGCTGGGGGTGTTTAGCCTGGAGAAAAGGGGGCTCAGGCCTCATTGCTCTCTACAACTGCCTGAAAGGAGGCTGGAGCCAGGCGGGGGTCGGTCTCCTCTCCCAGGTAAGAAGCAATAGGTTAAGTTGCATCAGGGGATGTTTAGATTGGATATTAGAAAAATTTTGTCTCTAAAAGGGTTAGTCAAGCACAGGAATAGGCTGCTCAGGAAAGAGAGGGGGGCTCACCATCCATGGGGGTATTTAAAAGACATGTAAATGAGGCACTTAGGGACATGGTTTAGTGGTGGACTTGGCAGTGCTGGGTTAACTCTTGGACTCGATGAAGTTAAATGTCTTTCCTAACCTGAATGATCCTGTCTCTACCAGTGCTATCAAACAGCAAACGTGCATGAAGAATTGCTTTTCCACAGTTGCAGCACAATCTGGATAGAAAGACTCTGTTACGGTGGAGCGTTTTGTAAATTACAGGAACTGATTGGAAATCTACATAAGCCTTTCACTAAGCTGAAAATGCAGTAAAACCACTGGCGTTTTTTTAAAAGCAATCAGTCTTAACATAAAACTTGGAAATATCAAATGGCTTTAGCATGGCTCTCTGATGCTAAAACTATTTGTCATTTCAAAAAAGTTTTCCCCAGCTACATTTACCACTGCCCTTATTTGCTACCTCCAAATGTGGGGTGTTCTCCATGTTGATTGTTGAAGAGATGCAGCTGTTGCTTTATTTATCGTGATTTTATTAATTACCTTTTCTGCAAGCAGCATATTCACTCCTTGTAATTTTTTTTCTGGATATTGAATTACCTTATTTTTAACATAATAGCATTGTTTATTGATTTCTCTTGTCTCGAGACCTCAATAATGAGGTCCTTGCCCTCAGATGCTCTTTTTTGGCTCCAGCATACAGGTAGTGGGTTTTCAATCTAGAAAGCAATTTTGTTGCACAAGATGGCCTCTTAGAAACTATTAAGCTGGACAATATCGATGCTGATTGCTGCGTTTTGTTCTCAATGAGTATTTACCTAATATTTCAATTTCAATGCTTCCAGTATACTTGCAAAGATCTCCCAGTTTCCACCAAGTGTCACAAGTTACCATGATTTTAATCACACTCAAATGCACCTGTTTTTTTGCCACACCTCTGCTGCAACTGCATCAAGGCCGAGAAAAGGAATTTCACCTAAGGGTTCACCACAAAACTGTTCATGTGTGGACCCAGAACACCAAAAAGTGAGTAGCAGTACTCAGTCCATTAAGGTATTACATTATTATATATGTATCTATATAGCTTGATATCTTTGCTTGTCACTCAAATAGAGATATAAGCCCTACCTGGCATTACTCAGCTATAACACTAAAATACTTAATCATCCACCTTCTGGAAAGCTGAAGCGCTAGGATTATAATTCAGGAATCATTATCTGCCCACTGCTTCAAACCACGTAATGCATGACCACAAAAAATTTTTCCATTCTTACAATACTTTAAAATAGTTTTATAAAATAAAATCTATACGCAGCTCCTGATAGTCCCAAATTGCAGGTCACTGACTTCTTAACCAAGATTCATGGAGTAGGAGTACCATCAGTACTGAAATTGTTCCATTGTAATTGGACTTGACAGCGAAGTACAGGACAAAAAAGCTCATTTCCGTGAAGCCCCTGGAGGAACGTTTTCAAAGCTTCCTATTTTTCCAAACACTACCTGTTGTATTGGAGGTCTCAGTGTTAAGCTGAAGCGTCACATACAGTTCTGAGCACAGGTCAGAGGATTTTTGAATTCAGCAGCAGCATTTTCAAAACGAGTTACGTCTTTTGCCCTGTTAACTACGCTTTTTCTGACACATGACATTTGAAAATTTATTTCTGGCTACTTCAGCAAGACAAGGATGGTCTAATACAGCCCTTGAGTTCCTTTAAAATACATTTCTTTTAATGTTTCAGTGCCAGGATGTTATAAAAGAAATGTGCTTTGAGAGAAACTAGTTAAATTGGGATCTGATATCTCAAAATGACTGGGTTTATTTGTCCTTGGAGTTTCAGTCCTTAAAATTTCCTACTTCAGTCTGAATCAAGATTCATCTAGTGGCATCTCTGTGAAAATGACTGAGTAAATATATCCATATTCTTGTTCATTTACGGTACCTAAAGATTTGGCAGTTATATTACTTTGTTCCTTTTATATGTCCTGCAGCAGACGACTGGGTTCGTGAACCTGGGAAATTGTGCCTTTGCCACATCCCTTTTGTGCTCTTACTGTGACAGATAGCTTTCCCTGAGAGGGAGCATGAGGGGTGGTGGGAGGACAGCAGAGCTGCACAAAGTGATGAACACGCACAGAGAGCTGGTAAAAGGAGCCCATTTTGCTTGCGTGTCAGAAGAGGTGGGATGTGCCCTAGGGAAGCAGATTTTTGGATGAAAGTTGCTGAACTTTTCCTCTGATGCTCAGAAGTGAGCACTTTGCATAATGGCTACTCTGGGAAATTTACCCTGGGGCTCTTCAGACAGCTGCTGACTAGGCCAAATGGAGAGGGATTTTTTTCCCTTGCCATGTGAAGCAGGGCTAAATAAATTCGTGTTTTCATTAAATCAGGCTTTTCTGAAGATGCCTGACACACTTTGATCTTCTCTGGGGTGGATTTACTGAGGAGGAATGGATCATGTGAGGCCTCCCTCACATCCCAGCTTGGTGCACTTGCCGTGGTAGGGAATAGCAGCCCTCCTTGGGACTGCTAAAGGGCACAGTGCCTCAGCTGAGGTGTGTTGGCTCATTATCCCAGCCCACATTAACACCTGGGGTGTGGCCTCCTCCTCCTCAAGGAGCATGCTCTGGGCTGTTCCTATCAGGCTGCCTGGGCAAAGTGAGCTCCTGCGAAGACCTCGTGCTGTGGGCTTTGCTCACTGTAAAAATTTCCTGGCAGCTAGTTAGGGTGCCTTTATACTGGCACCAGCGATCCTGTAGCAATGATTCCAGACCCACAGTGGGGACACAGCTCCAGTGATCTCAGCAGGGCTCTGCCCATTTAACCTGCCTATCTCCATGCAGATCCTGTGAGCAGGTGAGCTCCAGAAGGGTTAAGTGTTTCTAGGGATAGTGCCTTGCTGTGAATCTCGAATGAGCGAGCCCACTTCGGGTTTATAACTCCTGGGAAGTTATGATACCCTCTCTCTCTCTCTCTCAGCATGAATAACCCTTGAAGGCTCTTTAGATACTGATGAAAAAAGTGTTATGGAGACTTCAGATTTAAACTCATATGGCTTCTATGACATAAGAGCAATTTTATCATTTTATACCAGTCACGCTTCAGTCTTCACCATCTGGAGTTCTGGTCCAGCAAAAGCTAATAAAGAAAATGCTGTCAGCATCCTGTGTTCATTTATAACAGCTGGTGTTCAGACCCAAACTGGCCATTTATGTGCTTTCGTTTGAGGCCATATTAAAAATCACTTTGGGTGCCTAGAGGACCGATAGATGTATGTGCACATATGCGTGTCTATGCGTGAAGACACTATAGCCTTATCTGCTTGGTTACATCGGTTTTGGATTGAGTTAAATAGAAAGATGAGTGCAGAAGGGTAAAAAATAGTTGAAAGGAGAAAAGAGGATTCATAAGGAAAACCAATGAAATTATTTTGAAAATTATTTGAAGACTGGGAAGTGCATGCTTTTTGCATGGTAGTTTTGAGTTCAACATTCTCTACTGTGCCCTGAAGCATGGTTGTGGACAACACTGAGTAAGTCCAGCTGTTAGAGTGCCAGGTAGAGAAAGACTCTGGATACCATCTGTCATTGTGCATCTCAGAACTGATATCAAGAAAATACCTTGACAACAGTACGTACGAGGGTGCAATACGAATAACAGAATACTTTAAAAGCTGATACAAGGAGACAGCTGCAAAATGCCATATGAAAAATCCACAGAGAAACAGAGAGATGAAACCAGACAGGACATGTGATACCTTGCTCTTGGCTGGGAATCCAAACCTCGTCTGCTCAGCCATAATCAACATCAGTCTGCTACCTGATCTGGATTCCCCACGCACCCATAAGAGAGAAATTAAGAAGTGCTGAGACTTTGGATAGCTAGAGCTGCTCAGATGTGTTCGGGGGGGAGGGGGGGGGAGAGAGAAGAGATAATATGATGTTGTAAAATATTGATTGTTTTATGACCAATGTACAGTATTTCCTCCTGCCAAATCTATGACAGTGTCGGGATGCTAAAAAAACCCACAAAACCCAAACTCGAGCCCCAAAGGGTTTTGTCTCCCTGAGGCCCCCTGTGTAACCAAGGGGCTGGAGGATATTGTATGATTAACAACTCACTCTCAGTGAAGTTACCACAACTCAGCAAGTAAAACAGTCAATGTGTGTCAGCCGAGCTGTGGCAACTGTTCATTCATGTGCATGACATGTAAAATACCAGGTAATGTTGTTTAACTCTCTTTCATTGCATCAAATCACTCCCAGTGTGCCGTGGGTTAGGAGTGCACATCGGGAGGGTTTCACTGCTCCAAATTTAGATCTCTCTGCCAGAGAGGTCTGTGTCTGAGCTGGTTGTCCAAGTTCATACTGAAGTCAGTGGAAAGAAACAGGTGCATCTGGAGTGCCCTCGGTCTCTTATCCTGGGATGGCTGTTCAGAACTCTGTGTGTGAATCCGACTGCACTGAGACTAAGCAGCATCTACACGATCAGCTCAGGTGTTACTGTCTGAGGTTAAGTGACACTCATGTTTGGAGAGCTGCCATATCTCAGCTGATGGGTGATCATCAATTTGAGCAGGAAGATACTCTGATTCATCTGGTATAATCTTTCTTTGATCATAGCAAAGAGAAATGCAGATTTTACTGAATATCAGTAAGAAAAATCTTCATCTAGATATTTTCAGACTTAAGATAGGATTCTTCTAGTTTCTTAAAATCTCTAGCTAAACAGGCAAGTCACAGAGAAACCAGCCAAAGCTCATCTGCCACATTAACTAGAGCTCTTTGCTTTTAGGTACATAGCAATTCCTCCCATTTAATCTTGTTAATTCTAATCCTGCAGATACTGGATGGTTTTTCATTTTGCAATACAAATGGGCCTGCCACAGCAATCCAGTGAGAATGTGGACTCAAGCAGCATTAAAGGAAAAGTATAGCTCCTCATCCAGTATGATGACTCAATATTTTCAACAATTTACTGCCAGAGAAGCATTTACTGTGGTTTTACTTCAGTCTTCCTGAAAGCATGTAAGTTTTGATCCTCTCATGTGGTTTGACAATTTTGTTCTTGCAGTAAACTTGCAAAATGATGGGAGATTTGATTTTATTGTCCTGTCTTAACCACTTTTGCCCAAGAATGATTCCTATAGGATATGAAGAACCCTTTCTCCAACACCTCATCTCCTCTGCTTTGAAGTGCGAGTTGTTGGGGAACTTTGGAAAAAAGGGCTTCCCAGAGCTCTGCTTCATAGGTGTTTAAAAAGATATCTGAGCATATTGACAACAAAATCTAGGGCAGCCTGCAGGTTGCTCTGGGTTATATGTGATGACCTAAGTGCTCTTAGATGGACCAGCTAAAGCTGCCCTCAATAATGTGATTCCACTTACCTAATCTAGCTCAGTCTCTACCTCATTGACTTTTGCTGATTCACATCAGTATTACAAATAACTTTTACTGCAGTGTGGGTTAAGCAGTTGCCACTTTGTTCCTCTTCCCTGTTAGGCTTTCCAGTCCAGTCATAGATCCTACCTTGTACTGGCAAGAGATGGAGTAATAAAAATAAAAAAAATATGCCCAAGGAATCCTTTTTTTCCACGTGGATCTGCCTTGCAGTGTAGCTGCTGAAGCACTTGCTCCAATTCAGCAGAAAAAGAGGGAGGAGGGGGAGACAGCTGCTGAACACTTGGGTGCAGCCTCAGGACAAAGACGACAAAATTGTCTTGTTTTCCTCTCTAACAATCAACAAACACTGGTGGGGGGGAGAACAAGTCATCCTTATTCCTAGTGAAAATGAAGTTTAAATTCAGGATTGTGATGCTGACAAATTACAAAAGGTTTAATGAAAAGAAACTGCATGAGAACACAATATTTGGCTTTCTTCCTAAAACTCTGCATTTTCTGTCAGTGCAACACTTCTAGGGCTCGTCTTTCACAACCTTTGCACTCTTGCCTTCATTTATGGTATCTATTACCTAATTAGTCATAAGAAACATAAACCTAAGGTCAGTCTTATGTGGACTCAGGTTCAGTCTGAGAAACCGTGATGCCTGGCTTGCAGCACATTTTCCTCAGATACCTGTCATGCCTTTGGAGTGGTCGGTTGCACTCTGGCCTTTAAGCAGAACCATGAATGACCCCAGTTTAGTTTCCTCTTCTCAGGACGTGGTGTGACTTTTATAGCAGCCTCCTGTCAGATAAAATGAAGCCTATACTGAAGGGAATAAGATTGCAGTCTTGGACTTCAGCAGTGTCAAAACCTGGCTCCAGATTAGTCCCAGCTACAGGCAGTCTTGTGAAATGATATGATACATCCTGTGTATCCTAAGTGTGTTTTGTAACTTATGAGTAAATGTAGTTCAAGTCTTTGTGAAGAGTTCATCAAATCCCAAAACATTACTAGTACTACTCCATTTACCTGATGAGTTTACAGGGAATACATTGAGGTGTGTTCAGAAGCACTGACACTCAACATTTCACTCAAGATTTCCGTAGGCACAGGGAAAACAACCCAGCAATTTCACTAGATTTTAGAGTGAGTTGCTTAGGGCTTAGTCTGTGTTCCTTCACCCTCTCTGTATGTCTGCAGTGAGGTCAGGTAAATATGTTGGCATTTTCTGTTCTCTCTATTTTTCATCCTTTTCTTGCAGAGGAATTTCCCCTCTGTGTTATGGCAGACAGTGGGATGCTGTTCTGGTGCTCGGGTGGGTGCCAATTGCTTTGCAAGTATTGATGTGTCTTGTCATGCTTAGCACTGGCTCGTTCAAATGTTATTCTGCCTTGTTTTATGCATTCCATTATGCTACTTTCCATTGCAAAAGAGCACAACTTCTTTTGTGGAATATAACATAAAATTGCGGGGTTTGAGACCCAGGCCGACTTCTTCCTCTGAAGTGGGATTTGAGGAGCAAACAGCTTGTGATGGCTTTGCAGCTCTTCCTTCTTCTGAGAGCTGGGGGTTTTCTGCTTTTCCACTCAGAGTAAAAAGGAGTAATAATTTCTTAATTAGTTTCATCATTTAACATGAGATGTTCACTGATTATAAATGCAAAAGAGGTTGCTTGCATTTCTGTGTCACATAGCAGAAATGTAGTGCTATGGAGTATTTACCAGCCATGTTGGTTATTTACAGTTTCATCATAGAAACACAGTCCTTATACACAAGGTACTGTCATGACTAAAAAAATAGAGAGCAAGGGGAAGGTATTCAATATGAGGTTGCTTCCTGTTTTTTTAGCTGTTGCTTTTCTACACAAATAATTCTTCCAGTATTGGGATCTAACCTAAATTGATTTTTTAGAGAGATTTTTTAGCATTACACTTTGGCTCTGCAGATAAGAGTTTTGGAAAGTGTAGGTTGCCAGTGTAAGAAATGTCTAAAGTGACTGTGGTAAGCCTGTTTCCATGCTGTCTGAGAGGGTGTTATGTGAGACGCCGGCCTCAAATATTTGTGCTTGCACAGTTGATTGACTTAAAACCCCAGCACCTGTGATCTCTGCAATGCTCAATCTATTTGTGCAGCTGCTCCTGTGAGACGGTTACATGCAGTAATTGATTAGTTCAGCGGCCCTGCTACGGCACTGTGGTGTTATGAAAGCTGGTGAATTAAATAACGTTTCAGCAGCATGCAGCCTCTTCCCCTCACTCTGCATGACACTTCTCGGGTACCAGCATTTTGCTGCAGGAGCCCTACTTTTCCAATATATTTAGAACAGCTAAAAATACTGATTTTAAGAGGTAAAAGCATCTGTTTTCATCACTTCCTTTACCGAAGTCAAACAGTCTTTCTAGTTCATTTGGTGAAGAACTGATGAAGATAATACTCTTAAAAAGAGGACCAGGAGGTAGAGAGTGAAGAGAAAGTTGAGTGCAGAACAAGCAACCAAGATACTCCGTCTTTATTCCTTGTCTGAAGGGAAAACCTAATGTTTGAAATGAAAAAGGTGATGATAGAATCTAACTGTACCCACAGAATCAATACAATATTATTATTTCTGAAGTACTGCTATGGTTCAATAAAAAGGTCTTAATTAATCTTCTCCCATGTTACATAACTGTAAGAGAACAGTCCATTAATTCACCCACATGTGGTATAAAAATAATCTCTCCTGCAATGCAAGGTTTAAAGCAACACACAGTCTGTTGAAATTAAAAGGGAAAATAATGCAGTCCATGACCATTCCCATTCTGCTGTGTGCAGTTGAGTTTATTTTTCAGACAAACATTTTTCTAGGAGAACCTCAGCAAGCGATAATCAAGCTGTCTCAAAAGCACTGCATGAATTCCAGATTTTAGGTATATAAAGAATTGTATTTACTGTGCTTCCATGAACCTAACACACACTGTGAGATGGATTTTACATTGGAACCTGCTTGAGAGTTCAAGTCCTCCAGAGTAAGAGTTGATTTAGGACTAAAACAGTTTCACATCTGATAAGACCCATGGGTTCTGACAGGGTACACTTTATAAATATAAGCAGAAATGAGCCTTATTCTTTCAAAATGTTTCTACCCATCTACTTTTGATGTTTTTAATACATGCTTGAGGTTTTTTTCGGTGGCAACAGTTAATTGCGGATACAAATTTTATCATTTGCGTTACTCACTGGGTCATAGTCCTGCAAAACAGTAAATGTTACACATGCAGTGCAGAGGATGGTAATGAACCAAAATATTTTGTTACATCAGTTATTTATAAAGTCAGAATCTTCATAATTTGTATTTAAGAGAGGGATGCATGCCTAGATAAGGGATTAGACAAGTGATGTTTAGGAGAATCTTGATTTCGATGAAAAAGATTTCATGTGTAGGTGTAGATGCAAAACAAGGTCAGTGGAGTGAGAGACTGAGACTGTTTTGTAAATCTGGGTTTAGGTATTGAAAGACTGAAACTCAAGTGCTCACAATTAAAATAGAAAAAATAAGGGGAAAAAACCATCATGAGCACATATTACTGTGAAATAATTAAAATTTGGCGTAAGAGAAATGAGGAAAAGGTTGAATTGCTTTAGATTTTGTAAGTTTTGTCACTTTACTGAATGGAGGACAGACATATATGTTGAGTAATATCTAGCATGTAGAAATATAACTGTGGCAGCACTGTGATGACAGCATTCTCCTGTCATGTGTGAGATATGAAACAAAGCCTGCCAAGGTGTGAGGAAACATCCGAAGCTTACCCAAGCTCTGTCATAATCATGGATCACAGTCTTTTTCCAGCCATGCTGTTGTAAATCAACACAATGCATTCTGGAATAATTTACAGCTATTCTAGGTTTATAAATGGGTGTAATGGTTTTTTAAAAGTGATTGCTTGCTTTAGGAATAAGTTGGTGTTAAGCTACACGCTCTCATGTAGGTCTGTTCAAAGTGACAAAGGGTAGTCCAGGATGGTATGGAAGAGGAGGCCTAATTAAAAGTTTTTGCATTATTTCTTGTCTTTCAGTAAAGCAAAAGTAGCTCATTAGGAGACTTGAGTTGCATGGTTTACAAATTCCTGTTAGTTTGTTACATGTGTTCTTGCTGCTGTAAACCACACGAAATTCCTTAATGCGAAAGAAAATAGAGTGTTTTAAAACCTAACACAGAGAAGTAAATTTCAACATTTTAAATTTATGTTGTTTTTGATACTAGAAGAAAATATCTATTGTTCTTTGTCTTATGACCACTCCTGAACTTTTAAAGATAATTCATCAATCTTTTGAATGTCAATGTTACAAAAAAGTGATTCTCATTCTCTTAAATAAATGAGAATATAAAGTTATGAAGGGGAACTGTATCCACCCTTTATTTATTTATTTTAACTGAAAAGTAGTATTCTCATAAAATCTTATGGATGATGAGCTGAGGTCTTGAAGTCATTGGATACATTGAAGGTCCTCATAAAGTTGTGAGCTGGCAGGAGTTCTGGTAGATGTCTGGGTCTGCCTTTGAAAACACTATGTGAAAATCTGTAAGAAAACTAAAGGCCTTGAAAACTGTGAGGAAAAAACCCTCAAAGTACACAAAATACAGAGTCTGACAAATAGAGATCTGGAATATATCTTTCTGCGATTTTGCCTTCTTGCTCTGAGGTCACATTGAAGCGTTGTTTGGCAAATACTTACCTGACATGTTACTGAAAACCTCCAGCTTAATTTTCATAACCTTCGTAGGCATTCTTGTAGAACTTTGCTGTCCTTGTGATTAAGTAGGAAGTTGCTTTAAACTTCAGTCTAGCCTCTAACCTTTCCCTGCTGTGAAACAAACCAATTATTCTTTGTCTCACTCTTTACAGCCTTGGAGAATAGTTAACCTCTACACCCGTTTAAAACAATTTTGAGATACATGGGAACTGCCATGTCTACTAACCACCTTGCTACCCTTCATGTACTTACAAATTGATCATTTAACATTTGCTCTGGCATCTTCCAGGGTGTGAAGTAAGCTGATATATGATTCCCTGGACTCTTTCTATGCTAAGGAAAGCACAGTGCTTGCCTTTCACTGGCTCTCCGTGACTTCTCAAGGATAGTGATTCAGAGATTTCTTTGGCTTTAGGGTACATTTGAGCGTGCCCCACTGACTTTAACAGAGTCAAATTACCCATTCTCTGCTGTGCCCTTTAACTGTTCTGCCCTGCTTTGTGCCTACCTGCTAATATTAATTAAGTAGCCTGCCCTTTTGCATTAGCATGCACAAAACTGGTGGCAATTCAGCCTTGCCTTTGTCATCCTTCAGTGTGCTCGCTCCCTGCTCTCTCGTGGTGGCAGCTCCTCAGGCTGCTGAAGGGCTTCCTCCCTCTGCAGAGCTCCATGGCTTCTGTTCTCCTGTCCCACACCTCTGCCACCACCTCAAATCCTCACCCGCCAGGATTCCCTGCCCTGGCACTGAGTGCTGTTGCTCACAAAGTGTTTCATCCAAAGTGAAGCATTCTGCCTTGAGGATCTCAGGCATTTCCTGCCTGTTTGTCAGCATTGAATGAAAAGTAACTGCCCACCTAATTGTTTCCTTGAACTTCAAATACGTAAATAAAGTAGTAAATCTGGGGACATCTGTGTCCTGCTGCATTACATTTCCTGTGGTTCTCAAGTTAGCTGTAGCATTTAATTCCAAAGTTTGTTAAGGAAACCTGTCCTCGATTGCTTTTGTTGCCTGTTAGGAAAGTCACAACAAATTTTAAAAACATAAAATTAGATTCGTGTCCTCTCGGGGTCAACATTTTGAATAGACTCTCTTGAAGTTAATATAAAGGCTAATGAGGGATTATTCTCCTAGAAGAGAAATGACATTCTTAAACAAGTTGTCTTCAAAAGGCAAAACTTTCAGAAAGATATTGCAAAACCTGGATGGTTTGGTCATTACAGAAATCAGCAATGCTCTAAGACAATGTAAGTAAATTCCCTGATTTCAGACTGATAAAGCAAAAGCAACTACCTTGTTCGAATAGGGGTCATAATAATTCTTCAGACACTGTAAGAAAATGTTTGGAGTTTTTTTCCACTTCTGTGGAGAAGAGATAAAATGGATTTCTAAATTCTGAAGCTGATATTCTTAAAGAAACACCTTTAAGAAGGGATATGCAATCAGAGTCAATCCTGCATTTAATAATATATTCTAGTACAGCTCAGGATAGATTTCAGTCACTTCTGAAGCTTGAAAAAGTTTTCTTGTGCCTTTGACAGCAGGTTTTCTTCTTTCCTGTCAGAAAGAACCCAAGTTCACATGTTATGTTATTGGTTTAGCTTCAGATCAAATGCAGAAATTCTCTAAGACACAGTAGCTTCTTGTTCACTTTCAGTTATACTTATGTCATGTCTTTTTTAGACTGGTGTGTGTTACGGAGATAAACAGAAGAAAAGAGCAGATACGCTGTGCAGATACAAAATCATAAATCAAATATTTAGAATGGTAGAGAGAGACCAGAAAGTAAAGAATAAATTCAAACCATAAGCCTGGGTGCAGGTGCTTGGCAAATTAATGTGTTATTACCTTAAGTGTGATTGTGTGGCAGAAGGGAATATAGTGAAAGAATGGAAGAGTAGATAGGAAAAAACCTGCCATTCATCTCCTCTGGTCCTTTAAGTGTGTGGTTGACCCCCGTGTGCTTCACAGGTGTTCCTTGCAGTGAATTCCCTCCCCTCTTGCACTTCATCCAAACCTGTACCTTAGCAGTTGTGATTTGTAGACTCTTCATGTGCAGAGCAATTGCTCATCGTGGATCTTCTCCTGATTGCCTCATTCATCTGTCTTTCAGGCACTCCAGTAAATTAATTTAACTTAAAATTAATATCTTGCCAAAAGAAAATGTTTCATAAATACTCGTAGCCTTTGTGGGACTTATCTGAAGTATTAGTCTAAATGATGGCATTTTATTATCTTTTCATAATATTTTACTGCTTGTGAAATAAAAATCAGTTTAAATGTAGTTTAGCATTGTCTGTCCAGCGATAATGAATATCTCTGAAATAAATCCAAATACATTAGCAGCCTGTTCAACAGACTTCATACTCCCATCTAGAAATCTTATTGATTTCGATGTGTTGGAATATTTCACATTCTCCTTTGTATATTATGCAGATAGAAGAGTCAACATTATGATATCTGTCAAGGAAATGCAAGAGATACTGATTAAGCCAAGGTGTGTAGATTTCACCTATAATTAACGTATACTTCTTCAGCATGTGTTTTCCTGATTTGAATCATAATTTAAAGGCATAACCATCCACAGTCATGCAGAAAGACTTTTTTTTTCTTTCTCTTTTACACAGTTTTAAATTGTTTATAAACCAACAGCACATAGGTACCTGGATATGAAAAGCTTCTACATAGGTATTTTACATTTTCAAAACGGCACATAAACAGGTACACCAAAAATTAATGCAATTAATTAATTAATTTGACCACCTGGCCAAATAGAAGGAACAAAACTTCGTGTGTTATTCTGGTCAGCCTGTGATCAGCAACACCTCAGACCAGGTTAGCAAACCACCACAGTGGTTCCATCCAGGGCAAAGAGCTCCCCACCACCCCTGCGACAGTGCCCAGCTCAGGGAGGGCATGGGGACATATTGGCCCAAGCCCCATTTTACTTCTCCAGGTTGCTCCCGACTCTGTGGTAACTGTGGAAAAGGTGTTTCTCAGGATGCCATACACCTGGGGACGCTTTTATGGCAGTGAATAAAGAGAAATACTGATGTACTGCTGATAACAATTTCCTTACGGTGCATTTTTCAGAACACTTCTATAAAACCTGTAGCATAGAAACCTCTGCATCTGACCTTCTTATCTCCTGAATTCAAGCAGCCTTTCACATTCCAGGAAGACTGAAATAGCTGTCGTGGTCTCTGAAAGCTCCTGTCCTATGAGTTCAAGCCATGTAGCTGACCAGCACTCAGGAGCACCCAATTTAACTTATTTACAGCTCAAAAGCATGAAGAGAGAGATGTTTCTTGTGTAGTAGGATGGAAAAGCCTTCATTAACCGTGCTTCTCCTCCTAAAATAGCATTTGCTTTTTGAACGGGGGAGGACAAAGGGATGCCAAGTAGTTCCAAAATGCCATCCATTCCTAGAAATGTTTCAGTGCAGATGGTGCTGTGAAAACTGAACTATTCCAGAGATTCTAAGTGGCAGATGGAAGCACCCGAGCATGTATGAGCAGACAGCTCCCTCCTCTCCAGTCTGGCTGGGCACAAACCACACTGCCCAAGTGATTACAGAAGGGAAGTTGTGCCCAATTACCAGATCCTTGAGTTTAATACATCCTGCTGTGTCAACTTAGCCACACAAATCAAAGGAACTGCATTTAAAAAGTGTTACGGCAACTTTGAATTGGTAACTGGCTGTGTGGAAAAGGAGGTCCAGGAATTATCTCTGGATCTCACTAAGCAAGACAAATCTATTTCTCTACTGTATTTACATTATTCATACAATGGCAGTTAAAGGTGCCATCAGCTTTCTCAAATCAGTAAAAAAGGGACTGCAGACCAATCTATCCTTTTTCTTTTAAGCGCATTCTGATGTCATTTCTTGGTCAGTAACTTTTGTGCCCTCTCAGCTCCTGCAGAGACAAACTCTTAAATCTTTAAGAGAGTCCTCAGAATTGTGCTGACACTACATGCATTTCTCTTGCATTATGTAGTGGGACTTTTAACACATGGGGTATTCAGGCTTCAGGTGGAAGTGTCATCAGCTTTTTATAAATTATGTTCTAAGCCAGTTTGGATACAGTGTGGGAGCTTACTCTGTATCACAATCAGTTCAGAGACTGATTTTTCTCTTTGCTATTAGGTCAAAGAAAATACAGCTCCTAATAAAGAGATAAAAAAAAAATTCCTCCTTTTCAAAACTGTCCCAGTGGCCCATATGCAAGAAATTTGCCATTGCATTCCTAGGTAAAGAAGGGCAGACACTGAAGATCCCTCACACCCATCTATAAAGCACGGAACAATAGAAAATATTTTTAAATAAAATAAACTTGCAGAGAACACTGAAGTGTAAGCAGAAGATAAGGATGTAATTCTAAGGTATGGAGGCAATCACAGGAGAGCCCCTAAAGGCAACAGCAAGAGTCCTCTGGCTGTTTCTAAAGGAAAGTATTCTTAAAAGACCTAGGGTCTGTTTATGTTTTCATCACTGACTTACGAGATTGTGGACAACATACTTTGTCTTCTCTTGCTCTGCAGCTTGGAGATAGTACTTGTGTCTCTTTATCAAAGGCTGACAATTCCAAGGGAGAAGAGGCTGTAGCTAAATCACCTCTTTATGTCCTCCCCTCCGTGCTTGTCACATAACTTACATCCAAGTTTTAGGAAGATTTTCTCTTTTTGCTCTTGAAGGGTGCTAGGGAAGGTTATCAGGCAGTAAAAATGTTTGCCTGAATTATCATTTGTTCTGCACAATGTGTTTTCTGTTGAAAACAGCTTCCAGGGAAAAAAGGGCACGGTCTTGACTAGTCAGAAAGCCACAAATGGATCTGTACCAGCTGATATTTGATAGCTACGTGCTGCAGTCTACTGCCCTTCCAAGGCACTAAATGTCAAACAAGTTCTGTATTTTCTACCAAAAAAATGAACAAAAAAGAAAAACCCCCCTACATTTATTGTAGGAGTCACACAGAGTCACCCATTTAGAAATTATGTGCTGGCATTTCATAACATCAAAAGGAGAATGTATTGTCATGTTTTTAGAGCCTGTAATTTCACTGGCTTGAGAAAGACAGTATAAGGCCTGAGGTGACTCCACAAATATTTGAGTTTTGTGGACTTCAGAGGAAACAACCACATACAGAAAAGGAATACCTGACTGAAGGAAGAGACTATGCTTGTGGGGAACACATGGGAAGAAAGGAGGGGTTATGATGAATCCCATGCACAGCTAGAAGGCAGCTGTAAAAGGAAGGCAGGCTGTCTTGGAGAATCCTTTTTCCTATATAAGTAAAATTTCTGTTTCATTACAGTAAGGAACAGCACTTTTTAACTTTGAGAAATTAAACCAGGAACAAGCTCTGTGCAGACTCTCTGCCTCAAGCTCTCTAAAAGAACATTTTTCAGCTCTCCTGTACAAATCACATTACACATAATGGGTATAGTGATGATCGTGGTAGACAGAAAGGAAGGAATCAAGACTTTTCCTGGCAAGGATAATTTTACAGGGCCTGATAAGAAGGTGAATCCACAGCTGGGCACGGAAAGAAGACACAGAAGAAAAAATCAACCTGGCAGAAGAATCTAACAGGGGAGGCTCCCACAGCACAGTGCTGGGGAATCCGATGGGATTTGTTCCTGTTTCTAGCAGCACTTGGTCTCCTGGCTCTCTGGTGGGGAACACCCAGGGTATTTTTAGAGACTCTAAGACTCCTTCAGCAGAACTCATCTGAAAATTGTCACTAGAAATATTAAAATAGCTCAATCCTTATATCAAAACAAATGAAAAATGCACCAAGCTAGTGTTCCTGAGGTCTTTCCTTCCCATAATACATATTTGGGTAAGAATGATGGACAAGAGGAACCCAGTTAGACCACAAAGTGGTAAATTTTCTTTGGTCTTCCCTCTTCCTGTGATGGGTGGGGACACTACTTGGGTTACTTCTGTGCTGTTTGTGACACTGTGGTGATCCACAAATCAAAAAAAAGCTGCATGTCTGTGGCTGCTTCTGGGTGGGGGCTCTCCATGACTTTACTATATTCTCATGCTGGGGACCAACATGTGGAAAAAAATAACAGGACGTGACAGTATTTGGGCAGTATAAGTGGATGCTTAGTCTATGTTTTACAGTTGCTGTATTTCCTAAAATATCTCTCTCGATAAAAATTAAGCTAGCCAGGACTTGGTCATCTACAACCATATGAAGAATTTAAATGAAAAAAAGTTTGTAACTCCAGTAAAATTTCTTCTAAACATAGTTATTTTCTAATTCAGTGTCTGATAAATGATGCTGAGGGAGGCAGAAAAAAAAATCCCCAGATTTTTTAGTGCAATATTCCTTTTCAGATGAGATTAGCTGTAAAATGCTACTGAAGGTTAATAGTTTGAAACTGTGAGGACACATAATAATCTTTCAATTAATCTCACTATCCAGCAGCTGTCATGTGCAAAACAGTTCATACAGCTAAACAAAACAACAGATTCATTGGCTTTTTAAACATTAATGCAAAGAATTAGCTTAATGGCATCCTATCATCCATGGTTTGCCTGCAGGGCCTACTTCATTATTTTTTTTCAGAGATTAAGATGAAAAGAACACAGTTGTTCTTCAAACAGAACTGTTCCCTGCCTGAGCTGCTTGCTATTTCTCACAGCATCACAGCAAATTATTTGTATGAGTCCAGTACATTAGCTGAAGTGGATAGACTCACATTCAGTAATGCTCGTTTGCTCTCGTGGCCTGGGGTTGTTCCTCTGGTGTTGTACGTTCAGGCTCTGAAGTAGTCTGGGGTCTTGCCCAGATTAATGCAGAGGTGCTCTGTACACGCAGCCCATCTGCTTCCCTCCACCCCCAAATGTGCAGGGGCAATCAAATTTGGGGAACTCAGCCCTGGTGAGGCACATACGAAGGGCTGTGTCCAGTTGTGGGCTCCTCAGTACAAGGGAGACATGGAGCTCCTGGAGCAGGTCCAGCTGGAGCATCTCTCTTATGAGGAAGTACTGAGGGAGCTGGGCCTGTTTAGCCTCAAGAAGAGACGACTGAGAGGGGACCTCATCAATGTCTTTAAGTTTCTTAACAGAGGGTGTCAATAGGATGGGGGTGGTGCCAAGCAATAGGACAAGAGGCAACAAGGAGAAACTGATGCACAGGAAATTCCACTTGAATATGAGGAAGAATTTCTTTACTATGCAGATGACCAAGTACTGCAACAGATTGTCCAGACAGGTTGTGGAATCTCCCTCTCTGAAGATATTCAAGTACCATCTGGGCACAATCCTGTGCCATGTGCTCTGGGATGACCCTGCTTGAGCAGGGAGGTTGGACCAGATGGCCCACTGTGGTCCCTTCCAACCTTACCCATCTTGTGATTCTGTGGGAGTGGAAAAGCCAGAAAGGGCAGTACAGGGCTGTTCCATAAGATACAGGCTCATTGTGCAGAGGCAACAAGAGCTTGCTCCAAAACAGAAAAGAAAAATGACTGCACAAACTGGCCCACAAAGGCAGAAGTGGTGGGTGAATGATTCTGTCTGAGATTTTATTAATTTCTCACTTTATTGCTTCTGATTATTCCACAAAACCAGAAAGGACAATCTGGTTTAGTTATCAAAAATCACAGTGCTGCTTTTAAACCCTCCACGGACAGAAAGGGTTTTCTACAAAAGCATTATTCTTTGTTTCTTTAGTTAAAAAAAAGATATTTAGGTATTTATTTGTTTAAATTTTCCATGCAATTTGTGTGTCATAGTCTATTCTAATTCCTCCGTAGTTTGCTGAATTTTAGCAAGAGTTGTATTCATTTGAAATCTCCAGATCCTACTGTGAATATTACAAGAACATCATAGGAAGAGTCTCTGCATCTTTACATAGAAGTTTGTGTTGCTAGAAAGAAGCAAAGCTGTTTTGTAAATGACCACAGCGACACAATTTAATTTTTGCGGAGGAATCTTTAGTCTCAACACTCTTCAGAGGATTGGGAGAACTTTATCCTGAAACCAAAAGCAAGCCGAGAGTTTAAGACCCAGCATTAGGTGACAATGGCAGCTATTATTTATGTGAACACTTCATTTATGCACAAAAAGACAAAACCAAACAAATTCAAAAGAAAAAACCACACCTATGCGATCTGAGCCCCCATGGTTTCTTCCAGGAAGGTTATTTCTGTATCTTTTGAGCTCCAAAGTAATGCTCAAAATTTTCCAGTGATGGCTATGGTGCCTTTTAACTGGAACCTGGTTTGGTGTAGATGGTACTTTGCAGTTTACAGTTCATCTTACTATTAAAATTCAGCACCAACAGGACAAACAAGATGTTATAAATACTTGACTCTTTGTTCCTTAAAGAAGGTGCCTGTGAATGTTAGGTTTCTTTAATATGTTTTTAATGTGTCTCTATTTTAAAGAAATGGCTGGTAAGCCAATGCTGTTTTCTTGTTCTAGTGAGTAATGAA
Organism: Mohoua ochrocephala; assembly: GCA_013398855.1. Lineage (NCBI taxonomy): Eukaryota > Metazoa > Chordata > Aves > Passeriformes > Acanthizidae > Mohoua > Mohoua ochrocephala. The sequence goes on along the minus strand of VZTA01013526.1, from coordinate 172,722 downwards.
GCTTGGCTGGAAGAAAGAAAACACAATTCTAGTGAATAAAATCTGTTTACAGTGAAATTAAGCCTGGTCTGCTTTGCTTCATGGTAGTTAAACAAAAAGTGTTTGCTTTCCTAGCACTGATTCAACGTTTGAAACTCCTTGGTCTCTGGTGTAAGAAGGAGAGGACTTTCTGCCCCTTTAGTGTTGGAAATAAACAACTGCCAAGCTTAAAGCAGCTGTGGTCTCCTCTTTTTAACATCTACACATGATGCAACAGAGGTGGCACCTTATCTTTGCATTGTTGTGTTTTGTAGTTAGACATTTCCTTGAAGAAAAAGTAAGTTTGTTCAGATAAATATGTTTATCCTCAGATAAACATGGGACCCATTTCTCTAAAAGGTATTGTAAACACATCCTTGTTTACAGTGGAACAATTCTGAGCACGGGCTTGTATTTGAGACTGGGGAAAACACACTCAAGCATGTAGTCAACAGCTACAAATTAATCAAGAAATGTTTGGAAGTCTCTATTTCTAACCAAGTTGATTTCAGTGTTTGTGTTAGAAGAGCTGACTTTCTCTGAAGTGCCTTTGGTGTCCTTACGAAACCTTGCTTTAGCAATCCACCCATGCCCATACCTCTGCCCTTTATGTTCAGAACCAGTTTTGTTCCTAGGTTCTGTGCCAAGAAAACTAAACAGACTATTGGAAATCTTCATGGCATCAGTACATGGGGTGTCTGCTGATCAGCTTTCATGATTTGTTTATTATACACTGTAATTTGGTTATGAGAATAATATCAATTTTTGAATGTTAATGAAAGACAGTCAAACTTAGGGTGTTTGGGGTTTTTTCCCATTAATTTTTAGCCAGCTCTTCTCAGATCTGTGTGAGACTTGGAGCCTTAACCTTGCAATTCAGCTTCTTCAATTATTCATAGTACAATAACCATGCAAGGGCTAAAACACTGGGATTCCCCTGCTTGTGGAAAACAAATCTTCCAGCTATATTTAATATTTAAACACTCTCGAGCTATTAGTCATTGAAACTGGGAGAGAGTGGGAAATCACTATTCAGACACGCTGATCAATAAAATATAAGAAAAAATTTATACACATTGGTCATTATCAGTTGCTCTTTTCAAAGCTGTAAATTGAGTCAGTCTTCAGAAGGAAGTAGTTGCCAGCAGAGCTGATTCACATCATCCATGCGTTAGACAATTTATTTATCTGCTTTAAAATTCCTCGTAGCCAGGCTTTAAGTAAAAAAGATCTCACTGACATGTCATCGATGATTGGCTTTTTAAAGAAGATTCATGATGCAATTTTAAGAGGAAAAACATGTTCTGTATATCACAAAATACTTAGGGGTAAGACAGCTGATAGCAATTGCTGCTGCCAAAAGCTCTCCTCCTAATGGATTCCAAAGCCATGATGCTCTGTGCGTGTGTGCAGTGTCTCTATCCTCGTTTTCAGCTTCTGTTCTCCATGTGAGAACCACGTTTGTGCATGTATTATACAGCTTGTTGTTAATCTTGCCTTCTCTTTGAGAAGTCAGAGGCTGTAAGCAGTGCTTATGGAATTGCTGATTATGATTAGAGTGTTAAAAGGAAAAGGAAATTCCTAACAGTGAACAAAATTTAAGTGACACTGGGTAATCCCTAAATATATTTTTATCTTGAGGTTTGGGTGACATCTGCCTAATGCCTTATCCAAGTCCAATGCAGAGAGGATAAGGATATTAAGTTGAAAAGAGCAAGGCAAGTAACAGGATAATTACTAAAGGGAAGGGCAAGAAAGGACTGAACAAAACAGTCTTTCAGCAGGAATAATAAGGATTTTAACAGAGTCAGAGATTCAGAAATCTTGTTTGGTTTGGTTTGGTTTTGATTTGTTTGTTTGTTTTTGTCCTGGTCTTAAAGGAATAGCACAGGGGCTGCTGCTGCTGGCTCAGGTGGAGTTGTCCCTTTGTTCCCTGGCTTCTCACAGGGACCCCATGTGCCATATTAACTCTTTGGCATTGCCATGGTCTTGGAGACAGATTGCCACCAAAATCTGTGTAATGAGCCAGAGCATCCAGGCTCTACTGTTCTCTGAAAGCAACAACTGTTTGCTCAAATTAATATTATATTTGCAGTCTGTAGTGGAATCGGTGCAGGGAGTGTGAGGAGGGCAGTTTTTACTGTCCTTCAAGGCTAAAAAGAACCAAGCTGAGATGTATTGGTCAATGTTAGTATACAAAAATTCTGAAACTAAGAATTAATCGAGTTTTGTTGTCCAGATTAGGCAAAGTAGAATTACAGACCTTTCTTTCCTTTGTTCATTATGAAATGGCTTTTAGTCAGTCTCTGAGTTATAACATTTTACATTTAGATAACAACAGAAGCACCATATAAAAGCACAGGCCTTGCAGGCTAATTCCATAAAAGACTCCTAGAATAATTGGAGGTCCTAAATTAACAGGACATCCATCAAATCCCTGTACCTGTCTCTGAGTATTATTTTCTATGCAGTGATAGTAGTGGACTTGGTTTTTGTTTTGTAATAAGTGGTCACAGAAAGGAACCCCTTTGGTGCCATAGCTGGCAGGTGGCCAATCAAACCACATCTGGTGGAAAAAGAGGTTCATTTTCAGCACCAGATCTACCGGAGTATTTAATCCTTTCTTCACTGCCACCATGCAGAGAGAAGCATGGGAATGGACAATGCAAAGGGAGTGCAGGTAGGACATACTTACTGTCTGACAATTTTTAATTTAGCAAGTGACTGGCAAAACCTGGTGATGGTGAAAACAAGTTCTGTCTTTACATCCTGCCAGGGGAGGGATTGTATGGCAAGAGGAATAGAGCTTTATTGAAGTGGAAGTGAATGTCTGAGCAGCAGGGAATGCCAGCTTTAATTCTCCCCTTGCTGGGCTATAAATCCTAGTTCTCCTTCCACATGGGTTGAACGGTGTTACAGAAATAGCTTTTTCAGACAGGTGCGGGTTTTTCTTCGGGCATGAAAGCTGTAAAAGTCAGAGCACAAAGGAAAGCTATTTGAACTCCTCATCTAGCAAGCGTATTAATAAAGTCTGAGATATTGGCAAAGTGCTGCTAACTCTCCTCATTTCTAAATCAGCAGGGTAAGCTGAAATAACTGCCCCATAAAATGAAATCATTGCAAGAAAGTAAAAAGAACTCTAGCCTGAAATTTTGCAATACTTTTTGACGCTGTTTGCCAGTAGTCAAGCAACACTTTCTCATATGCAGCAAACTATATAGGTGCTAGAAACCTCAAGATTCTCAGAATACAAATTAACCCAAAACTGGGTTGCATGGCAAATACTAGTGTCATCATGCAAGAGAGAAACTAAGAGGCAAGGCCATGGAAAACACAATAACAACATACTGGAAGACAAGAACAAAGGCATCTAAAGGCGCTCTTTCCACGTCATCCAATTTGGGTGACACCAGTAATTTGTACTGATCACTGTATTAACAACCTTGGTCTCATCCTTACAGCCCACTATGGGTTGTTTTTTCACTGTGAGCCATTTGTTACCCGGTGCAATTCAGGTATCAGGATCAAGAAAACACGACATATCTTATCCCCAGCACTTTCTCAAATACATAAAGACCAACTGAGGAAGCCTTATCTTTCAGCAGAAGCTGCTGTGACTGATGATAGCCAGTGTCAAAGAAGATTTTGGCACTCACTCGCAAATATTGGGACTTCAGACGTCATCAGCTATTGCTAGTATTGTTAAATGGAGTTCTGCCAACAGATGAAAGGGAACAAAGGCAGGAACATCAAAGATGATATAATGTTCAGAAAATTCTGAACTAGTCAATTAACAAGAGGAAAACAAGCTATATAATCCTAGATCAAAAGTAACAAATTGAGACCTCTAGATATAATTAACCGAGTTGTGTTGGGATTTCTTTAACAACTGCCATGGCATCTTTTTATAACATCAGAAAGTTGCCCACTTTTGACTCCTTTGAATATGCTCTCTCTTCTTTAAGCTTGCTAATTAGCAGCAAAAATGCAAAGAAAGTGGGAGACTGTTTTGCATTCAGTAAGAGAAAAGTAAGTAAACTTGTCATGTCTGCATTCAGCAGCATAGATATAGCTCTGGTTTAAATCCTTGTTTAACTTCTGGGTGAGGCCTTGCCGTCTCTCCTTTGGATGTGAAATTGTATCAACAAAACTGGTTTTACGCATGGTTTTCTTTGCTCATCATCCAGGACCTACTGACTGGATATCTACGTAGATTTCCAGGTCATCATGGGCATTGTGTAACTTCTGCCATTTCATGGTCTTCCTTTCAGAAAACATGTCTTTAGTTGAAGAAAAAAACCTTAGAGTAGTTTAAGGATAAGCATAGGCATAACCTGTCACCTTCACTGCAGGCAGCCTTCAGATGGGGAGCAGTACCCACAGCTGAAATCACCTGGTGTGGATCTGACACAGAGGGGTCTTTCTAGGTGATTATTAAAGTCTCCTTTCCATAACAGAAGTCATTGGAGGGAAGAGACATGTCAGGCTTCTTGTCTCTGACCTATCCTGAGCAACCCCACAACAATTCTTTCCATGTTACCAGACAGAAGAGAGAGACTTTGCTTTAAAATTTTCCTGATTGGAGACCAAAAGCCATATCTCTTGCCTCGGGGAAAGCTGAAAAGGGGACTATCTGATACCTAATTTCCACCAGTTCCTGGCAGTGTCAAGCACATCAGTTGTTTACTATCTAAATCAGAAGGCTAGGATGCTATCTTGGATGCTTCCCTCGTGCTGATAGTGCCTCTGAGGTGGGTCCAGGGTAGTTTTTCCTACAATGAGGATTGTATTCATGACATGGAAATAAAGTACTTGGTTTTCAGGAGTCTCCATCTGTATTCAGAATGGTCCCAATCAGCAAAACCTGCCATCATCTTCTGAAATCACAAATATATCATCTCATAATAGATATCTTTTATCGGTCTGTATGAACCATTTAAAAAAGAAAATATAATTCCGCCTCAACTACCTCTTCTCCAATTGATCTCAATGGAGCTAAGAATTTAGGCTACTAAATTGTAGTACTATGAATTGATTTGTATAGCTCATTCTCCAAATGTGTTTTTCTGAAAAAAAAAAAAAGAAGAGAAATACTGAAGCCTCAAGACTCAGAGCTTTATTCTTTTTTAATTCAGAAAAAATTAGAAAGACCCATTAGTAAACCCCCTTCATTTTGTAGCAACAGTACTGAGCAGTTTCCATGGAAATATAATTTGTGGGAGCAGGAAGTGTTCATTTTTCAATTAAATTATGGGAGGTAGTTAAATTTTTTGATCAAACACATATTAGAGCATGGAGAATTCCCAGCCAAGAGCCTCACACCGTTAAAAATAGGAGAATCACTTCAGTATCCATGCAATGCTCTCTGGAGTAATGTGTGGAGAGAGGGGGAATATGCAGAAAGTAAAAGAGTGTCTGCAGTTTCCACCGGTGAAAGACTCCAGCTTTTGGCTCCCATATGGCAAGGATTGAGCAATGGCTGGGTTTGGCTGGCGCTTGCAGGCTGACCTCAGATGCACTCCTTGGCTCATTAGCCATGAGAACCAATGCAGGATGCCATGGCTGCAGCGTTTTACAATTATCTGATTATTGGGCAGGGAAGTTATAATTAAGGCCTGGTCCTGAGGGTCTGCCTGTGCTGTGGTTACTGCTCTGCCACCTTTGCTTACCCCAGCCCACGTGGATTTGGTAGCACTGCTTACAGTGAGCTGGCTCCAGCTGTGATACAGTGAGTTGCCACATGGAACATTGCACAGGATGATCAGATGCCTGGAAAGTTAGTTAATATAGGCAATTATCCTATGTGGAGTACTCTATATTGCTGCAAGTAGAGTGCTAGTGATACTACAGTTATTTTAAGCCGAAATCAAGCTTATATGTCCCAAAAGAGTATATACATGCCCTAGTAAATTTTTTGGGGAGAAAGTGTTGAAAAGCTCTAAGAAGACGGGCTGAAGGGAAGAGGCTCAGCACTGGGGAAAAAAAGCAGAAAGTGGAAAGCTGCTGTGGGTGTGCTGCTAAAAAGGAGAATGTGTAAAGACTCTTGAACTAACATAGAAAAGGTCCAGAGAACAGAAGAGGGCAGGTGTGAGGTTCCTTGGTGTGGGGAAGAAGCAAGTACAGGATGATCCCTCAGGGGTAGAGATTCTGGCCCAAGCAGTGGGAAGGACTAGTGGAGGTGGTGGCAGCCTTCTGAACATATATAAACCTAAGGCAAGATCTCGGAGCAGAAAGTGCAAGATCTGATGACAGATTTACAGAGATATTATCAGCAGCATGTGTGTGTGTGCCCACAGAAAGTGTCAAGAAACCTTCTGGTACTTACCTTCAAGAGGAGCCTGCCTTCTGGTTAGTGTTTGGATCAATGTGTCCTTGCAACTTTGTCTTTTCCTGATCTAGTTATTCCTCAGAGAGCTTAAATCACTGCATAAGCCAGTGCTAGGAAGTTGGCGTGTTTCTGCTTTTTTAAAAAGAGACAAAAGAAATGTGGAATTACCGTTATTAGATTTGGAATTCCAGATTCCGGGTACTGTAGGAACTCTTTACTTATCTGAAAGTTTTAATGGTCTTGCTTATGACAGATTGCAATGGATGAGTTGCTGCTCTTCAGAAATCATGACTCTGACTTGTCACCTTCCAAATCATAAGACTAAAAAAAAAAGAGAAGGGATAGTTTTGCTTAAAAGGCTCTTTTCTTAGCCATTATGATATTTATATAAGCACTAGAATTTCTATTTCTCTGAAATAAAATTTGAGAATCTTAGAAATATTGGATCTTTAAAGAATGCACTACCATAAGACTCATGATAGTAATATGAGTTTAGGGTACAAAAGCTAAAAGTCTACAACTTAAAAGAATTAAGAGCCTAAATATTTTCTCTAGCACAGCCTTAGACAACGTGGCTTAAAGTCAACTTGATTCTGCAGTGGTGCAAATTCTTTGTATGCTTTTATATCTCTACAACGTGCTGGTCTGAAAAGAAATTGGATTGAGTACTCTTTCTTGCACATTTCTGCATATTAGTGAGCCCATGAGCTGGGAAGTGCCGAGAAAAATCCACTTAGTTTTGGGGTTTAAGCAAGACTCTGATTATATTGAGTCCAGCTACTCAGAATACCAGAAAAAAAGCCATAATTTTTTTCTTCAGAGGCTGTACAACAGCTTTAGTATCTGTTCTCCTTCCCCACTGTAAATTATAGCACTATAATTTTAGTACCAATTGCAACAATTTGCCTCGGCAGTGTGGGGGGTTATCACTAAGTGTTTTGTGAAATGACCTCCCTGTCTAAGTGAGATAAAAATCCCATGAAAAATGTGAATGGTCATTAGGATTGTGTATGAGAAACCCATTTTTCTAATGGGTTCCTCATGATTTCCTACTGGACATGAAGTGCAGAGGTGTTAATTCCACATTTATTTGCAAGCAGAAAATTGAGTTTGCTTATGAAATTCTAACTCCTAACTTTTAGACAAAGCACCCTCTGTCATTGAAACAACTCTAGAAAACAAACTCTTCTGAAGATATAGAGATGGAAGCTTCAGACACAGGTATTTTGAATACATGAAGCCATCCACACAAAAAGTTTGCGCTAACACAAACAGATTTTTATGCTCAGTGCAGAGCTGGCTGTGAGGAGAGGACCAAGTCATACTCCCTGGCTCTGTAAAAATTGTCAGGGAGCCACACTTTTCAGGAAGTGGGGAAGCCCATCATGCTTTTCCCGCTCTGGGTGCTGCTTCAGAACTTATTTTCTAGGTTAAACTATGATGGCTCCAGGGTGGACGTTGCTTTCCATGTGGATTTTCTTTTGTCTTTCTTCTCTTAATTTTTGGAGTTGTGAATGGAAAGGGAGTTGAGTGGATTTTGAGCCTTCCTTGGTCTTTTGCAGTGGCATAAATAACATGCTGAGAGGAAATTACCTTGTAAATAAGGGTATTTCCGAAAAATGGCATTTTCCTTAATAGCAAGGCATCATGATTCCCCCAAGAATATGTATTATTACTGCTGGTAGCTCTTAGGGGACACTGAGCAAACATTACCACATAATAATAAGGCTTGAGTTATGGTCAACAAAGGCTAAACTTCTCTCATTAAGAGAAAGAAAGTCTTCAGAAATCAATTAAGTCTGGCTTAAGCCATATGCCATATTGCTACTGTACTGGCAAGAAGTCACATGGAGTACCACGTGAAGGGCTGAAAAACACAATGCAAAAGCAAAGGATCAGTTTTACCATTTTTCTTGCTCTTTCTGAAAATAGGATGAAGAACAAGAATTTTCTAGATATGTAAGAGAAAATCAGCACATGGATTTCCTGACTGAAGAAGGGAACAAAGAATGGTTTTCCTTTGTAAAGGGGTACCAGTGTTGAACTTCCCAGCCTGAAGCTGGGAATGAGGAGCCCCAGTTCTGTGAGGTTTCCCTGGAGCAGAGACCTGCAGAAGTCATGTAGAAGGACTTCAGATAAATTTATAGGCTGTCAGGAAAGAGTCTTTCTACTTTCCTTACAATTTTTTAAAGTTCATCAGTGGTTATGCAAAGTAATTAAATAAGGATGAGCTTCTCCAGGTGTGTTTCCAGTTTCCAAGAGATGTCTGATTTTTGTCACAGCTTGCATATTTGATTGACAAATTAGAAGGACCAGATCGCTGTTGGATACTCATAAATCATTTGGTTTGTTGCTGTGCAATTCATGACAGGGACAGTGTTTGAGCAACGTTTTGCTGCAAGGGAAAGTCAGTGATTAAACCCGGAACAGAAAACTATCCAGTGCACACATTTTTGGGGTGAAGAGCAAGATGTGAATAGTTTCAACAAGAACCTGAAGCTGAAACAGACCTATTCCTGCAGAGTATGGAATGACATTTTTTGAAATATTTAATTACCCATAGACACCTCTTGCTGGGTTTGAATTTTCAGTTGAATTCTATAACCTGTTTCTAAAATCCTATTGCTAACAATTTTTTATTCTATTCCATGTGAGTTAGAAGAATAAAAGCATGAAATGGATTGAGTTTTTAAATTATTGTTATTTGCCTAGAGTGAAACCACAAATATTTCCTAAAGCCTGTTAACACTGTAAAGAGTATAATAACTGGTGAAAATTTATAGATGTTTAAAAATTTGTTTTCTACAGGAATTGTCCTCTTCCATGATAGTGAATATGAACAATGGCAATTTTATAGAACAGTCAGAGTTTTATTCCTTAATCCGGAATGATAAGGATTTTATTTAGCTAAGAGGAGGAAAACTACTGAAGGGAACACGTGCTGCTTTAAGTGCAGATACTCTTTAAAAATATTTCTATGTATAAGCAGATATTTGTGTAATACATTTTACCTGAAAGGCCTCCTTAGGGGAAAGATCTGGTTCTCAAAAGCAATGACTGAGCACCAAGTGCTTCTCACGAGGCCTCCATGGAAGGGCTACTCCCCTTCACGGCTATCTCGTGAAAAAGCACATGATAGCCTAGAAGTTCTCCTGATAGAGTAGACTAATCTTGATCAAATAAGAGGAGACAATGGAGGTTACAAGAACACAAGTTTGAAGAAATTTGTGGCCTCCTACAAGGGGCAATTTTCTGTGATGGACATCTTTGAAAGTTCTCTTTTCATAGGAATCGAACGAGTTCCTTCTCTGGTGACAATTTACTGCTGAGTGGGTAGAGCAAGACTCACGGTGAAAATTTTATTGAATACCAAAAACACCCGCCAAGAGTAACCTAATAATTCATAGTCGTTGTAACATCTGTCTAGATAAAATATTATTTTTCTTCTGTTTGCTTTTTTATAGTCTCTACATCTATACCAGATGTCATTTCGAAATTGCTGACAACCTCCACCTCCATAAAGAGACTGTAGAGGCTGTTTAAATTTTCCTGCTTTTGGTGGGGAACGTATATAACAGTCCTGTAGTTTAATTTATACCTTTCTCCTGGTATTTGGAAATCCAGCAGAGAATAATTGGGATCAGTCTTTCTGAGCTGCAAGACAGAGTTATCACACAGAGTGAGATTATAAGATCTTAGACTTGTTCAGAGAGGGAAAGGATGTGTGTCTGTGCATGAGGGGTTACCCACTAAGCTGGCAGGTCCCTCCACCAGGAAAAGGGGAATTTAAGGGTGAGAATCACCTTCTTTCCATAGCACTTTGGTATTACTTCCTGATAAAGATGCTGGCTGCTCAGCTGTACTGAGACAGGTAGACAAAAGAAGGAATTTATGAATGAATTATTCGTGGTCTTTCAGCTGAGGTGGTGCTAGAATTTGTATGTCCGTCCATCAAGCTGACCAGATCCTCTGCTACTGTTCTTATGAGCCAGTGGTCCTCTCGAAAGTGTCCAAGTGTGCAGGACAACCTTGAGAAACAGCCTTTGTGAAGCAAAAATATTTCCTCTCTCTAACCCTTACTGCATCAGAGTTAAATGTGTCTCCTGTACAACAAACAACATAGTAATGTACCAAAACTCGTTCCCATTAGGAGGTATGTGAAGATAACCAAGGTCAGAGGACGACAGAGAAAAGAGGGCAGAAAAGCAAAGAGAGAGGACAGAATAGAAATTGAAAGAACAGTTTGAAGAAGAGGGCTGAGATCCGGGAAACCGCAAGAAGAACCTCAGAAGAGAGTTTCTCTGAGTCTTGAGCAATAAAATTCAAATGGAAAAATAAGAAGGAACTCAGGGAAAGGAAAAGTGATGCATGGAGAAATGAAAAGAAAGGGGCTAGACAACAATTGAAACAAAATCTGTAGAGAGTGATCTAGCAAGGAAACTAGTCTGGAAATAGGAAAAATGATAGAGCATATGGGAGCTGGGTGGACAGGGAACTGGGAAGGGCAGACGGATGTGGCTTTGCCAGGACAACACGTGCACATTTATGAGGAGACGTCTGTCTCCTCATAAGTGAATTGAAGGTCTTCATAAGACTTCTCTGAGATTTGGAAATCTTGCATTTTGCTGAAGCTGGCAGATGTCTCCCAGAAAGATTAATGATGTACTAGTCTTTTTGAAGTTCTATTTCCCTGGAGTTTGTTCCCCAAAAATGCCGTTGGATGTTTTTTGCTATCACCTTTGTGTCTTTAATTCTGCACTTCACGTAACGGCTTTATAATATTAACAACCTGATGACAGCTCATTATGCATTATTAGACAAAGATTTTATTGTTGTGGGTTAGGAATATTCTCATTATTCATGGGTATCAAGGGCATAGTTATGTTGGGCAAATAATTTTAAATAAGTGTTGATAAAGTGGCATGTCCTTGTGAATTTTGCTACACCGTATTTCAGAGAAATTTGTACAACCTCTGGGAGTTCAAGTTCTACCAGCAATGTGACATGTATTTTCTCTTCTCTATCTTAGCAAAGCATTATTGCATTATTTAATCCTGGGATTTCTTTATGAAGAGAGTTTAAAATGTGTTTGGAAAATCTTTAATGAACTTGAGGTCAAATATTTAAACCATCGTGTAGTGCCATACATCTCTGGGCACTCATATTCTAAAGACGTCAGACAGACATTTTTGACCCAGGAAAGAGCAGGATGACTTCATACTGAAGCCAAAACTCTGCTTTTGTTAGCTTGTCTTCCTTAAAACAAATTTTGTTTAAAAAGAAATGAATCATGGCAAAAAGAATAAATCTGTGTGATAGTTTCTACTACTAAAAAACCATCAAATCCCCACCCTCACCCCCAAACAACTAAAAATAAGCAAATAAGCAAAAAGCCTACCAAGATACAACTAACTGTTTTGCATGCACAGTATTTCTTCCTAAAATAGCTTTTAAAAGCATGTTTAGCACATTAATATTGGCTCTGATTTTGATCTCAGCGTGGGAATTTGCTGGTGTGGTGCTGCATTCATTCTAGGAGGAGGGTCCTTCCAAGTCATTAAACTCTTTAGGACAATTTTCATACTTCATAAGCATCCAGTCTATTGTGGAAATTGCTTCATTGTCTCTTGGTTTTCAGTGGTGAGTGTTGAGAAAATCACCACTTATTTAAATCATGGTTAGTGAAAACTGATCTCTGTAGCATGGTGAAGACAGATTCTTTCGGCCAGCACAGCGTCAGCTTGAACATCACTTAATGACAGTTCAACTGACTGGGAGCCAGCCTCAGGGCATGGCTCACGTTTTATGGGATGAACACATTCATCTTGTATTCAGTTACTGGGGAAAGCAAGAAATGGTAGCTCTTAAATAAGGGCTGTTTTAAGATGAAATGCTCTAAATACACATACCTGAACATAGCAGGTTTTTTGAGCTCGGTCATCCATACTGATTCGCATTACCAACCTTGCAACCCATCTTCTTGTTAGATTATAAGTCTCAGCTAAACCATGGTATTCAAGAACCCAAAATGTGAAGAAAATAACCTAGATCCAGTTTAGATTAATAATAAGAAATATGACCTAGATGATGCCTTAGGTTTTAACTTTTATATTCTTCAAATCCTGCACTGCCTGGTGTGTAACTCTGAAGTTCCTTGTGGCCTGTGAGCTGCTGTTCTCTCATGTATGTTAGATATAACAAACCTTTTCAGGCTTCCACTCCAAGGACACCAGGCCCAAAATGTGTCAACTAAAAGCCTCTAAAGGGGAGCAAACTTGGGGTAATTGCATCATGAACCTGAGGTTATAATTGGAGAATGAACCCTGATGTGCAAATGAACCAAACTTATAAAAGTGTGAAGAACCCGTGACCCAGGGTCCATCTGGGGGGGTCCATCTGGGGTGTAGCCTCTGGACTGCCCAGGGTGTGCCTTTGAAGGCCCTTCAAATAAATACCTCATTTTATTCTCTTAATTCTTGTTTAGTCTCTCTGTTTTAGGTGGCCACTTAAGGCATCATAGATGTCTAAAATACGAGAAGATGGGATAAACAAAATATTCACAATTTTAAAAGTTGTAAGAATATTCTGTGATTTTCCCATAAGTGTATAAAGGCTTGTACTCCACGTTCTAGGTTCAAATTCAGAAGAACACAACAACAGATACAACATTAGACCAAATTCTTGTGTGCTTTTACAGGTGAGCACTATTAAGAAAAAACTGGTTTAATGTACTTAATGTTGGATTAAAATACTATGAAGGATTCTTTATGGGAGGCTTTATAAAGGGTTAATAAACATCTTTGCTTAAGCCATGCATTGTCCTTCAGAGTCCTATTCAGTCATCCTTTTTCTCCAAGATGAGAGCTGTGATTCGCAAAATACTTCTACTCCTGTACTCATTATAGCTCCCACATATTTCAGATTGCATTGTTTTTCCTATTAAAGTGGATGTGTCCCTGAAGAGGGAAAAATGAGATGACAAATACCTGCATGCTGCAGTGTGGAAAGTCACTTCATCTTGTTCTGTGCAAAGGCAAATGAGGCAAAATCTTCATCTCTGGGGAAAAGAAGATATCCCTGTGTGCCAAGATGCTTAGAGATCAAAGGTATCACTCAAATGTCACTGTGTTTACTGAGATTCGTGGCCTCACAAAATGAGATAAAATGATGGAGTATTTTTCTAGTCATTGATGTATGTTCCCAAGGAAGTAAAGCTGCTTCCTACTTCCTACTTCTGTTCTTCTTGATGTTAGTCATCTTCAGTAAATATTTTATCAATGACTATCTAAACTAAGTGTGAGAATGAGTCTCTGAAGGTTCTTCTACCAGCTTCTGGAAGGAGACCCTCCACTGGCACAGCACGAGACAGTGCTATTGGCTTTCCCCTGGGCAGGTTGATGCAGTAAGGTGAGCTCTGGTGGGAACTGCTCTGCCATGAGATGTGAGTGTTTGGCCAGGCACAGGGGTCTGGGTGGCAGTGACGAAGTGGCTGCCCTTGGCATGGAGCTGCTCCTCACCCTGTGCAGGCTGGCAGACAGATGTGAGGAGTGCTGCCAGGTTCCGCCTGAGCTATGCACGTTATTGGCTCCTTACTTTCACAAAGACTCAATTACAGCAGGGGTTGCTTTCAAATAATTAGCAGCAAATTTCCTCCTTGTAACAACAGAAATTTAATCTGAGCAAGAGCCAGAAGCCCCACTTCCTCTCTCCCTGAAAGTCACTGCCGGGCTCGGATCACACGCTCTTCTCCTCAGACGCTCACTGAAACCAGAGACCTTGAAACCAGAGCTGCTGTGCTCCCTAAGCAACACCGAACTTGCCTCCTCCACAGAGGCTTTTGTCTCACCAAACTCACAGGGAAGGTTGCAGGTTTTCTCTCTTATTTTTTTCAGCACGGATATAAAGCTCATGGAAGCAGTTGCTGAGTGTGTGGTTGTTTCTTTCAATCCACTCCCTCGAAGGTCACTGGATTTCTAAGAAATACTGTGAGTAGGCACTGACTTCTGTTCAACCTTAGAATCTTGTGAGGCTGCAATTGGGATGCACAGGTTTTAAGTGCAAAGGCAGGTCTTGGCTCACACTCGGAGAATGTTCTGACTGAATGACTTGTAATTCTTTGCACTAGTGCTTTTTTCTCTATTTGCTTTACATTGCACTGCAGGTTTTCAGCTTTTCAAGTATCAAAAAAGAGTCATCTGGTCTTAGGGGAGTCAAGATGAAAAAGCAGAAGGTAAGATAAAAAAGCCCCTTTGCACCATGACAGGCAGCGATGCCTGCCAGTACCTGCAGATGGGTTAGAAGTCAGACTGCCAAAATGTCTTCTGTCACACGAGGAGAGGCCCAAACTGTCCCTTGCTATTTCCTGAGAGGACCTGCAGAGATCAGCTCCTCAGCTTGCCCTTGGTGCCTAGAACTGTGCTGGCTGGGAAGCCCTGCAGGAGGACAGACAGGCTGAGCCCACCTTAGGGGGGGCTCTGAAGCTTAGCAGGGCTCACCTAAGTAACAGTCATCTGTATTTTCAATCTGTTCTGTCTTTATCCTCACAGTAAGGACTTTTTCTAAATACATCTTTATAAAGTTTGGAAACAGCCTTTAAAAACTAGGAGATCCTCTCTTTCCTTTTGTGCTAGCCAAACGAGGAAGGAGAAGGTGATTTTCTTTGGCCTGCACTCTTCTCTTCCTCATTCTTTCTTTTCCTGTTTTATTATTATGATGTGTTCATACTATCTCAAGATTAAAATTAGTCCACCTCAGCTTTTCCATCTAGCTTTAATTATGCCTTTAATCAGTGTTTGCAACACATGCAGACAGGATTCTTATTTATATGCATAGAAGCCATCCTGATTCATTACCAAGGCAGACTTGAGGTTATCATCTATTGGTCTCAGACTTAAACTTTTGACATCGGCTATTATTTTACTAAACACTTAAATTATTAAATGAAAGAATAATATGACAACATGACAAATAAAGTCCCTGGAAAATTAATTTTTTTCTACTTAATACAATTTTAAATGAGCAAATAACTCTTAATCATATCTTTCATCCCAAAATTCTAAGTTCAACACCTCATAAATGGAGATGTTCACACCACCTGCAGCACATATAACACAATTTTTGGCGTGTCTAATAGATGCTGTTTCTCCTTCAGGTGGGTCAGGATTAAAGGCTCTCAGGCCCTGAGTACCAGAATGGGTAATCAGATGTGAAGATAAATCATGCCTGTACCTACTTCATTATCTCCCGGGGACTGAGTGGGCCCTTCAGTTTGTTTGCAGAGGACACAAGGCTGGGCAGGAATGTCAATCTGCTGGAGGGCAGGAAGAGTCTACAGATGGATCTGGACAGGCTGGATGATGGGCCAAGGCCAGTTGTATGAGGTTCAACAAGGCCAAATGTCAGGTCCTGCCCTTGGGTCACAACAAACCCAAGCAGCACTGCCGGCTTGAGGAAGAGCGGCTGGAAACTGCACATGGGATCTGAGGGTGCTGGTGACAGTGGCTGAACGTGACCCAGTGTGTGCCCAGGTGTCCAAGAAGGCCAGTTCCATCCTGGCCTGTACCAGCAATGGTGTGGCCAGCAAGACCAGGGCAGGGATTGTCCCCCTGTACTCAACAATGTTGAGGCCACACCTCGAGTGCTATGTTCGGTTCTGGGTCTTGCACTACAGGAAAGACACTGAGGGGCTGGAGTGTGTCCAGAGAAGGGCAGTGGAGCTGGGAAAGGGTCTGGAGCACAAGCCTGATGAGGAGCAGATGAGGGAGCTGGGGTTGTTCAGCCTGATCGGCCCAGAGCAGACCTCATTTCTCTCCACAACTCCCTGAAAGGAGGGTGTAGTTGCCATGAGGAGGGTTGGTTCCTTCTCCTAAGTAATAAGTGAAGAGATGAGAGGAAATGGCCTCAAGTTGTGCTAGGAGAGGTTTAGATTGGTATTCAGAAAAAGCTTCTTTGCAAAAAGGGTTGTCAAGCACTGGAGCAGGCTGCCCAGGGAAGTGGGGGTCATCATCTCTGGGGGTATTTAAAAGCCATGTAGATGTGGTGCTCAGGGACATGGTGTGGCAGTGGATGTGGTGGTGTTGACTTACTGGTTGGATTAGATGATGTGAAATGTCTTTTCCACCCTTAACAATGCTGCAGTTCCGTGTTTCTGTGATCATTACTGCTGAGTACTGGGCTCAGAAGCAGGAGCAGTAGTAGGGTTCAGTAGGAGTTCTTGGGAGTACGGATCCGTATTGCATCCTGCTGAAAGTCCTTCTTTCTCACAGGGAGCTTTTCCAAGATGTTTTTACTGTGAAAATGAAAAGCTAATAGAGGCTGTTTTTAAACAGTAGCAGCAAGGATAGCAGGCTTAAGGGAATTGTCTCATGGGTTATTTTTTTTAAAGGAGCTGGAATTATCAAGCAATTTTTTCTGGTTTTAGTTGTGAGTAGAGACACCATTAAACAGATGGGTGGTTCCATGTTTTACGGCAGTCTAGTTAATTAATTTTAATATCTTGAATGTAAACAGCAGTAACGTAAGCTCAAAAGTGCCTCAAGGTTAACAAATGCTTAAGAGCTTGTGCCAGTTTAGCTTTTGTATTGGGCCTTCAGAGCAAGCAATTAATTCTAAGAGCCTGTATCAGCTACCAAGAACTGCAAAAAAAAAAGAGAATTATTTGGTCTGCCAGTATTCCTTGACAGAACCACTGTGGCTTAGCAATGCAAATAATTCCATGAAAAGAAAACTGCGCACCAAAAGAAAGCAAACTCAATCACAAACGAACAGTATTTACTGTTTAGCACAAAAAGAGGTTTCTGCTAATTGTCTAAGCCTGGAATGAAGCTGAGGTTGTTATAATATATGTAAAGCAGCAATGCAACATATTCAGCAATTTCTCAATCCCCTCGAATCCACTAGAGTTTGAAATCATAGAGTGTTATGATTGATAATCTGATATAGATTTTCTGGGTTTAGCTTCTCCTGTGACAAGTAGAGTTAGTCTGCTGAAAAAAGATATTTTAACAATTTTTTATAAAGTGTCAAACTCCAAATATCCTCCCATCAAAGCAGAGGAGATACAAACAACAGCTAATGTTGATACACTACAAATTCGATGTCATGTTACAACTAATGGGCCAAAGAAGCTTGTTTAAACCATTTCAGTAAAGCTTTCTCATCAGAGTAATCCCTCCTTGCCACTACTCATTAAATTCAAGGTCAATTCAAGCCTTGTGGGGGAGTCTTTCTTGTATTTTATGCCATTTGGAAGAAAACCATACCACATAAAAAGCATCACAGCTTCTAACAGCTAAAAGGTGACTGAGAGGCCTTAAAATACAGTCAGTGACAGATAGAAATACATAAACGAGAAAATAAGAATTGTACAATGGCCTGGGAATATCTATTGCAGTTGATGACTGTTGTGCAGAGCACTCTGTAAGGAACAAAATGATCTGTCATCTGGACTATAAAATCAGTTTATAGTTTCAATTAAATTAATTTATAACTGCAATCAATCCTGTTAATTGGTCAGCACGGAATATGAGGAATAGCAACAGCCCTGCACTTGAGAGTTAACATGTTATAGGGGATTTAATTTTAGTGTGACAGTAAGTATAAAATTATTCACTGACCATGGAGATAAATTTATAACCCTACTGGGTTCCTATTCAAATAGATCTCCAAAGTGTGTAACCAATTAATCATTTTGATTGTACAGACAATGAAGCACGCAACAATCTCATGTAATTGCAGCATAAACTTAGATTTGTTGTTGTTCAAATCATACCTTTTTTTCAGGCCTAATATTACAATCATTTGCCTGAGCACGTAATTTTATACCTTGATGGTCCTTCCATTGCTTTACGCAGAATCAATGTATTTAAACCAAGGGGATTGATCACTTTAACTTCATATGACACAAATTCTGCTGAGCTTTTAGTTGAAATAATCTGAAGTACACAAAATACCTAAGACCCTTTAATTTTAAGATATACTTTACTTAACATGACAGAAGCAGAATAAGATGCCTGGGTCCAGAATGGATATATTGACTCTTCCAACTGATCATTTGCCCACTACTGACAAAAATTTAGAATCTATAAATGGCTAGGAAAGTTGTCCAGTGTCACCCGGCTATGACAGGGCTAAGGAAGTTCTAGTGTCCTGCTGGCATCCTAAAATGGGCCTTTCCTTCGGGATGTGGGTGGAAGAGATCCTCTGGTCCTCTTCAGACCTTTCTGGCAAGCCTCTCTGGGAAGCCTGTGGCCATCAGAAAAGTCTGGGATCTTGCTGATTTTGTTGTGCCTGTGGCAGGTAAGAGGTGCGCAGAAGTCACACATTTGGTTTTACAGTTTTATTGCCACAGGGGGGAACATACAGAAAAGTTGGACTGTAGAACACAATTTTAACAAAGGAAGTTTCACATTATTTGGAGGTCAGGTACCCGCTGCTAACGGGAAACATAAAGATTCTATACTCTTTCATCCAAACTGAATGGCAAGATACAGTCATAGAACAGTAAAAAAATCCCCCCAAAAACCAATCAACCCTCTCCCCCTCCCCAAAAATCTCCCACAAAACCTCCCACGAACTCTGGGGGTTTGGCTTTGTGTCTGAATGATGCTGACAGTTCCAGTTCTGCACTCTGAGCACTTGCGTCAGTTTGCAGTTGACAAGAAAAGGATTAGATTAAAAAGCAGAGAATTAAAACTAAGATGCATTAGCAGTTGATTACTTCCACCATGAAAACCAGCTTGGCTTTATTCAGTAATGTTTTTTACTTTCTTTTACCGTTGCCATTGCATTAATTTTGGATATTGTTACTTCCTAGAAAGTAATTATCCTGCCTACATATTTTCTTGATTCAATGAATAGATAAAAGTCAGAATCGCTAAGAATAAATTTAGACATCTGACAGAACAAAATGCTCAATATTGGTTTTGTGTAAGAGTTTCTAAAGGTTGAAGCCTTCATTTGTAACCAAGTAATCTGCAATTGTTTGACAAGTCTTGTGAAGAGATGCTTGTTTAAGCCACAAACCATAATTTTGAATAGAGTGTAATTATCCCAAAGGCTGCTGTCTCTGTCATGCTTCCACAGCTATAGGTGTATACAGCTGTGGAGTATAATCAGAATATTCAGAATAAAAATCTTGATAAAGATCCATGGCATAAAGGAAGCTCCTTTTGTTAGAGGAGCATGGAAGGGTGAGATGACGTGAGTGGCGTGGGCTGGGGAGAGCTGTCACTGACTGCAGCTCTGCCTCTGTTCTGCCATGTGGCAATTCATAAATTTTGGCTTCAGCTCGGTATAACAAAAAAAATATTTCAATGTCTCTAAGTTATGTGCATATTTCCCAGCTTTGCTGTAGTTTGTCTCTAAGAGATAAACACAGAAGAATAAATCTTGCCTTTTCAGACTTCTGTAAATACGGAGTGTTCGCGCGATAGGAGATGAGCGCTGTACCTTTCACACTGGAGCACGGAAAGTGAATGGAGGTGGCATCTGGTGACACTGTGACACAGTAAAGCATTGAATTCACTCAGTGCTGCGGTAAAATACGTATTTTAACTATTTCATGTAGTTAATGGCAAGGTATGGTGAACACGTGCCCCCGTGTTATGGGAGACCCTCGTGGTGAGGGGATAAACAGCACAGTAACTCACCTCCCAGAAGGGTGCAGGGAGGTGTTTTCATGAGTCAGTGTTGCAAAGTATGAGAAAAATGATTACAGTAGGATGCAGAAGGGCAGCTGGTGGAGAGATAGAGGAAGGGCAAAAAGCCCAGGGAAGGGGAGAGTTTGACCATTGTTGTTAATGACAAAGAGCAGCAGAGTTTCTGCTGTAGCCTGAGGATGGTGGGGTTTTGATGGTAGGCCGAGGTTTCTGTCAGTTTCTCTATTGCTGGTGTCTTACAGGACACGAAGGTTTGACCAACAGACTTTCCCCTCAGATAGTTTATAAGAAAAAACATGCCCAAATTTATAAGAATGTCCCTGCTGTGCTGCTTTGTCTCTTAAAATTATTTCAAGGGTTATCTTAAAAATTCTCTGAAATAAACATGCAAGACCCTCAAGTCCTTACTGTGAAATTGGCATTATATGCCACACATGAGCAACATTTCTATTTCCTCTAAAAAAGAGAGGAAATGAAAAGACTCAGAAAAAACACAAATACAGCAGGTGGAGGACATCATCTTCACCATCAGCCTCTCACCTGTTTTGCTCCTCCCTTGCATAAAACTACAAATAGGAGTGACCCACCTAATAAGCTGGGAATGCAGTTGTCTTGGAAGTGGGTGGTGTGCCCTGTGCTTGGAAATGGTGGATTATTGCCTGCTGACCAGACCTTGTTGAACTCAGCCACTGGACATCAGCAAAAAGTGAGTAATCCTGTACAGCGACACAGTGCCGGCATAAATCCGGGCATCAGCGGGAAGGGCCTCCAAGGGTTATCCGTGAAAAGTGATTACTCGCTGAATGAGGGCTAAAAAGAATTTTAATTACTCTCAGAATATGTTTTGCTTGTCTGGAAATGGTCATTTTTGCTGTAACCAAAGTAGATTGCAGGTACCAAGTCAGTTAAAAGTTAAGTGCAGCTGTTCACAATTCATAACGTGGTGTTATAAATAATGCAGCACAGGGTATAGAAACACAAACAGAATTATGAATAATGTTGTGGAAATTACTGACAGAGAGAGCTTCAAGGTAATTTAAAAAAAAAGCAACAAACCTAAAATGCTGTGACTTGGGTCTTCTAAGTCTTGGTCTGCCAAATGGAAAGACTTTATTTGGGGGTTTAAAGCATTTTTCCATGGGCTTTATGAATTTTTAAGACTTCCTTGTTCTTTCCCTATACTATACTCAGTGGGAGTAGATGTTTACTCATCTTGGTTTACTTCCTGGCACTATTACATTTTTGCATAAATCGTTTTAGGAAGAATGGTGTTGTGGGCTCATTCTGCCTGTGCTAGCACATGGGCGTGCTCTGCCTGATCAAAGAATGAGTCTGCCTCACACTGAGCGTGAATGTATTCTCATCCCCCCTAAACCAAGGAGAACCTTCTGGTTAAAAAAATCCATCTTGAAAGCAGGGGGTGCACGCACATTGCTATTTCTGTGAGAAGTTTCAAGAAGCTTGTTACAAGTGTTGGCAATACTGGGACTTTCCAGATGCTGCACTCCAATACAAATATCTTAGATCCACCTTGCATTCATGAATTAACTCTCTAAACATGTAAATATTAGCTAGGATCCTAGAGCAAACAGAAATAAAACTCACAGAGAGGTTTTAAAAATCAAAGCACTAAATATTGATAAATTCGTTTACCTTGAGATAAAGTTTTTCTCTCTCACAATTAACACAGATTAATTATGCAAATTATTTTTAAAAGATTTCCTAGGATGGTCTTTCAGCATTCTGTAAGGATGCTTCAACCTTGAAGAATAGTTGTTCCCAATGCCTGGGGCTGTACTTCCAGTAGCACTCTGCTTTTAGCACCTCTGCAATTTCACTGACCCCTTTTTGAATGTTACAGTTTAAAAATAGCAAAAACTTTAAATATGTCCTAAAATTATTACTAGTTTACAGTTCATACTGGACACCTGCACTTTATGCAGCCATTTTAACTGAGAATAAGGTGTAGCAGAGAGTAGTCTGGAATTTTACTTTCAAGAATGTTATTCATTTCTCCATTGCAGTGCGAAAATTAATGGTGATTTTGGGCATAATAATTGAAAACCAGAGAGGGTTTTCCTCCTGGGCTTGTGTGCTGGCCTCTGCAGAATGTGTTCTGCTGAAGGCTGACTGTGAAAAGTCTGTGCTCTCGTGTCTCTGTGATGCTGACTGATGGTAAGGGGGAAAGTGCTGCTTTCCTAGTGTTTGCACTGTTTGTGTCCTGATGGAAGAGGGCTGGAGGAAGGGCTGGAGCAAACATGGACAAGCTCTTGGGGTCTGGATTTCCACACCACTTTCTTCCAGAGGGTCTGTGGATACACTGACAGATTGATGTTTTATTTACATTTAGATTACGATTAGAATAATGCACTTTGCTGATTCGATTCTTGGCCTCTGCTTTCCACTATGAAGGTGATTCAGCTGTGTGGATTTCTGAATTGGGCCTCTACTGAAAGGGACAAAAGAAAATATTTTAAATTAGATCTGAATTAGTCTGGAATTTAAAAAGGTGCCTTTAACAAAAAGCCATTTGGTCATGTCAACTTTTGGACCAATTCAGATGATAATCAGCAAAAATTTATGCATTCACACCAGTGTTAAACTTGACCCTTTGCTTGAGAGAAACTCACTTATTTTCAAAGAGCTCTTTTGACTACATGGATTTAACTTCTTTACAAGTAATTAAACCTTAAACGTGCAGCATTTCAACCATAGCAAGTTCCTATGTCTCCAACTTCAAACAAAAATCAATATTTTAGGACACTGTGTTGCTGAAGATGTTAAAAAATTATGAATTTAAACTTTTGAATATGTTTTTGAATAAAGAAATGTAGTTTATTGCCTACAAATAGTTGATCAGTATTTCCATAAGCAATTATTCTTTGGCACTATTTGTTTATTACAGATAACCAAAAATTACCTCAATCACTACCTATTAAAGTCACAAGCTAACATGTAATAGATACATACATGTTTTAAATAGTTATTTCCTTGGAATAATTTATAATGGAAATCACCAGGCAACCCAGTGATTAATTATCACATAATTTACTATTCTAGATCCTATGATCCTATTTAGAAGAGTTATTTCAGGATAATTGACTTTTGATTACATGGTGCAGTAATTCTCATAGACAGGGTGTTTTTGTGTTGCATAAAAAGGTCTCGTGGGTTTATGGGAACTTGAAGGCAGAGGAGTCTGGTGACCACAATGCCCTTCCCAGGGCCTTTTCTATGAATCTGAATGTATCATTCCCCAGAAGTCTTCTGAATTTTTGCCGGTCTTCATTTAGTCTCATGAATGTTGGTTTGTTTTTTTTTTCAATGTTGAGAATACTCCTTTCCATTCTATAATCTTCACTAGTTCTTTAATCAAAAGATGGAAATAATATAGAATTCATGGCAGGTTTCTATAATGTACCCCGTTTTGAGTTTTTCATCTATGTTTTTAATTAGCTATTTAAAACACTAACTTTGTTCACTAGCTCTGCAGATGGATAAACTTGCACATTTGTATTTGATGATAAATATACAATACTAAAGTAATTTAAACCACCTTACAACTTTTGTGATCCCATCACAGATGTCAAAGTATCTCTTTTAGTGTATTTAATTTGATTTCCCTAAATAAATAACAGAGCATTTAAAAATTTTTCAGTAGAGGTGCTTACTCTGTTTCTGAATTGATTTCTACTGGTAATTGCTATAGTCTAGGAAAGTAGTTACACATTGTTAAAATACTTTGTAAACACAGTATTTCTGTGTACTATCCCAGTGATATTTTCTTCCTTTCACTATGCAAGATTTCTATGATGTTCTAAAATTGAACATTAGAACTGCCAGTTCTAAGGCTGCTGCTCATTTCTGTTGTCTGTTACTTTGTACTGTGTTGCACGTCAGTATTCAGTTCACTTTAATAATTTAGTTAATGTCAGTAACCAAAATCTGACCTACAGCACTCTTCTTTATAAAACTTTTAATTCTGTTCACCAGAAGAGTCATTTGGGTTGTACAAGGGCAAAAGAGAAATCAATCTTTCTTGTATTTTCTAGTCTGTTATCAGGCCAGTAACAACTTGGAGACTGTTTAATGTAATATAAAACAAATAGTCTTAGCCTCAGGAACACAAGGATACAACTGAGTTATTTTACAGGTTGCCCCTCTCTGTAAAAATGCACTTCTTACAGTCTAATGAAAGTAAATCTTGACGTGATTGTGAAATGATTCGTGAGATTCAGATATTTTTCCCTAAGCCAGATGACACCAGTAAATTTTAGTCCTTGGGAGGCATTGCCCATGTTCATATACAACCCTGCCAGGGCCTGTGGCAGAGGTGCTCCTGTCCTTACTGCGAGCACTCGCATCCGAGGGACATGCTGAGTGCAGGCTGGTGTGGAGGTTGCTGCAGCTGGCATAAGGGCATGTTATTAGTTGCTCCTGCTTGGATGTGCATGCAACATAGATCTTGTAGTCTCCTGCTTAAATTATAGTTCTTCTCGATTGCTTTGTAGAGAAAAGTACAGCTGTGATAGCTTCACCATAGTGAAGCAGGAGGGTTATGAATGATGTGGACTTGTGAGGAAATTTCCTCTGGTTGTGCGCTTTCTCATTATTTGAGCTTCCAAGATAAATGTCTGCCATTGATTTGCAGTGTCTTCTTCCTCTGCTGTGGGGAATATTGCTGCTTTTCTGACAGTGCATACACACTGCATCGCAAATGAGGGCGGGGTGTTAGCTATTCACTGTACAAGTCACGCTGCTTTGGGCCCTAAACGTTAGAATCTCATCTAAAAGCTCTTCCCAAAAGGAAACCAGGCCTAAGGGCACCAGACTTTCAACAGTATTCGTGCTTCTAGTGAAAGCCTTACCCTTCAAATGACTTTGGCATCCTCTAAAATCTGCTGTTGAACTCCACAAACGCCCAAATTCACTGAGCGCAGCACTCCTGCAAACACTGCCCTTGCCTGAAGCAGAGGCTCAAAGTCACTCTGAAGTCCTTGGGGCACCTAAGTGGATTCAAACTAGAGATTCTCCCCCTTTCCTTGCTGGTAACGCCAAGTCGTTCACCTGTGCTGTGACTGCATCTGCCTCTACTGGTCCTGCACATGTCTGTCTCTCTTTGGGAACCCCTGTGAGGCAGTCCTGTTAGGGGTTTTTAGAGTTACCAAACAGTATGGAAAAATAAAGGCCAGAGGTAAACGAATCTGAGTCCAAACTGCAAGCACTGCAGACGCCTCCTCTGACAGGCAGGGAGATGTGGCCATAGAGAGGTAAAGGGTTAAGGCTTCGAGATGGAATTCAAATAAAATTTTTTGAGGGTTGCAGGAAAAAAACCGCACTAACTTCTAGAGGATTTTATGGCCACCATAGGTCAAAAAATTATGATCTCATTATAATGACAACAGGCCGGAAAAAATGTAAAATTTTTTGGTACAGGCATGCAGCTTTTGGGTTATTTGCTGGTAAGTAGTAGTAGTGAGATTGCAAACATTTTAAAACACAAAAGGGATGAATGCTTAAACAAACAAAAGCTATGTCCACAAATGCTGTTCTTGTAGCTCAAACCACATAACAGTACAAAGAACCCGTGTGTGGGGGGAGGGGGTTGCTGTTGGTTGGTTTTTGTTTTTTTAATTCCATCCCATTTACCATTCAAGAAATCATACACTGCACTTGCTATTTAGGTTATTTCCTGCTTCAGTTCCTTCTTAAATCTTGGATAAATATCCTCTGGTCATGATGAACCTGCTTGTAAACTTTTTCTGAACTTCAGTTGAATGAAGGACCATTGAGATAATATTTATGGAAAAAAAAGTGTGTGT
Source organism: Mohoua ochrocephala (assembly GCA_013398855.1). Taxonomy (NCBI): domain Eukaryota; kingdom Metazoa; phylum Chordata; class Aves; order Passeriformes; family Acanthizidae; genus Mohoua; species Mohoua ochrocephala. The sequence goes on along the minus strand of VZTA01013526.1, from coordinate 146,896 downwards.
CTGTGGTGGGGAGAAAGCACATTTCTGATGAGAGAATTTTCTGAACTCCTCTGCATTCACTGTGAATAAAAATTCATTTAATTTATCTGCTCTGGTCTTATCTTCTGAATGCCTCTTTTGTGCCTTTACCATTCATTGCTGCATAGCCTTTCCAGAAGGCTTTTGGCTTTTGATGGTTCTGTGAAAGGTTTTATTATTACTTTTTTCATCTTTTGCAACTTTGTTCTTTAAACTCTTTGCCTGCCTTGTGTTTCTAACCTGACAGAGCTCATTCTCCTTTATTTTCCTCATTTGAACACAACATCAACTTTTTAAAGGTCACCTTCTCCCTTGTGAAACCTGGTCTAGAGCACATGGAACTGATCAAAGCCATGATGCAGTGAGTTAAAGGTGAAGCCACTGCCGGTGAATGAAATTTGCAGTGTTAACGAGATATCCAGACAGGAGGGGAGAGCTGTGGGGTGGTCAATAATTGAGCTCTCAAGAGGACTCAGAAAGAAGATCAAAAACTCCTTTTTGCCTCTCTATGGCAGCTCCTGCCTAGAAATATGAACAAACTGCTGTTGCTTTTTGTTGTCCTGAATACAGTAGGGGGAAAAATGGCAATTTAAACGACGAGAATTGCATCAAAAAGTCTTTATTCAGTTTTTCCTCCTAATGGACCCAAGACCCTCAAAATTGGGCTATCCATTTGGGTCAAAAAAAAAAAAAATTAAACTGTTGAGTTAAAATATTGTCAAGCTTAGAAAGATGCCATACATTGCAACTGTGACACAATAGAGTGAAGGAATACAGATTTTGCCATACAATAATCTTGTATCAAGGAGCAAATGCAAATAAAACAGTGTTATGTTGTACTATCACTAATTATGTTAAGACTTGTTGCTCAATATGCTGAAAAGCTTTAAAGCAGAGCGTGCACTTTAAAAATTAACACAAAGAAGTTCAGCTGCGATAAATATAGAAAACGATTCCTTTTCGGTTTTAATTCCAGAACTCTAGCAAGAACATTTAAAAACAAAGTGGGATTTGTTTCAAAGAACAAAGTTTGACTAACCTGTGAAAAGAAAACAAGTAGCTTGATGTGAAATGCCACCTGTATCTGCAGCATCTACTCAATTGTGACTCCCCTTAGGAATTTATAGAGTAACATCAAGATTTTGTTTTCAATTATTTTAAAACTTGGAAATACGTACTCGCGCATGCTTAATGCAGATGGGGCATTGCTTCACTTAAAAAAAAATCCAACAGAGTAACCAGCAATACTTCTTATACAAGCAGGGTTTAAGAGCTTGGTCTCTTACAGCCAAGAGCTTCAGTCAATTATTTCTCTGTGAACACCAATTGGCATAAAAATGCTCCATAACTGTGCTGCATTTCAGGGGGTTTATTTCCCACTTTTAATTCCTTTTCCTATCACAGCTTCAGGCTGGCCTGTAAAATTCACTTCAATGTATTGTTAGGTGTGATGGGGTTTACATAGATTTGAAAATCCCCTTACAGTAGAGCCTGGGTGATAATTAAGTTATGTGACTCTTTGCCAATTGCCTTTATTACTTGAGAAATAGCACAGACTTTTTATGTATCACAACTGAAAGTAGATAAAACTTTGGAATTGCAGCAGTGGCATAAGATGGTGGCTCTACTGTCATATAAAACACTTGTACACTCACATTAATTGTGCTCTTTTCCAACAATGTGAAGCCTTTGCTTTTATAGTTCTGCTCCTTATGGCTCCTTGTAGTTTCATAGGCATAGCAGTCTCTGAGTTCATTGTTTTTAACAAAATCACTATTGATTGGTGGTGAGAGGAACAAAACAGTGAAAAAATGCCATTGGGCAGCTGATGAAAAAGTATTCTTTTGCTCCTATTACTGATGCTGTCAGGAACTAGTTCTGTATTAAATATGTGGTGCCAAGTCCCCCATCAGTCATCACAGACATGCAGACACCGATGCCTCAAAGATCTAGAACAAAAACAACGCACTTTTGAGACAATTTTAATACAGGAAGTAGCATAAAAGCTGGTCATTAATTGGAGGCCTCCAGGGTCAGGTATGGAAAAATGCCCAGCCCACATAGGACGAATACAGTCTTATAAATTTAGCAAATTAGCATAATTGACAGGAATTCCCAGTTAGAAGAACAAGTAATGAGGTAATTCCACCCCTTATGGAGCCCCCCTTTCCTGCTACTAGCTGTACTTTGTTTATGAGAAAGTGTCTTGAGAGAATAGCTCATCCTTGGTTCCCAGAGGAAGAGGCAAGATAGGATCGGGGCCTTTGGAATGTGTTTTGTCTTTGTCTATCAGTACTGGAGTTAGCTAGGAACTACATAACTATACAATAATAGTCTACAGAACTACAAATACATGTGAAGAAAATATAAAAGTAAAAATCAGTTTGGCATCGTTACAGCCTGTGGTGGGACCTCTGCTCTGCAAATGCCATGGTGTATAGCAGCGTTGTGATGAATATTGTAGGGAATTAGCACAAAAAAATTCCATGTGAGACACCATGGAAGGAGAATGTGATGGCTACTTTAAACAAAACCAATCTCGCCGCCTTGCACTCGGATTTCATCCTTTGCCAAGACATATATCCATGTGGCTTGGCCTGGCCAAGGTGTGCTGGCTATTGCATCCTCATCTCTCTTGTATCTTTTGTGACTAGCAGCAATCAACCGTATTTTGAATGTCTCTGCCCCACAGGTGTGGATGGATGGTGTCTGGATTTCTTTCAGCTCATTATCTTGCTTCAGACCTTGTAAGTCTTGGGCAAAATTTTTGTGTTTCCTGGTTCTTTTTGCCTTACCTTTTCTTCATCCTCTTGTCCTCTAACCATTAGGCTGGCTTATTATTTGTGTCTGGTCATTCAAATGAAATCACACCGATAGTGCTCTGTAGCAGTTCGTGTGTATCACGCTCACATTTCCATTCATGCTTTTTCCATAGCAGTCCATATTTCTGTTAGAAATTCCCACTGTCTCGCTCTAGGCATCAGCTGTTTCTCAGGGAATAGCAGAGCTGGAGAAACGTGACACCCCACCCAAGCCTTTCCAAAGAAGGGATGCAGATGGATTACAAAACCCCCAAATGACTAAATCAATTAAGGGTTTCTACACATTCGAGCAGGAATTACCTGAAGGGCCACCACTCTGAAACGGTCCTCTCAGTGTCAGTACCAGCGGGGTTTGGCTTTTCTGTCAGAAACACATCCATGTTTCCACTTGCCTTTTTTCTATTTTTAGAATAATTCTGTTCACGGCTGGGATAATTTTCCTGAGACACAGCTTAGTTCCACTTCTCCCCCATGACTTCACCACCTTTCTAGCCTCTTGTAAAAATGCTGTCTCTTCCAAAATGCTGCTGTTAAATGTACATTCCTTTGAAGTCCTGACTTCTGGATTCCTACCTCTCTTACAAGATTCTCTGTCTCTGCAGTCTAGAGCCTTGTCTCCCCTAACACAATTTGTAAAGTAACACTTTCTAGAAGCACAAGGAAATAATGTTTCTTAAATACAATTAAATGACCCTTTTAAGCATATTTTAAACTATATTGAGCCAAAAACTTCAGCAGAACTAAACTTCAGAGCTTACTGGCTCCAGCTCAGTTTACTTTTACTTCACAGCTCTTACAATTTCAGAAGCTGTCAGCTTGAAATCCCAGTTTGAGCTCTCTACTGAGTTTGCTGGCCAAGTTCCCCTAAGGGTGATTGTAAGTGATGGAACAATTAATCAAAAATTTGCAAAAAAACGAAAACCAAGCAATTCAGAATGAAAATGAATACAACTGTGTATAAAATTTTCCATGAGGTTCCTAGGGAATCTAGAAGCATTCAGATGCTGTAATAAGATATTTAATCATCAAGCGAGGTTTAAATATTTTTAAAAATCAAATAATATTTTCATCACATATTCTTCCTTAGCTAAGCAATTCTTGTTTTGGCAAAGCAATTGCAAAAGGCTCAAGTCGGTTCTATTTTACATTCCCGAAGCAGAAAATTAAAAACATAGCAGTTATATAGGGCTATTTCTTCTAGGAGCCAATTAACGAAATTGATTCTTTTAAAGGATAGAAGGGAGACCATCAAGTGTGTAACATGCATGATTTGGATGTGTTCTGACCAGAAAACAACCATGGAAATAGCAGCTCAGACCTGAGAATCTTAACCTGGCACCTTCTGTCTCTAAACCTGAGAGTTTTTAAAATAGTTTTTCTTTCAACCTTTGTGACAAGAGAACACAATTGGACCAGAAGGCACCTGCTATTTCATTTACTTTATTAGACATTGGGCTTTTTTGAAAGAGTGATTTATACTTTTATCACTCCTCTTTAAACCTCAGCTACAGTAGAGTTCATCCTTAGATTTCATGCAATTCTTTAATTAATATTTTTCACTCTATTGCCAAACAATCACGGATGGTATGAATTATCTCGATTAATGCAGTGGTGTTAATGGAACACAGATACTGCTCATTTTTAGTTCCACAGCTCAGCTGATACTAACATACGTAACTTTACACCATCAAACAGCCCCAATTTCACCAGAGCCTTTTAAGGTGGAAAACTTAGGACTACATGGTTACGACAGTTTAGGAAAGGTCCTCCTTTCAGTGATCTACTGTCTTTACAGCAAAGACACTGCCTTCTGCCCTGGTTGTTGGCCACGTGCAGTCCTGCTGTTTCTTAGCACAGGTATTATGTGTTGATTTGACCACAGGAAATGTTTTGGCCCTCGGTTGTGTCAGACTTAGGCTGCATGAGAGACCTCATAAAAGCCATGTGGGGCCAACACTTCAGGCAATGCTTCCTAAGCCTTTCCACTGCTAGGATGGCAAAACTTTTCGAAAATCACCTATCAAGCCAGCAGAGTCTGCAGACAGAAATGAAGAATTCCTGTACTCCAAAAGCTGCTAGGTTATATTGTTTTGGGGTTACAAAATTGCATAAATCTGACAAAGTTTGTGCAGCAGCCTAAGGAATAGCTCTGCTCCTGTCCCTATCTATAGATTACCAGAAAATGTTTTTCTATTGACTTTCTTATGCAGCAGAAATCCTGTTACAGTCACGTGATTCTTCTCCCAAACCCAAAGAAAAGCAAGGCAATGAACCCCATTCACTTTTCAGCTGGTTCAGCTACCTGAGCCAGCTTAGCAGATAGTTTACAAAAGCCATGCTGGCAGAAAGAAGAGCAGGGATAAGCACTTGAGGATTTAGTAGGCTGGGGTATGGGGAGTCAGCTCTTTCACTAGGATAAAAACGCTTATTTTGGACAAAAGAAGCAGAGCCTTTGAAATGGTGGGTCTCATGCTTCAGTGTGGCAGTTCTGTTTCGGTATTGTTTGCTCTCCTGTCCATTCTTTCTGAACAACTTCAAAAACAAACATCTGTGTGAATTATCATTGATGAGCATTCAGGTGTCATGACTGTCATGACAACATTTTACTCAGTTTTAATGGACACCTGTAAGTGAGGGCTTAGGGCCTCGGCTTAAAAGACACAGGCAGAGGTCTGCAATTTTTCAGCTGGCAGGATTTCACTTGGTTCCCTCCAGGTCTTTGGCTGGGGTGCCTGTGAGCAAAGCAGGGGTATCAATTGTGGCACCTTGCCCGTGTGCTGCAGAGAGAGTCAGCTGCAGGTCAGGAAGAACTTTTACACTAAGACCTACGAAGCAGAATGCAAACAACTGATCACTGTCAACAATTGTTTTGTTGATGCTCTGAGCAGTAAGAAGGTGAAATTTGCCAAATTATGACAGACTCGGCTGTAATGCTTTTGGTCAGAAACTAGCAACTAGGAAATTAAATGTGTGGTGGAGAGTCTCATCAAACTCCACCAGAAAAAAGCATTTATGCCTGCTGTAATCTCAAGGAGGGAAGAGAGATGCTTGTGACCTGGGCAATAGTAGCTCTTCTTGCCCTTATTCTCTGCTATTCCTTCATTCATGACGTGTCTCTGTATTTGGTCCTTAATTGTCTTCCCACGCAAAGCAGTAAACAAAATAAGTGGAAAATAAACTCTCTCAGACTTGCAACAACATCCTCTGCAACACAGCAACAATGGTGACACAAAACAGCAAGAGCTGTAAAAAATGTTTCGATACAGAGCTGTATCTAAACTTTGTTTAATACCTTCAAAAGGCCAATAGATGCAATGGAGATTATACAACAAGGTAAACTCATGCTTTATTCATTAGAAGAAATGTTGCATCTTAATTCTTCTTGGTTATGAGAAATCTGGGAGCCCCGGGGTTAAATCTGATGCAAAGCCACTTTTATGACAGAGTCCAGCAAGAACATTTTCTGCTTCCAAAATACCCAACATTCTCAGGAAAAATTGGAATCAAAAGGTCATATTTTTTTTCCTCAACTATAAAGAAACATCCAAGCTCGTCTTAGTAAATTGCTTTTTAAAACAAGACTTCACATTTCTTTAAAATCTGGAAAGCTAAGATGCTTAGTTTGTCCTTAGTGCTAACAGACCTTAGTGGCACTGAATATTTTTGGGTAATTCCAGCAGATGAGAAGCAGTAGTTGGAAAGTGTTCTGACAACTGCCTTTGCTTCCCATTTGCAATCCAGTAGGCTCCAAATGGGGGAGGTTGAGCCATGAGCCTTGTGACTGTTATTTCTTTCAGCCTTTTCTTCAGGGAAAGTGTTAGTTCATCATCTTGAGATCTCCTTTTTTTTGCAAGCCAAGAATGCTCTGAGTGGAAACCTGCACCTGGCTATTCACTTGAATGCTGGGGGAGGGAGAATCCATTTGCTCACTATGTCGTTCTCCATCCTGGACACATCCTCCTCTTGCGATATATTTGCTCTGACAGATGTGACCATCAAAAAGCTAATTTGACTCAGCTGACTTAACTTCATCCCAGAGTTATCAATCCACAACTAAAGCTCCTACTCTGCCCTTCCAAGGCTCTAATACAGAACATTTCTATCTGTTTTCCCAGTAATTTTATTAGTCTTCATTAAAGAATTTTCCTTTCCTGATCCTTGCTGGATTTGCTGTCTGTAACTGAAAAAGCTCTTTTGCTAGCAAAGCCACAACCAGCTCACTCCTAGTGGACATGAATAAGGGATCCAAATATTATATAACTAATACAGATATTTTAAGAAATACTGTGATAGCTCACACTGGCAAAATATTGGTCCAGATAGTCTATAATTCAGTGACTGAATGCTGTGACAATATCTCACCAGGTGTCTCAGAAGTTCTCCCTAACACCTACCTAATATTCTCCCATCAAATTAACTTGGCTGCTGCAGAACAGTGGCTGCACGGCCTCATTCCCTCAGGATGCTCGTGGGAGTCCTGGCCAGATGAGACAGGGAGCCTTGGCTCTGACCTGTTCTCAGGTTATCTGAAAGAATGGCTCTTACAATGCTGGATCATCTTATTTGTTACTCCTAGTGCAAGTTCAGGAGTGTTTTGCTCTGTCCCAAAATGCTGATGTTCAAAATAAGAGTTGAGACAGCATAAATGAAGGTGCGAGACTGCAGTGCTGGAATGCTGTATTTATACCTGAAGGAAATTTCCACTGGTGCCACATGCGTTTGTGAACCTTGAAACACAGCCCTGAGATGGGAGCTGTTTCCATGCTTGGAGAGCTGGGGGTTTTTTCCCCCCTGCAAAAAAAAGCAGAATTAAAAGCTGTTTTTCTCTAGGTGACTTCTCTGCTCTCTGCAAAGGGAAGAAATTTCCCTGATTTATTTAAAGAAAAACACCTGGCATGCCCATGTGCTCAGGTTTCCATCTTACTGAGGAAGTGAATTACCAGTCATCAATCCAGGTGACTGGTGGAAAAGGGTTTTCTTTTTATGCCTGCGTGAGCTGCTCCATTTCCAAGTCCCAGAGCAGTTTATCTGCCCAGCAGATATGTGTTTGATTTAGAGGCACTACTCCAAGAGCAGGAGGGAGTTAGGTTTCCACAGAGCAGGGCTCTGAACCACGATGTTGTATTGCTGAAAACATCCTCCTTAAAAAAAGCTGGTGAAGTTGCCTGAGCCCCTCCGTGTAGGGGAGGAAAGTAACTTATAGCCAATAACTAACAACTGTGATTCCTTTGCTTCTCAATGCTTCCATTATCCAAATTTACTTGCCAAATAACTGATACGAGTAATGCTTGGTCTGTAGATTTTCCAGTCATTTCCAGTAATAAAATCACTCAATTTTTAGCTCTTATTAAATACAGAGGTTGCATGGCATTCACATTCTCTCTCCAGTTACACATAACTTTCAGAAATAGGCTGCCATTTCTAAGGTTTCTGATTACAAAACCTATCGTGCCCATCTATTCTGCTCGAAAGTAAATGTGTAACATTTGCTCCCTCTCTAGTTTGTAGTCAGGAACATTCCCAGTGTGCCACTGCCTTTGCGGGATCTCTAAGGAGGACCAACATCGCTGAGCAGAGAGCTTTAAACATTCTGAAGGATTATTCTTAAAATGTGTTTAACTGCATTTGATCATCTGGCTTCAAATGAAGGATACGATCAGATATAAGCTGGTAGATAACTGAGCAAGGGGAAAAGAATGCTGAAGTGATAATTAGCTGCTCCACTTGGAATAGAAAAACAAAATGAACATATGCTAAGCGAAATTAGAGAATTTCTGGTTCCTGCTGACCCAGCATATTGATGCAAACACCTTTGCTTCTGCCCTTTGACTGTATTTCCAAGTTCCTCAAGGATCTCCGAGTTTTCCTACAAAATTGCAGCCACTGCTGAAGTGGGAGCTGAAGGCACGACTGCCCTGTCTGGCAGCCAGAGCCAAGCAGCTGCTGCTGTGCAGGCTGCAGGGGCTGCAGCCCCAATCCAGCCAGGAGCATCCTTCTGCCTGAGCTGCTCCGAGGTGCCTCATCTCTCAGCACCTGCCTTTCCTTCCAGCCTTTAAGCAAAAGGACTTCTCATGTGATGGTGCATGATATTGAAGTAATTTAAATGATTTTATGCCACTTGAGGCTTAAAAACTACTAAATGTTAAAAAATTATTTCAAACACGCAGTCATAAGTCAACCTAAAACATCAAATGCACATCAAACAGAGAGCACATTTTGTCCAAAGTCTGTACTTCTAAAAGAAAATTAAGTCAGGTCTGTTTCTACATGGCTGAACTTCTATGTGGTAAGATAGACTTTTTTTCAGCGTACAGTAAACTCTCCAGTCTATGTACACTAGTGATTAAAATATCTACAGTATGATGAAATGTGATCTCATATCCTATTTGAGTGGCCAAGTTAAATTAGAGGCAATTAGGACTAATTTGGCTTCTTCCTGAAATCATAAATGTGCAGATGAAAGCTCTGATTAGAGGACAGGGAGTGTAGCTTTATTTGATTTTTGGCTTTGAATGGCTAATGTATTCTTACCTTTGAAGCTCTGAATTACTGAAATAACAGCAAAGTAATAAAAACATCAAAGTTAAATTGATTTTTAAAGATTAAATCGTTGAATTAAAGTGAAGAGGTATGGATTTTGTAAGCAACTGGCAAAACCTATTGGTGCTCCAAAATATCTGAATAGTAAACCTTTTGTAATTATGCTTGGTGGCATAAAATGCATGAAACAGAAAATTCCTGAAGTTTCAGGTCTTGCTCTTACAACCTGAGGAAGTAAAATAACATTTTTAACAGGGATCTCTATAAATAAATGAGAAATTCCTTCTAGTCCTGTGTCCCTGAGAGTAATTGTATTTTATCTTGAAGAACACTTTCAGTCTAACTTTTTTCACCTCTAGACTTCATGGCTCTAAATTTTCAAGCGTTTGTTCATCAAACAAAGCACAGACGTTCCTTTATATCTCATTTGGAATATAGGTTTACACTCACAGACAACCTATTAAAATAATTGTTTCTATTCCTCAAAGGCAAGTTATTCACACGTTCCCAAACAGACAATATTTGTGTATGAATACTTGTATACATGAGACTGTGCCTGAGTCCTGAAGCCAGAACACAGTGAGATCTTGTACATGTCATCTAACCAGAGACCAGAAAAAGAATGTAATATTTAAAAATAAGTCTGGCTCTGCCCTGTGGAAAAAACCTGTTGTAGGAAAAAAAAAAACCCAAGCAAAACACTTAAAAAGAATGTCGTGGTGCAGTATCTGAGTTAAATGGCAACTTTCTGCCTTTTGAGCAGGTTAGCTGTGTAAGGTGAAAGCATTTCTTTATATGTTTTTTTCCAAAAGCAGGTTAACTGAAATGGCCCAACCCTTAGGTCTCCAGGCATTCAAATGACCTGCTGGTCTTTCTCAAAGAAGTGCGGCTTTTGTGTCTTACCTGTCACCTCTGCCCAAGTGAACTGACGAAGAGACATATAACAAAAAATTGTGAAGATAGTCTGGCTTCAAATGCCTTTGGCACCTAGCAAAAGAATATGTCTTTTTTAGACAAACTAGGAAGCAAAGATAATTTATTTTTCAAAAAGAAAAAGTGTTCAATAGCCCAAGCCTTGATTTGACAGGCAGGCCATGGAGCAGTGCCACAACTTCAGAAGGCACCAGTTTGGTCCATATGTTCCTTCACTATTAAAACAAGGCTGAACGTGGTCAGACTGGTGCCAGGTCTTTTAGGGAGGTTATTATTTGTGCCCAGAGGTCTACCTCAGCCTAAACAGGTTCAAAACACTTATTAAAATTTCTATTTGCGATTTATCATCTTATCTGAGTCAAGAACAGTCTCCATTTATGGTATTACATTCAGATCATTGTAAAGTAAAGAATGTAAGGTTAGGACTGAAAGATAGGTACCCAAGCCAGTTATTTTACTTCTTGGTGAATAATAAAATCCAATGTTAAATATGATTTGTCTACGTTCCCCCTTTAGAAGGCAATCTAGTGTCCTTAACGTTTCCTCGTAACTTTGGGGAAAGTCTCATCTTCTGAAAACTCAGAATGTGTCTTCATATAACCTTATCAAGTCAGTTTGGTCAAGCTTTCATGATGTTTTATCTGAGCTGGTTTAGACAGTTTCTGCACATGGAACCACTAGATCCATTATTTCAGGATTTGTTTGTTCTGCTTCAGAGTAAAATTTGTGCTAGCTGTGAGTCAGACACACGCACCCAGGGGGGTGTGCTCGTGGATTGTTATTACTTGCCACTACGTCGCACCTTCATCAGAAGTTTCCTGAACTATTGAGCCTTCATTCATAAAATTTTCTGCAGTATTATCACTGACTGACTGGCCAGTTAGGAGCACCAAAACCTGTATTGTTGAGTGGTATTTTGGCAAGCTGCTTTTCTCAAGTGTAACGTGTTTATGTTATATAAAAAATAATTCAGGCTCAGAAAAAGACAAGTGTAGTAACCAAATGAGAAAGTATTTCTTTTCCGCCCTAATCTTTCCCAGGATCCAGAATCCTCCACCTCCTGGTCCAGCAGCATCTGCCCTGCGTTTACTCAAGCTGGTTTGGAAAGGAGTAATGTGGAAGAGAACAAAATAAACGTTGCATAGATGTGGAGGAAGAGGAGATGGATAAGGTGTGGATATTTCAGACAGAGCAGCAAAGAGGTGCCTTTGAGAGGCTTGAGGACTTTTTTCTGTGAGGTGTGATTTAATCTGTGTCACGTTACCTGAGCAGTAATGAGCGTCTCCTAAGGGTTAAGCACAGGGTCCAAAAACACATAAGAGAGTCATACAAGGCTTAGAGTAAATTATCCCTGAATTGGATATGAGTGCTCAGTTCATTCCTCCCCCCTTTTTTTTTAATTTCCAACTTATCCTTTTGATGCCAAAAACATGTAAGGCATGAGTAATTTTTTTCCTTAAAAATGGACCCCGAGTGATCTGACTGTGTGATCTTTGCAGCGCCTTTGAGAAGCTCATCCAGGAGCTCGGGGTTACTTGAGATGCTTTTTGCATCATTTATCTGCGAGGAGAGCCCTAGTGCGAAAATAACCTGAACACTCACACTTTTTTGTCATCTGTTGTCTTCTGGGAGTGTAAGGAGCTCTGGGTGTGTGTGTATGTATGTACAGCAGATGCATAGCCTAGTCCAATTTTGAACTGTGTGTGTGAATTGCAAATATATCTCCTGAGAACGAGGAAACTTGGAAAGAATGAGGTCATGGTGCATAATAAATCCCCCATATGCTTCTCTTCTTCCCTACAGCCCACAAGAGAAACATTTCAGAAAGGGTTACTTTATAATTTACATTCCTATTGTCAAAACTGGGAAATGAAGCACAGATATGGTATGAGGAATGGCTTGTTCATTTTCAGTGGAAGGGAAAAAAACTGAGATATAACTGGCTGGAAAACAAAGTTGAGGTTCATTAAATCAACTATATTTAAGGGGAGTGAGATCAGAGATAAGAACAAAAGAAAACTTATATACAATATATTTTTTTACTACCATCCATAGCATCTGTGCCTTATCACAGATGTTAAATTAGCCACACGAGGGCTCTCCTGTTCTTCACTTGAAGAAATTTATTTTTCAGGACTGTGAAAACTGCAGGGAAAAAGACCCAATTTTATATTCCTGCAACAAGAGTATTGGGCATACTGCCCTGGTCCACAGGGCATACTCCACTTGCAAGCAAATATCATTTAAAGCACGGTGTTAGAGCAGCAACTTAATGCTTTGCTTCTTCATACAAAAATAGTCGCTGAAATGCTGTCACAAGATCAGCTAGGTTTTGATCAGACGGGAAGCAGGCTGTGAAAAATCTCTCATGTAGCTGGGCACTGAGCATGGGCTGGTGTTTAGTCACGGGAGAACGGTAATTACAGACGGACATTTGTACGCCTGGCCCCGTGCCGGCGCAAGGATTAACCGCACGCTGACATCTGCAGCTCCACAGCCTGGCCAGCCTGTGTTGTGGCTAAGCAACAGCCTGTTATAGGAAGTCTGAGGAAGAGCTCTGCATGTTGGCAGCTCCTCCAGGATTTCTACTTACGAGAGGCAGAAGGTCCCCAGGGGTGCCGATAGCAGCTTACTGGAGTATCTGATTGCAGCCCTGCAGTTCGGCTTGAAACAGCCTTAGGAAGTGGATGAGAAATAATGGCCTCATTTAACCAGCAATCTGAGCAGCTGGATTCACAGGGATTAACACACTCGGGTCTAGAGTTGTGATCCAAATCTTTTGCCTGTTGCCTCCCAGCAGCAGCCTGGTCCTGGCACCACCTAAACTCACTGAGGGTCTCTTCATTCTATCTGCGGTTCCAGAAATGCTGTAGGCTGTACAAATATCCTCAGTGGCCTCTGCCAGAAAAGCTAGACTCTGTAAAGCAAGCAGAGGGGCATCTCTGACTTCCCAAAGGGATTTTCAGATCAGAATCATACACCTTGCTTAACGATTAACATTTTGCAACTCAGTTTTGGCCTCTGATAGTCTGCTGCTTCTCAAAGAAGACACAGAGAGGGCAGCATGAGGGATTGCACGTGTCAGAAACTTCTCTAACAAGCAGCTTAGAGGGTCTCAGCTTTGCACTGGAGAGAATTTAGTGCATACAAACCAAATAGGGCACTTGACTTTAGGGCAACAAAAAGGTTTCAGAACTTCTCTGATTAGCTGTACAGAAATTGATATTTGGGTCCTCACAAAGAGCAGTTGAACATTTTCTGCTCAACATTTGAGCAGGAGCAGTTGTGGACTACATTTCAATCCTTCATGGTAGCCCAGTGGCTACTAAGAACACTTGTCTATGTATAGGGGAGAGTTGAGTTCCCTTCTATCAGTCTCTTGATTTTCTCTTCCCACAGAAATACCCTAATGCAAGGCTGACTTTTGCTCTTGCTGATTTTTGTTCTTGACATAGCATTTATTCTTAAAACTGTCACTGTGTGAGCAAGAACATAAAATTCAGGACTTAGAGATGAGCAAGAAGGAATTTGGTTCTGTAGGCGGAGGTTAAAGCAGTCCTTTGGGGCTTGGCCTAAAGTACCACTTGGCTCTGCTTTGTTAAAGGCTGTAAAAAAATGAATTATGGCTCTGCCTCAGCTGAGATTGAACAGGAATGACGATCACTTTTCCCCAAGAGCTTACTGGAAGGTTTTGCTAGGGAAAGCAGTGTTTGGTTGAATATGAAACCTCTGAAGAGGGAAGAAGCTCATACCCAGTCCTGTCTTCCTTATATTGGCTGTTGGCTGGCTTCAGGGAGTTTCCTGCTCAGTGGTTTTTTGCATCCCCAACTTTTGGAGAATTCCTGTTTCTCTTGTCTTATACAGGAATGTTAGGTGTCCAGCTAGGGATTTAGAGTTCACTTGAGGTACTACTCAATACAGTTCAGCTTTGAAGATTTTAGATCTTTTACTGGTTCAAGTCATTAGCTTATGGGTATAGCTCTTACATAGGGATTTTTTAACATAGGCATTGCACGGTTTCTGGACATTTCCCTAAGCCCTGGCTTGTAATCCTCACTCTCGGTATTCTCCTCCTTTCATGTCTTTGCTTTGCTAACCAGAATAAGAATTATCTTTTCTTTTACAAGAATTTTCTTTATGTCACAGTGCACTTCAAACATTTAATTCCTGAAAGATCAGAATTTGCAACATTGTCATTTCTAAACACCTTTTTGCAGAAAAGGAGCTCATTCATTCTTAATTGGTTGGTGTGTTAAATACAGGCTGCCCCAATAGCTTCCAAATATTGTCAAAGGACTTTTCTTCTGCTAATCTTGCCATTAGAAAATGCCTGAATCGAAAAGATGCATAGTCTGAATCTTTTCATTCACCCTCCTTGTCAGGTAGCATAGTTTTCGCTTGTCCAAATTTGATTAGTGATCCTCTCCCTTTTCTATGTCAGCACTTCAAAGTCCTTGCTTTCTGTAACATTTTCTTTGCTTTAGCCAAAGCTTTAGACCACTTTTCTCCTCCATATTTTCAGTTTCTGGTTTGCCTTAATGAGACTATTTTATTTATTGTTGCACTAAACATCCGACTCCGATCCGGCACCTTTTCCAAGACATTCATTTTTTTAGCTTGTCTTTCCTTACGTTGTGTTCCTGCCTTCTAGCTGCTCAGTTGAGGTTGACCTGCTTTAGCAGTACTATTAGTCTTCCAAGGTAATCAGGCTTGGGCACAGTGTGACTATAATGGAGGCTGTGGAGAGAAAAAAGGTAGGGGCAGGAGAGAGTGGAAATGCTCCCTGTCTTATTTAAAGTGATGTATTATGTTTCCTTTGCTGCTCCTTCTGCCCTGACTCCATGACGTAAGCAATATTATTTGCTCCTAAGTGTTCATCTGGGGCAGTTTTATAGGGCTGAATCAAAATAGCCATTTTCACTGCCCTACTCTTTTCTCTCAATAAACACATTTAGGGTTTCTGGCCACAGTCTTCTCTAAAATGACCTGACTGCAAGTTTTAATGATGTGAGGAGCTTTGTGCTTCTGAGTTATGAGGAATGGTTATTGTATAACATTCTGTTCACTGGAGCCTAATTTTGACATTTAAGCTGCTTTTTAGAGTACTGCAATAAGAGCACCTGAAATCCTTGCTTAATTTAACATAGCCTGCTGCTTATGTTTTTAGTGCTGTGGCATGTTCTAGCTGCCTGGATAAACCTGAGGTCCACGAAACTGCAAACCAGTTGGTGCTTGGATCACCTGCTGTTTGCGGCATGCCACACAAGCATTTATTTCCTTCTGCATCAGCTGCTTACGCACAAAACTGTAGGAAAATAAAGCTGAAAAAGAGTTTGGCAAGTTACAGAGTCTGCTGCTCTCCCACAACATTCCTGACTGTCTCTTAAAGACTTCCTGTGATGGAGATCATTTGAAAGTCATTTATTCCAGTTCTTTCGTATTCTTAGTATGAAGAAGTCTTTTGAAAGTTCAACTAGCTCTTCATTCACCTCAAGTGAATAATTTCTTGTCCTCTCTGGTACAACTGTGGACAATAGGCCACTCCATTCCATTCTGAAGTGTGTTAGGATGTCTGAAAACTGGAGATTCTGAAAAGTCTCTGGTCTTTTCTTTAGAAGAAATGACCCTGCTTCTTTCTCAGGTCATGTTTTCTCATCTTCTTTGGGATATTTACCCCCCCCCNNNNCCCCCCCCCCCCCCCCATACACTCTGCTCTTGACTGTAAGGGGCATTGCTGTTCCTGTAAGAGGAAAGAGTGGTAGGAAGGATCTCTTCAGTTAATACTGCCGAGCCTTTTCATTGACAGCTTGATCACATTGACCTGAATGGGGGCTCACGTTCAGCTTGTGATCCAGTGTCACCCACAGGCAGCCCATGTCTACCTAATTGGTTTGCAACCAGCCAAATGCATTTAAGAGCAAAAGCTTACATTCATCCCAGGTCTTCAAAATCATAATTGAAAACAACCATGTTTTCCCTTCCGGGCTTTGCCATCTTACAGATTTGTTATCCATTTTGTATCTGTTTTTTTCTGTCGCCTGTACGGGGCAGGCAGCTCAGCCACAGCTGTCCAAATTGGAGATTCCTAGTCAAGTAAGGCAACTCTCACCTGAAAGATGGGCAGTTGAATTTAACCCCAACAGGAGCAACTGAGGGCACGGTTATAGATGAAAAAGTCAATATAACAAATACGCGCCTGACCATTCCCTCCAAAAAACAATCAATCAGGCAAAAGAGCAACACGTCGAAGTCAGCTGATGTTCTGCACTCTGTCAAGTGGAGGCAAACGCTGGGATGGATCCGAGAAAACGCACTTTATTTCTTACATAAAGCAGCCTTGCAAAGGGCAGGGACGAGGGGGATGGCTGAGCAGATATTACAGCCCGTTCATTACGTAGGTCAAGGGGGGATTTTCAGATTCCTCAGGAACGGCAGGGCAACAGCCGCTGCTCTCGGGTTCTTGTAGGGGCACGGGTAGTACTGTGTCAGGCACTGCAGCCTGCACTGGTTCAGTGGAAACGTAGCCTCTCCTCCCTGTGTCTCATTTCTCCAAACATGACATGGAGTTTCAGATTTCCAGCATAAATATTACATGACACTCAGAAATTATTTATAACCAGTGTATTTGAATTCAGAATCAGCTGTAAAAATAAATGTCCAGTGCTTCAGAGGCCATTTTACTTGTAGCAAATACAGATTAAATATGCATTTTGCCAGTTTATCACCTCTCAAAAAGCATAAGGAAAAATTGATAAATGAAATTATTAAGATCCAAACACGATATCGAATTGCCTGAGGTCTGATGACTTGTAACAGTGTATAAGTAATCAAAAGGACGGGTGCCAAGATAAAGACTCTCACAAGGCCTCCACTTGTAAATAGCCATTTTTCAATCTTATATTGATATGGGCCTTTGTAAAGATGATACTTTGCATAATTTGGAAGGAAAGAATCAACCAGCAAACTTTATGTCATCAAGCTGTTCTTTTGACTATACTGGTTCCTCGAAAGGGGAAAGGAATACGCTTAAGAAAAATAGTAAAAATTACATTTGTCTGTCTAAATTCACTACCAATCTGCCAAGGTCAGCACGTACTGTTCCAGATTGGGAACAAGTGAGCCATGGAGCTGCGGAAACATTTAAATGTCCTCAAATCACCAAGGGCATTGAAATAGACCCTGGGGAAAACTCCCTGCATAAAAGAACCTCCTTTCAGACTGTGACAAAGTTGGGCATGTCTGTGGGGAGAGCACAGGGGACTGCAAGGAGTTTCTTTGGGCTTTGAGGCTATGTAGGGCTACGAGAAGAAAAGTATGATGCAGACTGCAGAAATAGCTTTAGATGGTTCCTGGTAAATATTGTATGTGCTTCTGGTCATTATTGTTCAAATGTAGTTTTATGGATTTTCTGAGTCTTCAGAGGAAAAGAGTCAGGAGGAAAATTGACAGTTTGGGCTCTTTGTTTCACGTAAGCAACCAAGACACAGTTTGTTCCACATTTTCTTGAAGAGGACTTATTGTAAGGCATTTTTTAATTCTATTGGGATGTGGTTGTTTGCAAAAATTAAAAATTAAAAGTACTGCTGTCAAAGCACTACTCATTATTTAAAGCTGCAAATGCACTTCTGTTCTGGATTCATATTCTGAGTTCATTCATCTTTGGGCACAACATTACAGTTGGTGCCATCCTGAAGGTTCCTGGAGGAAAATGGTGTATTTGAAACTATTCTGGAAAACAGCACAGAAACTCCAAGGGAGAAAAATGATCTCACAGTTTGGAGAAGGAGATGCATGCAAAGCTGAATTTCAGAGTAACTCTGGTCTTCACATTTAAAGTCTTGCATGGCTGAGGATGTGTACAGAGCATTTGGAGTATTTCCAAACTGATTTCTTACAGAGAATACATGTTTCAAAATACCATCCCGGATATACTGTTCCATGCTGTTATCATCTTTTATGTAACCATCTCAAATGATGGTTCAGCTTTCATGAAGCCGTGGAGACTCTGTGTGCTGCCACTGATAATATCTCTGGCCTCAGTTCAGAGAAGTGTGCTCATTGTATAATAGCAGAGGCTCAGTGCCCTTTGGGAGAGATGGGACAAATGCAGAGACAGATCAGAGGGGAGAAATAGCAACCAGATTCATGGAAAACACATCTCCTGAAGGGAGGCTGAATACATTTTTAAAAAGTAAAAGCAGTTTAATTGCAAGGCTCTCCTGTAAAGAGAAACAGAATTAGAGTTATAGAACAATTCAGGTTAAGGGGAGGGCTCAAGAGGTTTCTCATCCAACCTCTCCCTCAAAGCAGGGGCAATGAATTCAGACTGAGTTGCTCAGGATTTTGAACAGTCAGATCTTGAAGACCTTCAAGGGGGTTTAGTCTCGTCCAGTCCATAATGATCCTCATAGTAAAAATATTGTCCTGCTGTACAGCCAGAACCTTCCCTGTTCCTGTCTCTCTTTAATTTATGACGATTGCCTCCTGCCAAGCACCTCAAGAAAGAGCCTGGCTCCATCTTCTCTATAAATTGCCCATAGGTACTCAAAGGCTGCTATTAGGTCCTGTCCAAGCATCAACTAGCTATTCTCTCCATCCAAGACGCATAAGACTGGAAAAAATCCCCAAAAGTGTCGGCGGTGGAAGGCTCAGCTTCAGCAGAAGTCCCAGTAATGAGGTTTGAGAAGGCGAATGTGGGCACGCTCCTCTGTCATTGGAGGTTGCTAAGAATAAATTAGAAGAATGTATGGTTATCCATCCATGGGGTGGGAATGCCAGGGGATGCTCGATGAACCCTCAAGGTGCCTTCCAGCCTTGTTTTCGCCTGTTTTGATTTCATTCTAGAAGAGCTCTAGTGCCAGCTCAGGGCCACAGAGCTACATACATCACAAGACTGAGCCCTAGGTGCACAATAAATCTCAGCGCTTATTAATATTTCAGGAAGTTATGAATGCCTGAAAAATACCAGGGAAACTTAGTTATAATGGAAATAATGTTGTTGCCTGAATTACTGCAGTGGTAGTAGATGTCTACTCTGCCTATGACTAGTCACCTGAGATAAACTGAATACAGTGCCTTTTATTTTTTTAAAGGTCAAGGAACAGGTTTCCCCATAAAGGACCTTTAAAAAAACCTGTCACCTCTACCAGTTGACCTTAACTCTTTGTATTTAGTGATTTATTTTTAATATTATTTGTCTTTATGACTAAATACCTATGTGGAATAGATTGCTAATGTTGTTACTATAGTTAAGGTTTTACTATAGCTACCGTAGGTGTAGAAACCAGGAGTTAGAAAGGTTGTGAAGTGTGACGTTACTGAAACAAAAAGAGAAGTCTCATTTTTTTGATATCGTGCTGTTCCAAACTGTGCAGGAATGAGAAGTCTCCCCAGGGAAATAATGAACCAGATTCTCAGACATCTCCCTTTGCCACTTAGGCTTTCCAGACGTAGGCACAAAAGCCCTTGAAGTGCACCAAATTAGTGGCTAGTCCAGGAAGTTTTACCTTTCGCTTACTCTGTAGGAGGATGCTTGTCAAAGACAGCCGAGGGTTGGGGGGTAAGCCAGCCCCGAGCAGTGGAACACATCACCCACCCCGCTCTCCACCAGGTAGCCTCTTGTATACGTCTGAAAGCAGCATGCAGCAAAAAAAAATTAGCCAGGCATAGCTCTGTGTGTCTTCAGACAGCAGGGACCCCTTTCTGACCTATTCAGTGTGAAACTTTGCTCATGCACTCTATTTTTGAAATCCTTCCTTGTTCTTTTCACATCTCCATTGTAGTCTCACAAAAGGAATGTGTTTCCTTCAACAAGGTTTTGATACCCAGCGAAAGAACACCCACCTATCCTCTGTGTTCATTTCTGCTCTGCTGCCACAACCTGCTGATTGCAGAAGAGAGCATTTTGCTTCCATTATATTTTAAATAAAATGATAGGCTGGCTACATATAGGCAATCCATTAGCCTTACGCAGCCTAGTCGCTGGTAATTATAGGCTTTAGACTTCAGAAAGCTGGGTCAAAATTCTCCATTTTTCAGTGGAAAGCTATGTCATTTAAATGCTCTCTTCTGTGCACCACTCATTCACAGTTCTGCTGCTCAAAACTCAGCAGCGACTCTTCTGTGGTAAGTGAGCATCTTCTTTTTCAGTTTGTGTTCAGAACAGAACCTAAAGCAAAAACCTCATGAAGCAGAGTTCACTCTGCAGACAAGTGATTTGTTTCACAGTATGTTGGTGTGAAGTGGAAAACACCTTGTAAAGTTGAAGCTCTTAATGTTATCTAAGAGATGGAGCTGTGAAGGAGAAAGTGAGGTGGCGGAGTCAGTTTAGAAATAATGTTTATTTCAGTGTTTGAGGGTTTTTCCAGAGCAAAGCTTGAGTTTGGGAACAGAGCCAGCAAGGGATGTTTATTGCAAATGTAAGCTTTTCAAATGGAAATGGAAATTTTATGTAAAACTGTTTAGTCAACTGTCACTTTGTGTTAAGCTTTAAAAAAAAAAACCCACAAGCACAATGTTGTGCTTTTTAAAAATAATTTCTACCATGTAGTTCAAGGAATTGATCTGTAAAAACCTTGATGCTGCAGGTTTATCTTCTCATGCTCTGTCGTGAACGCACCGGCCGAGGCCCCCGTATTCCCGCTTGCACACAGGGGATCCCGATCCCCCGGACGAGGGAGGGAGTCGGAGTGCATGGCCCCTGCCACCCTCCCTTCCTCCAGAACGTCTGTGGAGGGGGGCTGTGCTTGTAGGAAGGATGCGTCCCCTTGGCTGGCTGTGTTTGGGCAGGGAAAGTCCTTCTGACCACTGCCCTGACCAGAGCAGCTCCCAGAGCAGCTTGGGGAGCAATCAAGGAGGCTCTGGTTTACACGGGACAAGGATGCAGCACCGAACACTGTCTGCAGCTGCCTCTCACCTCGATGCCTTGTAAGGCATGAGGCAATCACAAGGGAAGGAAGAGAGAATGCAGCACAGGGCAGCCCTGCTTTCTCCTCAGGAAACATGAAGTGAGAATTTCTAGGACAGTCTTGATGCTTTTATTACTGTTGTTGTTGCTGTCGGGGTTTTTCGTTTGGGTTTTTTTAGTGATAATTTCCATGCAACAGTATCCTAAACCACAAATGATTCAAGATAACAAAACTTGTCCTTTTCTGGCAATATGTTAAAGTTTTTAACTGATAGGAGCGAATAATAGGAAGATTTGCTGAAGAGAATGAAGGATCCAAGTGAAATCCAAAGTACTGAAGCCATGAGAATTTTGGTGGGCTGATTCTGTGTGAAACTGACTGCAGAGCTCTGGCAGACAGGAACAAAAGTCACTGTCGTGGCATCTCGTCACCTGTTTCTTGTTTGCTTGGAGTTTTTTTCCTTTATAATAGAACAGTAGTTTTATGATAAAATGAGAAGAGGATCTCTTCACTCAGGCATTTAAGTGACAATGTTAAGGAATTCGGGTCAGATATCTGCACTATTGCCTAAACAGAGGCAGTGACTTCACATCCATGTTACACTTGGTTTCCTACTAAATTCCTCTTAGACTATTATTGGATCCTGAAAGTTCAAAATGGTGATAGGAGAGAGTTACAGTGAAGTAGGAGCTCAAACCTCATTCAATTTCAGTAGAACACTGCATGAGGGTTTAATATGAGAAATTTTATAAGCTTCTGAGTCAGTTGAAGAATTTTAGTGATCAGACTTTGAAGACATTTTAGTACTGCTTTTGTGGATGCCTTTCTAAAATATTCTAAAAATGGTAGGGTCTCTATTAGAGCTGAGTAAGAAAAAAATAAAATCAGAATGTAAGGTGGTCATGCTGTATCTGTGTAAAACCTAGTCCTCTCATCCATAATTTTCTAAACTTTGTGGGAAATAAACCATCCAGGTTGTGGCAGACTGCATGTCTGGCATGCTCTCTTCTTATGAAACAACCGATAAGTTTGAATTTTTCAGTAGATCAGCACCTGTACCTTAACCAGTATTTCTTTGATGGTGCCGTATAAATAGCAGAAGATTGAAAAAGGGGTGGTTTACATATGTCACTGCAGAGATAAACAGAGCAGTGTTCAGGTGACTTCTCTTTATGACTCAGTTTTAGAGTGACAACTATTTGAAAGTAATTTAACGTCGTTTCATTAAATGTTAATGGTATTTCTATTTTACGAGAGTTGAATACCACACAGATTTTGCTAGAAATACAATTCTAACTTTCATTTCCTTTAATTGTTCTTCTGCAGCAATTTCCTGTGAAACTATTAAGTCATAAGACAGCTTTTATTGAACAGAAGTCTGGATTAAAGCAAGCCTAACGCAATTCAATTGAAAAGGTTATTTATTACCTGACGTGTTAATGTCTTTCCTAAAAGTAGATTTTCGTTTGTGCATTAGATTATTACTGTTAAAGTTCAAAACAAGAGTTGTCTCGCAATTTAGAAACACAGAACGCTATTTTCCTTGATCCGTGTGGTCACTCATCAAATCCTAATTATGGAGGTACTTCCCTCTAGTGGACAAGAAGATATTTCTATTGCAGTGCTTTTCAGATTCTTTCCAAATTCGATCGGGATTTTGGGAAGAGCATGTCTTTAAAAAGGCAGGGAGCAGGAGCTGAGCTGTCCCTTCTGACAGGGGAGAGCGGGATGAGGAGGGAGATTTGAGATGGCTCGGGACTGGTGCCACTGGGCACAGCCAGCACGTGGGCAGTGAGAGCGGGTGATCACAGGGTGCCACTGCCTGCAATTGCCACAGGGGTAATCAGGACAGCCAAAACAAAGCTGCCTGAGGAACTGCAGTAGGGTCTACTGATGCCATAGGACAGCAGGTAGGTTTCAATATTGATAGAGGCAAATTAGTGCACCTCAGTTAAAATAAACAGACACGGTAAGCAGCTCTGCATTAGCCCTTATCTGTCAGGGGAAGATCCTGGAGTCACTGTGATCTTGGTGTTTGTTCTCCAGAAATATCATCAGTGGTAGAAACAGTAAACTAAATGTTTGAAGCAATTAAAAGAATGAAATTAAAAAGAAATATTGTGCACATGTGTGCGACACTTATGAGATTACAGGAGGATGGTTTGGATGCTCTATTAGCAGCTAGGAGCAGCCTCATGCTGTGGGGCCCACAATGTAAGAAGGACATGGAACTTTGAAGTAAGTCCAGAGGATGGCCACGAAGTTGATAAGAGGACTGGAGCACCTTCCCTACAAAGGCTGAGGAAGTTGGGGCTGTTCAGCCTGGAGAAGAGATGGTTGTGTGGAGACCTCACAGCAACCTTCCAGTATCTGAAGGGAGCCTGCAGGGAAGCTGGAGGGGGACTCTTTGTCAGGAACTGTAGTGATAGGACAAGGGGCACAGACTGAAAGAGGGGCAATTTAGGCTAGATTTTAAGAAATTCTTTACTGTGAGGATGGTAAGACACTGGAACGGGAGGTTGTGGATGCCCCAGCCCTGGCAGTGTTCAAGGCCAGACTGAATAAGGCCTTGAGCAACCTGGTCTAGTGGGAGGTGTCTCTGCCCATGGCAGCGATGGCTGGGACTAAATGTTCTTCAACCCTAACTTCATGATCTTCCAACCCCTAAAGTTTTATAGTCCCTCGGTCTTAAAATGGTAGAAGTATGGAACAGCCTCCACACAAGAACAGACTAAATCAGAGAGTCAAAACCAGAAACGGAAATATAAGAGGACACTCCAGCTTGAAAAAGAGGTAGCTAGAATAACATGTACTGAAGGTATATAATATCATTAAAGCTAGGCAGAAGGTGAATAGGGGCTATTTTTCCCATTTCTCATATCAGAACGAGTAGGACATGTTCTAATATCCTCATTATCACGAAAGTTTGAAAGTATAACTAGCTTACGAAGAGAATTAAATGGAATGGATGGAATATAGTTCTGTTGACAACCACTAAGTGCAACAGTCTCTTTGAAGCCTGTCTCTCAGAAAGACCCTGAGCTTCTGACTCTCAGATGCTAGTTGGGTTTGCCATGGGCAAAAACACTGTATGCCTGTTTTGGTTCCATATACTCTTCTGTCTGGGATGGGAGATGGGCTGGCAGTTTTAAATCTGCAGATGAAACATGGCCAGTCTCAGTCATCCTTACTGCACTATGTATATCCATGGGGACTTCTTTATAATCCTATTCAAATATTTATTTATCACTTGTATTTTGAATGGAACATTGTTGAGATATCAATGTTACCCGTTCTTGAGATTTTTTTATCATCAGTCTTTCTTGAATTACTTGACTAGTTTATTTTTCTGACAGCTCTAACCGCGGGTGAACTTGCAGTTGAAAGCATCTTTAAAAAAACAATTAACCAGAGATTTTAAAAGAATCTAACTGCAGTTTGTTTAGAAAAGGTTTATGATGTGTATCCAAATCTTTGAAAAAGAAGTAGTAAACATTAAGGAAAAAGCAACATCAGGTGATTATATTTTTTTAAAAGTCAATAATTTTATAAGCCTTTCCTGCTAATGCGTGCACTTACCAGCATACCTTTTTTATAAAAGAAGTGGTAGTGAAATGTTTTAACCATGTGCTGTGTAAACCACGTTAAAATCTCGAGCCCTTGTACATCTTGCAGAAATATGGCCTAAATTTAGTCTATAAAGATAATGTAATTGGCTTGTAGACAGTTTCTCTTAAGTATAATGTGCATGTGTAAAACTCAGTGGAGTAATATAGTCCTTCCCATTCCATGAGAATTTATAATAGCGGCAATAAATTAAACATCAGTGTTTACCTTTTTCCCTTGCCGGCTTAATCACCAAAGCCCAAGAGCTGCTTAATGGCCTTTTGATGAATTTTTAGGAGAAATGAGGAGTCAGGAACCATAAGAGCAGTGTACATACACACATGCTGCACATCCCTTAGGTGCCCCATACGCAAGAAAACGCTACAATTCATTAGAGGGAAAAAAGGAAGCACGGCTGGAGAACAGGAGTGTTTGTGACTGCCAAAGCATGGCAGTAAAAGGACTGAGGGTAGCTGAATGTAAGAACAGGTCCACTCAAAAATAAAATTGGAAGTAGAAGTTAAAAAAGGAACAAACTACAGAACCTTTCACAGCTCATTTATTTCTAATACTATGAAGGTTGTAGCAAATTTTGTGTTTGAGTACTTTAGGTTGAAATTTCCATGTCCCATTGTAAATAATAATGATTAGTCAAATACATTATTTTCCAATATTTTCCCTGCTAAAAATGCAAAGCAGAACATTTAACTAACAAGCTAATTCAAGGTCCAACCAGTACTTTTAAAACTATCATTTTGTTAGCTCACTGTCCCATGGGGTGGTGTAGAAGGAAATTCATTTTCAGATCTTTTTTTCTCTTGTCCATCCTTTGCTCTGCCACACCATTCCCATCCTGGAGGAAAAAGAGGATATATCTGTGCTATTCAATCTGCAGATAGAGTGGTAATTAAAAAATGGGTAAACTTCCATATGTAGGGAGAGGATACCTCTCTGTTACTCGGATTAGGACTGGGTAAGCTTCATGATTCATGTGGTTACACTGCTCCCGAGATTTCAACTTACAGAAAAAGCCCCTTTACGCTTGTTGGCAGAGGTAGCTAAGGACACTGACCATCACACAGTCACGGTATGGATGCCCTTGAAGTCTTCCAAACATCAATCCAAGTTCTGTGGGATTTTTGGACATTTTTTTACAACTTACCATGTCAGCAAGCAGATACACTTTTTTCAAAACTGAGAAAGGTGGGGGAAGATATAAAGTGTCTGACAACTCCAAATTATCCCCTAACATGAATTTTCCACTGTGTCATAATTTATTTCTTATAGTTGGTACATATTCCCAAAGGAGGATGTGAAAATATATTATTTTTCCATGAAAAAGTCTAAAACTTATAATATTTTATTAAACTAATCCTCTGCTGTCGTCAGGTGATGGCCCATAAAAGTCAACCCGCCAATAAAAATGCTGTTGTAGAACACTTAGGACTTTTATAAATTCCCCATTTCTTTACTGCATGCCAGAGGGCTTTCCTGGCTAATGCTGTTCACTGGAAGACAGTTTGCTGCTTAGAATTGGTTCTCACATCAGCTGCAAGTGTTTTAATTCATGATGAATTACATGGGATGGCCTAGAGCTCAGGTTGCAGTTATTTGTGCCCAGGCATGTCGAACGCCACAGGTAACCAGCTGAATCACTCCTCATTCAAGCCAAGTTAAGATACAAGTAAAGAAAAATATTTATTCCTAAAACAGCCAGCAAGGATATGGAAGTTTTTCAAGGCACAACTGGCAGAAATGAAAGATCTCTGTTCTGTCTACTTGTGCAGAGATCGTATCTGAGCTGCCATGATGTGCTGCTGCCAGCCTGTCCCTAATCCAGGTTGTTGGGGGCTCAGCCCTCTTGCGCATTTACACTCAGTAAATGTGCTGTCAAAACACCCAGTCTCTTGTGTTAAACCCTCTGCTTGGAATTTCATTCAGCTTCAGCTCTTCTTTTTCCTTGGCAATTATTGATCTTCAAGATTGACAAACTTTTCTGGGAGCAATTTTGCCCCTCTGCCTTCCACCTTCTGGAAGTGCTCATACGCCTTTGGCAGAACAATTGTGATCTGTTGTGCTTCACTAAATTATTGACTACTTGACTAAATAATTAACTGAATTAGGAAATTGTTAATTTATGAATGAGAAAAAGGGAAAATCTCATTGAGAAACTTTTTCCATATGAAGCTTATGTTTTGTATTTTTACGTAAGCCACCAACTGCTCTGAAAGAAAAATGTAAATACAGTTGATGCATGTGGCTCGTTACCAGCTCTGGCTCTCATTCAAAAGCAGAAACCTGTGTGACTCACTCTTAGGAGGTGAGAGTGAGCTTGGGGCAAAAGAATGTGAACAATGAATTATTTGCTTTATTCTTTAACAAAAAGTGTTACCTCTGTGTCTGACGGTAAAGCCCGCACCATCTTGAAGTCCTCAAGCACACTAGAAATTAGGGTGTTGCATAATGTACCATTAGCACAAGGAACAGTGTGTTTGTCAGATGTAAAAATCACAAATAAAAAGACTTCAAGAAATAACCCAATTATGCTTTGGAAATGCCAGCGGAACCTTTAGAGCTAGGAATAAAATAGAATAAAATGAAGGCATGGTAGGATGATTTCTGCTCCGTCTAGTTAACTAATGATGGAATAATTAAGGGTTTGGCTCTTCAGCATCAGTAAAGGGGAGAAGGTCTTCAATATGACAGCACAATATCCTTCATAAGGAAGACAGGTCGGGATGTTTTTTCCATTGTTGTACTAAAATTCAAGTGATGAAATCTGATAAAGCACAAAATGTCCTTTGCTTGGAACATCATCATATTCTATGACAAGTCTAAGACAAGTTGGAAGAGAGAAGTTGAACATGAGGTGTCAGAAAGTTACTAATACTGTTCAAATCTATGAATCATTAGCAACAGATGTAGAGTAAATGAAAAGTTGTCTGGAAATTACACGAGTAAAATTGAAGAGCCACTGTAGTGGTTTTGCATTGGATTTCTATCCATGTAGCTTGTGGAGAAGTAAAGTGCAAAGATGTTAAGCTCCTTAAGAAGCAGTGCTTCCAAAGGGAAATGAATAAATAAATGATGGCCAATAGTGAAGTAAACATAACTAAAGTTAGCTCAGGCATGTGCTTAGGGAAAATATGAGTATAGCTTTGACTGGGATTTACAGGTTGATCTTTGCTCCAGACACTTGCAGGGCTTGAAACAAATATCAGTACTGGTGACCTAAACCAGTTGAAAGCAACAAAAATCAGCACCGTTGTGCCAAACGGAGTTTGCCTTGACAGAAGCAAAGGATACTTCATTTTGAGCATGGCACAAAAGGAAAGCATGAGAATTGCCTGCTTATCTTAGTTTATTATACTGAAAATGCTTCAAATGCATTTAAAACAAGAAATCAAAATGCCCAGTTTTCTTGAAGATTATAGTTTTCCTCCATGTAATTATTACACACCTATTACTCTTTTCCTACCAGACAATGGTGTGTGCTTCCCAGAGCACATCCGAAAAGAAGCCGCACTAAAGGCTGGAGCGAACGTCTCTTGAGGAGCCGAATTGCGCGTGACCGGTGCCGCTGCTGTGTGGCTCGCACAAAACACGCCCTCCACCTTCTCAGACAAACACACAGCAGTGCCCTTTTAAGAATATATTGAAAACAAGCTATTTGAAGAAGTCTTTTTAGGAAAAAGATAGAAAAGAATGAAAGCACACCTTTTAGAAACTCTGCACTGCATTTCATCTGTTTAACATGGAGACTCTGTAAAGTACAGAAGAGGTCATTTCCCCATGGGTGTTGGAACCGATTCTCTTTTAAATTTTTGTCTACAACTTATTTCTGGATCATCTGAACTTTCTAGTTTCTGTGAAGCTACAGGGCAAACTTCCGCCTCTGCCGGTAAATGGAAACCTTTCATAATTCAATCCTTAACCACTTTCTTTGAGTGCTCTATTCTCCCTCCAAATTCTGCTGTGTAATACCACCTTTGCCATAAAATCTTTCCTGTTGAAATTTCTGATTGAGATGAAGGAAAAAACAAAGCCAAGTAAGAGTAGAAAGAAAGTTCCCAGAGAAGTCCTCTCATGTGACCTGGCAGGGTAAGGGAAAACGGACCTTATAAGAACCGAGCTGTGAAAAGTATAACACACATAGATATCTAAGCTGGATAAGGACCTCCCAGAGGGGTTCCAGCAGTTCAGCCAGATCTCTTGACATGACTTCAGGTAGCTTCAGAGTTCCTTAAGCTATATCCTGAGCTTTTTAGAGTAATATATTCTCCACATGTGAATTTACGCATGTATCTTTTCTGCAATTGCTGTATTTCTAGATATAAAAGAGTAGTCAAATCAGCAAACTAAAAAAAGGGTAGGTCTAGGTTGTGTATAATGAAAAAATTCTGAAGGCAGTGGAACAACTTGGCCAGAGAAGTGGTGAATGTTCCCATCCCTGGAAATGTTCCAGGCCAGGTTGGACAGGGCTTTGAGCAACCTGGTCTAGTGGAAGGTGTCCCTGCCCATGGCAGAGAGTGGTAACCGGATGATCTTTGAGGTCCCTTCCAACTGAAACCATTCTATACAAGGAACAAATTCTGGATGGTCACTAAAGCCACCAGCATTCCCTGCCCTGGAGCTGACAGGTTGAATTATTGCTGCCAAGCCTGGCCTGCCTTGCATCTGGCACTGGGTACAACAGTGGGCAATGGGTCAGCAGAGCACTCTCTCTGCTTCGAGACCTCAGCTGAACAAACGGTTCTGGGTTAGCCCCTCGTGTAGATTTTTAATAGAGTTTGCAATGTTGGTGCACTTCCGAGCCCAAAAGAATTTTTTCCCTTTCTCTTCTGCGAGTGTCATCTTGCTTGTTTTGAATTCTTAGTCGTTTTGTAGACTTTCTTAGAAGAGAGTGTTTCATCTAGATGCTGTGCTCATTTTTGCATATGTGTGTCTGTGGAGATTTGGTTTTCTTTCCTTGAATCTTCAAATCCGACAAATTTTTTTGCAGCTGTTTTTTTGACTGATAATTAATTAAACTCAGGTGTTAACCTCTATCATTGTACTTGAAAATGGCAATTCTACTCGCATCTTTTTTAATTGTTAGTTTGGATAAAATTAGGAAAAGAGAGGGAAATTCTTTGATGTACTTCTCAGAGATGATCAAAAATAGCAAAGGAATTTCTAAGTTCTTTGTCTTTGAGTAAATTTTCTGCAGCTTTCTCCCTTTGATGTGTGACTTGATGGCTGGGTTTGTTGTTTGGGGTTTTTTAAATCTTCTTCTATATGTTGGTTTAATATATTAGCTACTTTAATGAGGATTTGAATGATTTAGACATCTGTGATGTCAAAAAGATACTAGATACCTATCTGGATACCTTTGTTAATTCATTGTGCATTAAAATGCCAAAATTAATTTTGAGCCTTACTTGACTGTTTGGCAGCTCTTTTCATTTAAAAGTTGTACTCATTTCAAGTTTTAATAGGTTTTCTGATTTCAATTAAAAAAGAACAAAGGCAAAGACTAAAGTGAGACAGTGTTCTGGGTGGAATTTCCACAGCCCTTAACCATCTGTCTACATGCAGTCACTCAAAAAACTACAGTGTGTGATGCAGGTATCTAGGCTACCTGTATAATCACTGATGAACAAGGCTGCTTTGGCAATGCATAAATAACTAATAACAAATAAAATGGGAAAGGGTTTACAGTGGATAGGGACCTATCCCATATGTGACAGGACAAACTGGGTCAGATTTTAACACATCTTGACCTGGTAGTACTTTAAGAACAAACTTGCCCTAGCTGTCAAGTGCTTTAATTCCACAAAACAGGGGGTTGCAGCCACACAATCCAGCCAAAAGTTAATATATTTGGACAAATAGCACTGATTTCCTCTGGCTTTGAATTAGAGTCATATTATAATTATTTCCCCAGGAAGGAAGGAAGGCATTAAGATTAAACGTTGATGCTTTGAGTAAAACATCGGATCTGTTGTGGTTTCACCCCTAACATGCAGGATTCATAATGCCTTTGTAGTACATACGCAGATGCATTTCTTATAGACTTCACAAATTCCATAAGAGTAAGTTTCAGAACCACTACCAGCCCCAAAACTGTCCTAGTAACTATGGAAAGTGCCCAAATAGCATGGCGATTGCCACAGAATAAGAAACTTCATATTTCCCACATACTTTTCTCAAACTATTAGACCACTGTTTTGCACAAAACTAATGTATTCATCTTTGTGCAAATGTTTCATCATTCATCTTACAGCAAAGGAAAGTCTGTCCTACATACTGCCGTTATACACTTGAATATTCTGCAGTTCCCTTGTGCTTTTATGAATCAAACATAGAGACCTAGTTCACGAGAAAGAAATGTGCACAAGGTCAGAGAAATTAATTTTGTGATACCTTGCCCTGAGCTCAATGCACGAGTAGCAGTTGCTACCAATGTATACTGCATGCAGAAAGCTGAATTAATTTCTCTCTGCATTTTATATTCTGCTTGATTCCCCGCTGCCTTCTCCACTGGAAACTTCTACCTTTCCCTTTGAATGCTACATTCCCCAGCATTCTTTTAGTTAGAATAGACCCCTGTGATGATTGCTGCTTTGTTAACTCCAGGAGGCACTGGAGACAAAAAAGGGTTGTTTCTCTGGCTACCTCAGAGCTGGGTCTTAGGAATTTATCGTGCCCTCCATGATGCACAGAAGTACGGACAGTGCAGGACAGAGAGGAGCATCAACACGCAGAGGTGCCCTCTGAGTCTCAACCACACCTTGGTACCATCTCATGGCACGGTGCAGCAGCAAGCACTGAAATTGGGGTCATGCTGAAAGCAGCAAGGCTAGATAACCTATATAATATATATGTTATATATCTGGAGGAGAAACCTTTAGTCACATTTTTTCTAGTTTCTTCAGTGGTGAAACAACTCTGAGTTGAGTTTCTGCCCCATTCCCCGCACTGCGCAGTGGCTGTGCCACTAAAATCGTGTTTCCAAGAGTGCAGAAGCAATTTTTCTGGAGATATCTGTGTCTGTATTAGCAAGTAGGACAGTGCAACAGGAGCAGATCTGCAGAACAAAACATTTGGTGCTGTGGGTGCAGCACCCACACTGCACGTATTCATGGAGATGGAGTGGGTAACTCAGACCAGCTCTTGGTCCCATCTTTCAGCTCAACATGGATCTGGAAAGAGCCAGGTTTGCACACTCTGAGACAGCTTCACTAGGTGAGACACAGCATAAGAAATGGGCATGGATTGGAGATTTACTGCTAAAGCTGTCCTGGTAGGATCCAAATATTAATATACACACACCTGCCATCAGTTCCCACTTCAGCACCAATATAGAAGGTACATTTTCAAAAAACCTCAACACACGGAATGCTAAAATTGTGTGAAGGTATGCTCAGTTAGTATCAGCAGATGAATGCAGTCAGAAAACTTGGTCTCACCTAGCAGCTTCGATAGTCAGGAAAACTTCATCCTGATTGCAGCATTGGCCGTCTTAGGACATAGCCCTGAAATCTTGAGGCTCTGTTCTGTAAAAGATCTGGTTCAGCTGCTTATTTTTGATATGGGCCGATGTTATTTACTGATGCCAGCTCTTAGCCTTTCATTGCAAACCTTGCGGTTTCATCATCCTCTGTAATTCCAGGTCCAAAAGTCATGAGACAAGCAGAACTTCTCCTTCCTCATTATGAGGAAGCATTGCAGAGCATACATGTTTAAGGATGGTTGTAAGTGAATTCCGCTAACTGAAAAGTAATAATTGCAATTTTGAATATTTTATCAATAGTATTGAGTATTCTTCTACCTACCATTTGGGGGTTTTTTTTGCTCTTTTGTGCAATGACTATCTGATAAAGAGCTTACTAAAGAGGGCTAAAACAGGAGTACAGTCAGTAAAGAGTTGAATAATGTTGCACTTTGCCAGCATAACCCAGGAAGCATGAAGCAAACATCATGTTTGCTCTTTCCAGGAAGCAAACCTGATGAAAGCAGAGGTTTCTTTGATGAAAGCATATTTCTTTGAAAAGAAAGTTCAAGGTTTCGTTTCACTGTATGCAGTCGAATAAACCCGCAGGAGATTTGTTTCGTTGACCACAATTTGTAGCCTGTGTGATTGTGCACTTGGCCCACAAACCCTCTAGAAGCTCATCTTGAATCTTTCAGAGCGCTCCTCTGGTTTGCATTTTGTTTGTCTGGCTGTCTGACTTCAATCAGAAATTTGAAAAACTGAGTAGGGAATGCCAACACCTACCCACACATTTCCCTACCTACAGGAGCAGCACACACCAGCACGAGACTTCCCGAGGGGCCTGGCACGTGCGTTTAGATTCGTTACACGCGACTGAGTTTTGATGTAAAAGGTTGAGTTGTCTCATCAAGGAGCTTATGTCTTCCTGTTCTTTTGAATACAAACCCCAAAACACTTGTGCTCACTTGTTTTGATATGTTTTTTCCCAGTTCACTGTAAGCAAAGTGAAACTCAAAATGTGAGGGCGTCTCTTCAGGATGTCTGAAAGGTAACCACCTTGTTCTGAAGGAGGTTTGGAATAAGAAACAAATTGAAACAACAAGTACCATGGCTGTGAAAATATCAAAATGAAGTTGTTTTGGCAGAAAGAGGAAGTTGAACAGCTTTCATATAGCACAAGCAGTCCCTAAGCAATACTTTTAAATGGTTTGCTAGATAGCACGTCTGCCTCATTCAGCAGAGAAGACAGATTTTTCCTGAGTAACGCAACCCCTTGAATCTATTTTTTGCCTTTACATTCTCAAGGTCTCTTCATACTGTGTTTCAACAAAATCCGAGTGTCCAAGGGCTTTTATTTTTTCAGTCTGTGACTTTGAAAAATGACATAGCAGCTCAGACTGCTAGGTAAATATTAGATGTTACTTGAACTCTGAAAACTTCCCCCCATCAAAAGCCCAGACTATTGTATTTTCATACACACGCCTTGCAGGCGGACATCTAGTTCTCTGTGCCAGAAAAAATATTTAATTATTTCATTTACTAAAATGCTTATCTCACTTAGCAAATTAGGATCCTAACTCTAGGCTTGACCTACGGAATGATTAATCTTTTTACGTACATGATTATACCTTTCATAATGCATTAGTTCAGCTGTCTTCACTGCACAGCCGCCTTCTGTCTCGTCAGGTTTGTGCCAAATCACAAAACTAATTTGAAAAATAAAACCTTTCATTTAAAAAGGGTATGTTAGAAATCTCCTGACAATTACGTGGCAGAGAAGTAGAGAATTTAAAACAAGGAGTTAAAGTGTGGCAGAATGAGGACGTGTCCTTTAACACAATGTTTACAATTTTTAATTAAAATGGTTCAATATAAATCAAACAGCTCTTTTTCTGTGGCACAGATTACACAGTAGTAGGGACTGTCCTTGTTAAGTCAAAAGAGTTGATTTCTGAGCAGGATGTAAGGGCAGAGAGGAATGAGGAGTGTAGAGGACAATGTCCTTCTTACAGAAAGGTTTGGTAAATTTATAATTCTCAAACCTTCCTGAGGTTTATCTGCAAGAAAGGTTAAATCAAATCTATGTTGTATGCAAGTAACCCAGAAGAGGAGAGTCAGACTCCCTAGCAGGGTTAAGATGAATCCAAATGGGGACATGAGTAGATGAGTTCCTTTGCTCCTGTTGAAACCTGCCAGTCACAAGCATCAATTTGTAACGTATCTGTGCTGTTTTCAGACTGAAAATACCAACTAAAATTATGCCAGCTCAAATCAAGGTCTCAAGATCTGCTGTTTGACTACTTTCATCCATGAAGACACACACAATTTTGGCAGAAATCAATAATGAGCATGGTAACAGCTCTCAGGCACATTATATCCTCTTTAAAAATTCTGTCTTCTGCATTATTTATTGCTAAGACAGCTAATCACCTCCCAACTTCTAGAAGCTTGTAGCTGCTTAGATGGAGCAAAGGGTGCAATGAATTTCTGTCCTGATTTCATAGCTGTTGTTTCAAAGTCTGCTAGTGCTGCAGGTAATGCTGAATCTTGCCATCTCTGGGAGGAGATGGCTGGGACTAGGTCAGGGACTAGTGAACTGAATCCTGGAAAGCCGTCTATGTTTGCCATCACCTCCCATGACCAGCCCTCCCTTTGCACAGCAGCAGCCAGATTGGCTTTCCAGGTGGCAAAGGCAGCGTGGCCGTGCAGCTCCCTACAGCATGCCCTGGCATTTTTGTCTGGATGGCAGCAAAAGCACCAAAGATTCTGTTTGTGTACATCATGTTTTGCTTTCAGTAGAACAAAGGGACTGCTTCTAAGAATCCATAGTGGTGAGCTGGGACCCTAACATCAACAGTCTTGTTATCCACTGGTAAATACTCATTCAGTGCCTGGATGCTACCTTCACTGGCATGACTGTGGATGAAAAGTGACTTTTGTCTTTTATCCTAAGAGCTTGAAGCAGTACATAGCACTGACACCACTGTATGTAAGGTTAAGCTTTCTCTATTACTCTTCAGTCCTCTTCTTAGGGTGTGGCCCTAAATATTTTTGATCTGACAGAGAGAAAAGTAATCTGTTTGGTATTTAAATTAAGTGGCAACAATTCATATAAGTCTTGAAAGATAAATGCTTATATAATAGTTTTCATCAGGGTACAAAGACTAGGTAAGGCTAGTTCTGACTGCCCCTAGTTCATACACGTCACCCTGCCCTTGGTCTTTGCTAGCTGAGATGTTCTGCCCCATTCTCCAATGCACATAACATCTGTGTCTTTCGCAAAATACAGAAGGGAGGGGGAGAACTGCAGGTTTCTCTGCTTTTCTTCTGATTTGATTTGGTTCAGCATAGCCTCTTGTCCTCAAATACTGCCAAGCAATGTCCTTGTCCTGTTAGAAGCTGTGCTACTTCCTGTGCAGATGTGAAAGCAACGATGTCCTTGCTGCTATAGATCATGCAGCCCTATGGACTCTGACCCATTCCAGCAGCATCTTATGCTGCCTCTGACTAATCCTTGCCTTGCCCAATGACCGTGTCAGTGCTCTGTAGGGTGATGCATATTGCAGCATAGGCTCCCTGCAGAAATGATGTTCATTAAAATGAGGTATATGTAGCTGTTCTATGGCTTTTGGCACATATGGAATCTTTAAGGTTGGAGAAGACCTCTAAGATTATCCAGTCCAGCCATCAACCACCAGCCTAGCACCACAACTGAGTTCACCACCAAACCATGGCCTCAAGTGCCATATCTACATGTTTTTTGAACACTTCCAGGTATATTTGCTTGTGTGTACTAACTATGTCACTGTCATCTGCTTGAAACCACCTGAGTATAGAAGCTGTGTATATTGTTAACATGAATCTAAAAATATCATGTAAACACAGTTAAACGTGTCAAATTTTTTCACCTTGAAAGGAATTGTCCTTTTCTTTCAAAAGCTTCAGGGACAGGTCCTATGCATGACATTCACTGAGACAGACATGCAGCATTCGTTTGGGCTTTGACAGAACCTTTGCTGAAAAGGTGGAGAAACAAAAAAAGCAACAGATCAAAGCAACACAACAAATCTTATAAGTTTTAATTAAGCATCAGCAGCTGCATCCTGTCTTCTCAGAAAAAGTCCCATTATTTGTGCTATGTAACATTAATGCTCACTGAATTGTAAAGCTCAAGGGAACTCAAGGCACAATTTGGAAGAGGCAAACATTTGTTTTTCAGAAACAGATTCATTATCGTTTGAAGTAGTGGTATAATCTAACCAGGGATCTTGTGGGAATATCTTTGAAGAGTTCTGTCTTTGCAAATAAATTTAATTTGTAAGAAAAGGAAATAAAATGACTAAAAAGGACCAGATTAGTATTGCAAAGAGAACATTGATGATATTTCTTCTAGGGGACATTTTACCCTTCAGAAAATCGCCAGAAAAAAAAAAAAAAAGCCTTACTTTAAAAAGAATTTTAAAAAATGGATTATTTTCTGTCTCATGGAGTGCTGAAAAACCTGAAAATGGAGATGGCTTTGGCCACAGTCTCCCAAAGGGGGATTTGAACTTTTGTCTTTTTAACAAAGCACTCTCAAAGTGGTTTAGACCAATTCCAATAACAGCAAGGTATTTTTCTAGAGATTCTGGCAACAGAAACAGCACAGACTCAGTGTAGTTCTAGTAATTCAAGCATGGCTTTGGAGTATGTGCTCACGCACAGGCTGTGTTGACACTTGCAAGAGGTTTTTGACTGTAAAGACATTTTCTTTATGCAAAACTAATCATATAGAACTAAATGACCCAGACTTCTTTTCTCAGAACTTCTAGTTAGAAGACAGACTTCTTGGGTCTGATAGATTTCTGAACTGTACTTGATACCAGAATTACAACTGATTAAGAAGATGCCTTAATTTAATTAGTTTACACCATTGAGAAGCCTCACCAGGGCAGAAATCTTCTAGAAACATAGAGGCAGCTCACTGTCTTCAGCCAGTGAGCACTAGCAAAAAACAGGTAATCAAGGGCAGATTTATTGCCAAATATAGCTGTTCCAGTAACACTTACATTTCTCATTTTTATTGTATTCATTTAATCATTTTCAGTTTACTCAAAGGAAATTGCAATAGATTCCTGTTTGTTAGCACCTGCCTACGCAGCATCAACACTCCAGGAGAGCAATGTGGCTAGGAAGCAGCACAGGATAACAAAGACAAACAGTTCTTGCTGGCTGAGTCAGTCAGCCATTGCTTGAGTGTGAAGTGTTGTATGATGTTATTAGTCATTGTTAATTCTGGTTAATATTCTTGGCTGAGAAAAGGGAGGTGTGGAGTGTAGCACCTCAAACAGGACACAGCCTGGAGCTGTTCAGTGTGTTACTCAGAGCTTCCTATTAAAAACATCCTGACTGGTTAGCACTGGCAAATCCCTGTCGGACTGCTCAGCTGAAAGTGGCTATTGGAGAGTACCAAACAAATTCAGGTCTTATAACCAGCAATTAAACTGTCTGTGCTATTCTCCAAAGCTGCTGGTTTGTGCTTGAAGATGCTTCTCACAGCACAGTACAACAGCTTTGAAGATCTTTGATTTCTTCCTAAAATTGTCCTAATAATTCCTATAAATAAGAAATTTCTTCAATCTAATTAATATATTAGTGTGACTGGTGAAAAAACTTTTCACCTTGTCCTCTTTTCAATGTCAAATTTATTGACAGAGCTGTGAGCCCACCTCATGCTGTCACTAGGAAGAACTGGCTGAAGGCAAAAATCCACCTACTAGCATAGGCATAGAAAGGCAGAAAAAGCAGCTAAAACTGGGCATAAAACCACAAGGAGACCTTCTTTGTGAATTGTCTTTGAATGAGAACTTCAAAACGTGGTGCATTCCCACAAGTATGATTTTGAAATGGCAAACAAATAGAAAAGATTTTTTTGAATAAGAAAATCCTTGAAGAAAAAAACAAATTAAAAGAAAAATATTGCTATACACATGGGGGGTTAATGTTAGAAAAATAATGTTATTGGTTTTAATGTTTTAAAAAGAGAACTGCTTGGAAAAGCAGGTCCAGTCTGTTGTTGTGTGTTTTTAACCATTAACAATTTTTCTCCCTGAGAGAATTATAACGGTATCTGAGGAGGTCAGACATTTTCTGCAAAATTCTTTATGTGGACCAATGGCTAGACTTTTAACTAGAAGAAAATATGGAAAATGTTCAACTGTAATAGTTGAATTCCTTTACAGATCTCTAAGCAGTAAAAAATTGTCTCAGACAAAAGGAAGAAAACTAAGCTTGCTTAATTTGTTCTTGCAAACACAGGTGTGTTGCATCCCAAGTTATCTGCCAGACTGCTCTCAGCAACACTGGCAATTCTCACACCTAAAACTGAACTGCAAAGTCTAATTTTCACAGCTTGACTGCTAGGGAAGAAAGTCAGTCTTTGAAACAGCATAGACCTTAAGAAAACTTTTATTTTTTGTTCTTGTTTCCTGATAATTAGTCCTCTGTCTGATAGTTATTTGTGTATTATTTCTGAATGTTCAACTTTTATTATTATAATGATGGAATCAAGGACCAAATAGGAACAAAGCCCACGTATGCTAAAATTTTGCAAATACTGAGCAACTAGAAATTCTTATTCTTCCAAAGAATGAAAACTTGGAGTGGGAAGGATAGAAAATCATGCAGAAGGTATAGATAAAGCAATCAGTGTGACCGCAGGAGCGGTGAGCTTGTTCTTCTCACAATGACGTACTTTTTCTCTTTCATTGAAAAAGGAGGATTTCACTGGGGTTTCAGAGGCATTTTTTTCCTAGAGTAAGACTTTGAGGATTTTCTCCCAAAGAGGAAGGAGAGTGGAAGGATGGGCAGAGCAGTGCTGGGATGAGGAAATTACACCAGTCTGAGTAAGACAGCAAGGCAATAAATGCCCAACCAGCAGGTGGTGGAGAGTTTCAACTGGCTGCTGTCCTCATTAGCTGCTTGGGCCTTGGTTCTGCTCTTGCTCTTCCCTTGCTCCTGCAGGCAATATTTCCTGGTCTGGCTCCCTGCTGAAAGTCCTTCCTTGTTCAAGAACAGCAGTGCTGGAGGAGCTTGTCTATTTTTAGAGATACGTGAAGACCTTCTAGTTGGGTTTGGTGGTTTCCATGGGGTGATGGTTCTGACCAACTCCACCTCAGATCCTGAAGGCACAAGAGGAACCCATCATGGGAACACGACTGCAGGATGGGATCCCAGGATCTGGGCCTGCCAGTGCTCACTCAGGAGGGAGAGTTTAAAACTAAAGAGTTTAAAACTATCCTGCTAAGGTAGGGCACGACATCCATGTGGGATCAGATCCAAGCAATTCTGAAGGCATCACAGCGAAACATGGGCTGTTTGTTAGTCACCTGCAACTGAAAGAGGCTTGGAGACCTGAAAAGATTAATTTTGTCTGCAGAATGAGCATAGGGGAGGATTTTTGGATGAGCCAAAGCAAATTTTCTATCTCTACAAGTAAAGGTATTAAAACTGCCTTACCTTTAAGATATTCATGCTGTGTGATATAGTGCAGCTGAAAAATTAAATTGACAGTAAATTGGGGTGCTACTTGAATTTAGTATTTATTTTCATTAGAAGCAAAAGGCTGTTGAGGTTATTCTTAAAGAAATTATCATGGTGAATTTTGAGATTTCTTGTAAAGGACCAAAAAGCTTGTGGAAACTTCATGCTTAATTTTAAGCACAGGAATCTGATAATCTTCTGTTCTTGAAGTGTGTGGTACTTTCTTTGATAAAATACTTGGTGACATAGGGCTGCTCTGACTGCAGTTGTCAGTCAGTGCAATTGAGATTAGTGTAATTTTCTCCAAATAACCTTTACATCTCTCCAGAGAGAGATATTGCTATGAACAACAGATTTCCCCCAACAGAAAAAAATCACTTTTTTTAGCATCATCTTATACCTTATGGAAAGGAAGATGATGGAGGGAGTGAGGAACAAAAATACTTTTCTTCTAAAATCTCAAGGGAATTGTATTCTTCATATCTCCTTGGTGTCACTTGAGGTTCTTCCCTTCACAGTTTCTGTATTTAAGCTTTTTATAACAGACTCTGCATAGTTATTTATATAATTTTTTCACTATTTTAAGGGCAAGGGTAATACTCAATATTCTACTAAAAAAAACTTTGGGAATTACCCTAAAATATGTGAGCTGGATGTTCTGGCTTAGAGCAGAAAGACAGACACTGATAAATAATTCTTGAATCCTTCTTCATGAAGTAATGGTTCCTGTCATGTGAGATTTGGGGGAGTTTGCTCGCTTTATTGTTTTGTTGTTCTTACTGTGATGGGTTTTATTTATATTGTTATTATTATTCTCTTGGTTACTAGAACATGAAGGCTTTCCTTCAGAAACACCCCTATCAAGATTTCTCTTCCCAAGCTGTAATTAATCTGGTCTAGGTGCCTCACTGAATAATTACTCATCTCTTCTGGCATTTCATGAAGCTATTTAATCTCTTATTCCTTCAAACAGCAAACATTCCATGGTTGACAGGTATCATTTTTAGCTTCTTTCATAGTGCAGAGATAACATTCACTTTGGGGCATGGTAATACCACCCTGCTCACTCATTTGCTTCCCACTTATGTTCTCGCAAATTCCTTCGAATTCTTCATCTGGTTGTTTGTACTGAAGAAATTAATCTACCAAAAAAAAAAAATGAAAAGGGTGTTTAATACTTATTTCAGATATTTCTATGAAGCTTTTGGGCCATAGCTGTATTTCTCACCACGATCTCAGTTGTCAGCTTTGGCAGCAGTGTCCAAAGGCCGTGAAGGAGATGATCGTCTCACCCAGCATGCAGAACAGCCCCTCTTCTGAAGGATGTGGAATAAGTGTTGGGCGGGATCTGCAGAGGTGGAGAGGAGTCACTCTTGCCTTCTTATGAGCTCCTGTTGAGCTACTGAAAGCCCTGAATTTCACGATGCAGTGGAAGCCACAAGCTTGCAGAATCTCCCTCATTCCCCAAGTGTGCTGATGTTTGCACTTGACCCAGTAAGCAGGACAGAAACACACAACGCTGTGAGCTTCTGTCTCTCCCCAGAAGTGACCTTGAGGAAGCATCTAGATACAAGAAATTGCTGTTCCTAAGTAGCATGTTCTGGTAGATGGCAAAATGCCTCTCTGCATTAGTGGCAACTTTTCCTGTTTGCATGCAGGGGTTATTCTTTATAGCTAATTTTTGTGTGACAAATAACCCATGCGTTATTCTTCATGCATTAATGAGGTTTAAAACTTGTTATCAGTGTTGTTTCACCCGCTTAGAATCATGCAAGAGAAATGATCAACCTGTACTCTGCTGGGACAGTGAAAATAAGTTTTGATTTCCTCTGTAGACCTAGGAGGAAGACATGGAAGGGAGGGATTTGTTGTCCTTGACTTATTTCTTCCCTTGAAACAGAGACTGTAGCGTGTGTGCGTGCACCACTCAAATGAAACAGTTAAAGTAACTCATAAAAACAAAAAAAGGGTAACAGCACTATCTCTTCCCCTGAAATCTATTATATACTACATTGAAGTAGTTGAGTATTCCTCTGGAAGAGGATAAAGAACAAACCAGAGGGTGAGGACACGACGCACAGTGTGGCGGTGAGGGCACTCACCTGGCAGGAGGTTAAACCTCTGTCTCGGCTCCTGATGTGTATTCTGTGCAAAGTGAAAGTGCATCAAGGAATGGAAAGCAAGCCGCTGAGTAATCCCTGGCAGATATTTCGAGCATTTCTGTGGAACAGAAGAGAACAGGGTGAGGTTGCAGGCAGGGAAAATATGAACATGAATTTCTGTGTTGTGAATGTAGCCCTTCAACAATATGTGGGCACATACTCCTATTAAGACTTCATGCATATAGCAAAAGAAAGACTTAGTGTTAAGGCATGAGGATGAGACAAAAAAAGGAGTAGGTTTGGAATTAGAATCACAGAGAACTGTCTGTTGGAAGAGACCTCTGGATGTCACGTAGTATAGCTTCATTGTCTGAACAGGGCTCACTTCAATGTTAGATAAGGTTGATCCGTGTAAGTGTCCCATCTGGTGTAACGAGACTTCCCCTAA
This sequence comes from Mohoua ochrocephala, assembly GCA_013398855.1. NCBI lineage: Eukaryota > Metazoa > Chordata > Aves > Passeriformes > Acanthizidae > Mohoua > Mohoua ochrocephala. The sequence continues at coordinate 104,522 of VZTA01013526.1, read as the reverse complement.
ACTGCTCCCATTTCCAAAACCAAAAAAAGAATCCTAGGAAGTGCTAGAAAAGGAATCATTTGCATTCACATTACATTGGTCTAGTTCAATAAAGCATCATATGCCAGTCACAAATGGGGCACTGAGGTAAGGTGTTGCAAGCTATGCCAAGGAGTAATAAAGAACTATGGATCTAATCTAGGAAGTCAAGAAGCTTGTGATGCATAATAAAGCAACAGAGGAAGATTAACAGAGGGAGCACAATTAATAGGAAACATAAAACAAAACAGAAAATCTTGGCTGCTTAATAGTTTTGCCAAGTGACTTAGCAACTGCTAACATGGAACAGGAAGCCCAGAACAGCTTTGCAAGTCTTCCTCTCTTTTTTCTCTTTTGATTAATGATCAGGAGATTATGGCATTAGAAAGGGAAAGATTAGGATATCCACAGATTGCTCCTGACATGGTTAGTGCAAGGATAAAGGCTAAAATAGATTATATAGTTCAGAGTACAAGAGCTGGAAATTTTAGTATGACAACCGGAAGAAGCATTTTAATGCAGATTAAGTAATGGTATTTCACTGGAAGTGGAAGCAACTGTTCAATTTGAGGTCCATGAAGATTGACAGAAACAGTATTTAAAAGTGTCAGCCAGAGGAAACCTCAGAGTGTTACAGTGTCTGTTCTCAGTGTTAATTAGCTCTCAGAAAGGAAAATTTTACTTTCATGAGGGGTTTTTCATGCCTTTGAGAATGGTACATAGACAAAGAGTGTTTTCCTGCTTGCTAAAATCATCTTTTGGGAAGGGGAGATTAAATTATGGCAGCCTGAAAGGGTTCAGTTTGGTTTCCTTTCCTGACCTGCAGGCGGCCAGGCACTGTAGTACAGGGGCAGCTGGGCAAGGAACACAGCAAGGACCCACCTTCTGTTTCATGAGGAGACTTTGTGCAGGTGATAGGGCTCTGCTGAACACCAGACTTAGATTCAAAGTTTGGATCTTAAACAGAGTATGAGGGAGAGAAGAATGCTTGGCGAGGTGAGGCGAAGCCACAGAGTGGTGTTAACTGGGAGAATCACTGGGGTAGCTGTGCAGCTGATGCTGCCTTCCATCACTGCGTTTGGATTTTTTTGCACCCTTTCTGTTTACATAGGAAGGGTTCTATGGAGATGCCATGAGGGAAAGATGTGTCCAAAGCCAATGGAGTTGCTGGACATGGAAGTTCTGACTATGTCCATGTGCCTCTGCTCGCACAGGGCTCTGGTGCAGAAACATGAGAAGCGAGGGGAGTCACAAACTGTTCACAAATGGGGTGTGCAAGCTGTCTTAAAAAGAAAAAAGTGGACTAGGTAAGGCAAAACCAGGTTGGCTGCAGGTCTAGATTCTGTCAATCTGGGATATGAATGTTTCTTACTTTCCGGGATAGAGTTTCTGTAAATTTCAGAAATTACATGTTTTCATCATGTAGTCAAGAGATTTACTACACACGGTGCCTGTCTCTTTTCATATTTCAAACCGTATTTCATGCTGAAATATTTTTGGACTTTGCAGGAGTTTTTGCCATTTCAATATTCTCCTGTGAGAAGAAGGTGTGTTTTCTTCTTTTGTCTTTAGTTCTTGTCTTAAATATCTGGTGCTCCTGTTTCTTAAATGCAGCCTCAGATAGAAATTTGTCATGTTCCAGCTAGAAAAATACAAATGAAAAGGTGATTAAGAACTGGAATTCAACTGTAAATGTGTGTGCAATCCTCTCTGCAGATGCTCTTACGTAGTGGTACATAACACTTTTGTGAAAGTGACTAAGCATTCTGAACAAATGTGAACATAAATGGGCCTATTTTACTGATAGTGTAGACTGGACACACAGGGGTTGAGTTGTACAGCTGAAGTTGTTTGTGTCAATAGTCAACATCAATCCAGTGCTGTGAAGCTGGAATAATAATAACAATACAGAAGAAAATTAATGAGCAGTAATGTAATCAGATGAGGGAGGATTTAGAACATGTTGGTACCTGGCCTGATTACAGATGGGAAGAGGGCTGTTCAATTTGTAGGTAAATTTAGAATAATGACTCGTAGAGTATAGACTACAGTGGAAGAATAGCTGCTAATTGGAAAGTTGCTGCTGCGTGCTGAATAGGAGGTTGACTGGTGAGCTAATTTAGCAACATCCCCAGAAGATTTCTGCTGAAGGCTCAATGACAGAGAGCAAGGGACGTGAGGATGAGGCTGGTATTGAGGGTGAGCCAGAACCTGGTACTGAGGGTGAGCCAGAACCATCTTTTTCAGATGATTTGCAAACACGGGATTAGTCTGAATTGCACTGAGACCACCTTGTTGCCCTGGCTCTAGGAACTCTCTTGGTCCCAGGGGACAGCATTCTCCATTTGCAGGGAAATTTATAACCCTGTAGTTTGTGTTGAGGGATTGACAATGAACCACATACTGTGGCCTCTGTGAATTCGAGCCTCTGAAAGAAAAACTGCAAAACCAAAGAAATCTCACTCTGAATACTTTTGTTACCTTAAGAAGACGAAAGTGTTAAACATCAGGAGTGGAGAGGAAGACTTGGAAGTGAGAAATGCTGTGGTTTGGGCTGGTAAGATTCAGAAGGTCTCTAAATGGAAACAAATACCATCCACGCTGTTTGGTGAGCCTGCATTGGCAGGGATCTGGTAAAACTGTGGTGCAGTATTCCAGCTATTTGGTCTATGCCAGCAAGGGGGAGTTTGTGTGCATTTCTGAGCCTGGTCACGTAGCAGTCTGCCAGCTATTGCTTGCCACTGGAGCAGGACCGTGCACAGGTGGTGGGATGGCAGGGCTGAGACTCATCATGCACTCACTGATCTCTCAAAGCAAAAATGTCTGAGATGGGGTGAGTCAAGGTTACCTCCTCTGCCTGCCTGACCTGAAGCTTGTTGGCACTCCTATTTGCCTCGTGGTCCTGTCCAGAGTTTTGGGAGGAAGCTGTGGCGCTTCCTTTTGAAGAGCGAGAGACACAAGGCCTTCGCTGTATTGATTCCCATTGTACCTGACCCAGCAAAACGCAGAGCACGAGGTGAAGGTGTCCCCTTGCCCCATGTGCTTGTGGAGCAGATGGGTGCAGTTCCCAACCGTTTTTCCAGCAACTGGAGGATTTTATTCTACAGCAATGCTCTTACTTTTTTTTTAAATATAATTAATGAACTTCTAAAAAGTTCCTAGTGGGCGTGCGGGTCCAACGTAGTAAATACCAGCCAAGCACGAAGCATTGCTAAGAATAAGGCTGAGACTCTGCTGCACTGGGGGAAATGGGGCAAAAATGCTTTGCTGAGGTGGGAGCTCAGAGCCTGGTGGCTAAACCTAAAACTTAGACAGTCTGCCTGCCCTCCACCCGAGACTGCACAAAGCCAGTTTCAGCACACAGCCCACTTTAATAGCTTAGACCTTTGTTTTCTCAGGCTTTGTTTCTACCTTAGGGGAAAACCCCTGTATGTACCGTTAATCCTTTTTACCCTTTCCTCAAAAAAAGCTTTAACATAGACCCAGAAGTACTCTGAGGGACTAAAGGAAGCTGACCTTTTCCTTTTTTAAGAGCAGTGTGCAACAGGCTTTGTGGATTCTAATCATACACAGAATTAATGTAATGATTTTTAATGAGACAACATATTATGATTAAAACACCAGCTGGTCAATGAGAGCAATAAAAGTATTAGAGGTTTTTATCTTCTGAGTATTGTGAGTTCACAGCTCACTAATAACCTTGGGCCTTAGGATGCTAATAATACCACTTGATGTTGCTAGGGAATGGTGCTGCCTGACACATGGTGAGTTCTGTGTGGTAGGATATGCCTAAGGCATGATGGCAATTTGCTAAATCTTTTTATTATTTTATTGATCATAAAAAACTCCTTGATGACCCACAAATTTGGATGCAGTTTGCAGTGTTTGTTCCTATCACTTGTCCTGATTAAGTGGCTTATTAAACAGCATTTTACTGCAGCATGACTATTTTCCATATTGGCTGCTGCTGACAGTGTTCGAGGTGTAGTAGCATGCATTGAGCAGGGTTTTCCAATCTTCTGACAGTCATGTGCCACTAAATTGCTACACATCTTAATGAATTGTGTACCTCCTTGTACCTTTGCTTACAAAGACAGGGCTTACCAGAAAGGAATTTATGGAAAAGTTCATTTCATTCTCCCTTTTTATACTGCTTGCTACCCAGGGTTTCCGCATTTACCTGGGTCAAATACTAATTTTCAGGTTTGTCGGTTTTCTTCTTTTCAGATATGTAATTGATAGTGTTATCAGAAATGCACGTTTTCAGTGCAATACAGAATTTCAGATTGACCACAATGCCTCATTTTAAAAAGAGAATGTAGACCTCATAGTACTGCTGTGCCTGGTGGCAGATACAGCTGAATCACAGTGCTGTGACAGATGAGGGTGGTGATGCAGTCAGAGCACCTCAAAGAGGTCGGTCATGGTCTCAAACCAACTTGGCCACGGTGTTTGGGTCCTATGTGTTGTCCCAAGTTATTCTTTCACTCCTGCAGGGTATTAGCATCTTCATGCACTGGAATTGCTTCCCTTTGCTTTGGCCAAAGGGCTCATCTTCAGCTCTGTTTTACTTACTCAGGAGTAAGGTTTACTGAAACTTAGAGATCGGTCATGCAATATGTGATTTAATCTGCTCTCTGTCTATAGATCCCTCTCTGATAATGATTTAAATGTGTTTGTTGATCTCCTTTACATTATAGAAAATTAAATTTCTGGAAACTTCTTTAAACTGATGCTTTGAGAGAGTAGGAGGCTGAGAGATTTGTGCTCTTAGTGTCAGAGAAAGCAGCAGAATGCACCTGCTGTTTGTGATTTGTTGGGGCTAAATTGCCACCTGTAATCTTGTCTGTCAGACTCTCGGTAGCTCCAGATTATTTCTATGTTGTCTATTACCTGATTAAAATATTAAAGAGGATCCAGAACAAGTGTTGCCTTGAAGGGAAGGGAGGAGGTTTGACAGACCAAGTGTGACTGCCACAGGAGAGCAGACATGAACAGTTCTGCTGCACACAGAGAACCTTATCTTTAGTCTTACCTGCATCCTTCCATGCTGCCCATGAATGTGGAGTGTCCCCTCAGTTTTAGCTGGAAATATCCACTCCTAAGTGGCTACTTAATAGAGATTTATTCAAATATGTAACACGGATTTGATTTTGACAAAAATAACCCCGGGAAAACTCGCCACTGTGCACAGTGAGATCCTAAGACAGGTAATCAACATCCATAGGACTGTGTGTTGAAACAAATCCATTCTTACAGTTTGAAGATCAAAGCACTGTTGTTCAAAGGTCTGTGTTCCACAGACGGTCCCTAACTTTTGCATTCTGCCTGTTCAAACAGGCACTGAGCTTATTTCCTCTCCTCCCCTCATGTTTCACTAACAAGATAAATTCCTGAGGTCAGCCTTGGGCAAAGCAATTGTGATGGCCACCATGCTGTAACCCTGCCGGGTGCTGAATGCTCAGTGTTCCCCATGCAAAGCTGGCCTGCAAGTGTTAGTGCTCCAACAGGGACCACAGTCCTTCCCTGGGACAGAGAACTGAGAGTTGGTTAGGGATGCTAGAGGACTCAAAGTAAAATAAAATATTGCAGATTCTCAGCAAAGCTCCTATTTCAGCGTTGAAAATGTTTGAATGGCAGAAAGCCAAGGAGAACATCCCATCTCACCAGCCATTCTTGTTTCCCTGTCATACATCCCTGTATAAAACAGACTTTGATTTCTGCTTATTCTTTAAGCCTCATGTCACCTTTTGGGAACTCAGAAATGTGTTTTTTTCTGAAGCCTTCTATTCCTTTCAAAGTGATGGTCAGTCTCAATCTTAGGCTGCACCAACATGGGGCATTTATCAAATTCAAATGAAGATATTTTGAAGATAGGATTATCTTAAGTTTTCCATATTTTTCAATAGGAGAAGGACAGGTCATCATCAAGGAAAAGAAAAATATATTTACATGAAACATTGCACCATCCAAAGTCAGTATCTGGGGTTAAACACAAAGGTCAATGAATCAGAAATTGTTTTCAAATCATTCCAGCTAGACGAAGCAGTATAGCCACTTTAATTAATAATCGAGTTTTAAGCACCAGACAGAAAACACTGCTTTATGTTGTGTTATTAAACTCTGGAGTGTTCTGCATCATCAAAGTTCCACTAAATGGTAGAAATTAAATCATTTTCAAGTGTTCATCCCCAGACCTCTTCATCTTAATGTCTGTGTTTTTAGCATACGTTTGTCCGAGAAACACTTGTAAACAAACAACCCTCTGTACTGAGATGTCTAACTCCCCTCGTTGCCTTCTGAGAGGAATAAGCTTTGCTCAGGCACAACTCTTAATGATCTGTAACAGAAGGTCTGCCTTCTGCTGTCCACTCCTAGACCAATATCCCCCTTGGAAATGGAATTAGCCCTCATACAATTGTAAGAATTAAAACTATTTGGATATTGACTTTGCATAGTGGTTTGGACATTCTAGGGAAACATTGCAGGGAAATTCAGTGTCGTAATTCATATCATTCCTGTTCTTTGGATGCCATTTCCAGTTTTGCTTTTATGAAACAGACTCAGGGTTTCACGTCATGCGTACTGGTCTAATTTTATTAAAATCTCTGATAGTTCACTGTAAAACCTCACTCAAATTTTTTCCTCTGTACATTTTTTTTCAGTCTTCTTTATGCTTAATTGGCCTTAAAATTAGTCCCTATCTTGATTTCCCTTTTTTTTTTTTGTTTTGTACACTCTGTTCTAGTGTGCTCACTCTAGTAATTTAGCCCAATGAAGGGTAAATGTGCTTGTTAGAACACCATCACACCATTTACACCAAGAGCCAGCTGAATTTAGTTTTATTTTGTTTTCTTAAAAACCTTCTGTCAAGGCAGTCAGTTCCCACGGGACACAAATGATACAAGCTTGGCTTAAATTCAGTGAGTAGTTTAATCTTCTCAAGGAGGAAGAGACCTGTAAGAAATTGCGCATGTGTTTCTGTACAATGGTTTTATCCCAGAAATTCTAGATTGGGGTTGGGTTTCCTCCTGTGTTTTGGGGAGGGGTGGGGGCTTTTTGTTGTTGTTGTTTTGTTTGGTTGGTTGGTTTTTGAGGGGGTGGGGAGAGATGAGGTGTCATTTAAAGGTTCATAAATATTATGTACTTTATTTTTATTTTAAAGTTGACAACTTCTCAAGGTTTGATTACCTGAGATTAGTACATTTTGTTTCAAACTGAATGGACTCCTTTAAGATCCATCGAAATAGAAATGACCCAGAATTTTTCTTACCCCTAGCTTGTTATTGAATTAAAATGTCATTACCCTAAATTTACTTTGAGCAGATATAACACTTGCAGCAGATACAATGAAAACACCACCTCTTTTTTTTTGTCTTTCCCCAATTCCTCTTCTGCAAGTCGTGAAATAGATTTCAAACCTTTTATTACAGTATTGAAATTAAAATCCCATGGTCAATTTCTAAGAAAACGTTATCAATTAAGGATTAATAGAGTAAATCACATTTGATTTGTAACCAAACTGATACAAATAGCTACAAATAAAGGACCATTTTGCTATTCCGTAAATGGAGCTGTTGCAAGTAATAATAGAGCTTGTTCTAAATTCTACAAAAATAAAATGTACAGTGATAAGATGATGCTCCATGGCCATTCAAGCTGCCAGATCCAATGGACTCTTCTGGCTCACAGAACCCAACTGCTCTCCACAAACACAACTCCGAAGTGGCTCGTAGGTGTTAGTGCCATCGCTACTAAAAAATGCTGTTTTATCTTATAACAGATAACTGACCTTGTATGAGATAAAGGTGGTTTCAGAGCGAATCTAAGAAATGTAATACACAAGATTTATTCCAGTGTGTCTGACCATAAATTATTCTTTTTTGTGAAAAAATTATAGCAAATACACAGTTACTTCTTCATTGGTTTCTGCACCCGTCTTTCACGTATCACTCAGGTGAAACTCCAGCCAAGATTCCCATGGACTGTAATAGTTGGCTTCAGTCACAGAGCTGGGTGTACTGTAATTAGTGCTGTGAGTAAATCAAAAGGACTTTGATCAAAATCGGAAATTGTAAATGGTATTATTTACAAAATATAACATTAAATCTCCAAGGATTTTTGTATCTATAGAAAAACGTTATAAAATGACTGTGAGGAACTTTCAGTTATATACCAGACTAGTTCTTGCTCACTCTGCACTCATAAGCAAAAGTAGATTTTTCATACCACTCTTATACTGTTTTATTTTTACTCCAACAGGGAAAATCAAGTCTGAAAAATAAAGCAAATTAGCACAAGGTGGTAGAACCAGGTTCAGGCAAAGAATGTTTGTCCTTGTAGGGAGAGTCAAATCAGCCTCTTGGGTCTATAAAGTATGTGGTACTCAGTGAAAAATTCTGTAACTCTTTTTAAATTGAAAACCAAAAAACCGCAAACCTTTTGGTCGTTGTAACAGTGTTTGGTAGGTGTTAGATTGTGAGACTACCATATGTAAACAGTGCTTTTAGTAAATGCTCTGGTCCCATCACAGGAAACAAGGGGGAGATCTAAACCCCAGCCATGTCACCCATCTCGCAGCCTCTAGGTTATGTTACCTCTGCAGATGATCTCACCAGGTTGGTATACCACACGGATTTATGTGGAATACCTCAGATAGTCAAAGGACAATTTTATTATAATTGCTCTATAGTTTGGACTGTACACTGCAACCTGCCAACTTTCCTGTCCTAAAAGAGCATCACAATGGGTCACATAGAGTGGCACAAATTCACAGTTAGCACTTTCATTGGCATCTTGCACAAGTTCTGTGTCCGGAGCTGCAGAGATGTGGCCTATTACAAAGAGCTTCATGGGAAAGAAATTGCTCTCTGCTACTTGATCTTTCTGACAGGGACAGATGAAATATGGAAGGAATCTGGAGAGGGGAAAAATCTGTAGGTATTTCCTGTCAAAATCTGTAAAAATTGAGAGAAACTCTGCCAGGTGTCTTGGTTTTGTGGTTTGGCATTTGTTTCTTTTTTCCCCCTGCTGCTCTTCACCCCAACTTTGAATGTTTGTGTAACAGATCATTGTAACCCAAGCATAAAGAACTTTGTTCTTTGACTGGTACCGCTTCCACTTTGGTCTGGATTTTGCCAGTAAGAATTAAACTTGGGCAGGTTGCTATGCAACCTACAAGTTGTGCTGATAAAATGGTGACGAGTATGGAAAGACAATCTAAAAATGAGTTTATACCTTGCCAGAAACAAGACTTGTTCTGATTCAGCCCCAGGGACAGGATCCATCTGACTTATGACAGCTTGGCAGGGCTCTTCTAGTTCTAGCCTAACAATGTGTGTACTAGCAAAGCTGACTCTAAAAATCACAGCATATATGGTCTTTGCAATTTTTCCACACAAAAACGCATGAACAGAAAACCACTTGTTTGAGACCGTTCACAAGCTCCATTGGAGACCATCGTGTCTCCAGCATTTGCAGCTCTAGGAGAGCAGTCATGTACCTCTTCTCCTCACAGTGTAAAACTGAAACAATTATTTAATGAGAAAAGGAGTAGCAATGCACTTTTAGTGCATTTTTGCCTAAAGTATGTTAAAATATGAAATTTGAGAGTGCAGTAATAGTTGAAGTCCAAATTGTTTAGAGTGGATTTCAACATGCTGGATAAAAACGTGGGGTTTTTAAACTTTTCCTTTGTCTTATGAAGACAGATTTTGTTGGTGTACTAGTTTGAAAACAAACCAGTGGGAGACTCAAAGTCAGAACTACAATTTAATAGGAAAATTAAAAATAAAGGCAGAAAACACTGGCTTAAACTGACAGAGTCAGGATACAACCTGACATCCTGTTGGTCAGGGTGGTGGTAGCAGTCTGATTAAATGGTGGCTGCAGTCCTGTTGAAGGGATAGATGTGGTTCTTTTGAAGCCGTGGTCCTGTAGAAGGGTCTGGTCTTCCTGTGAAGGTCCAGTGGTGGTTATGTAGCTCTTGTCCTCTGGGAATCCAGTAGGTAAGGGCTGACTGTGGTGTTCCAAACCTCAGATTGTATCCAGGTAGGAATGCTCGGTTCCTCCCCCTGGGCGGAGCATCTCACGGTGGGATGATGTAATTTATGAGCCATGCAGTGAGGGTTGATGGCCCATTAACAGAAGATATTCCCCAGAGGGAGTTATCAGGGATGTGCCATGGAAGAGACAAAGAACACTGCCCCAGCTGGTTTTAACAGATGGTGATAGAATACATACTTTTGGTTCCATCTTACACTGTAACCTAAGACAGTTGGGTTTCACACAGCTTTAATTTCTTCAAGCCAGTAGTGCAAACCTGTTTGTTACAGGTACCAGTAAATGTTTGCTACTACATTTACGTATTTATTGCTCTTCCTGGAAATATATTTTTCCAGAAGTACAACTGAAAACCAGAATTATCCTTGCAGGCACCGTGTATGCATATCTGTGTGTTGATTCTGAGAAACAAAGCACACAATTCCTCATTCATGCAGTGAGTTCAGCAACTTTAAGGCTCAGTTATCAGGATCAGAAGTGCTAATACAAGATGAGATACCACAGCTATCTTTAGCAGAAATACTCATAAAAGCAAGGGTTGTTAAGAGCAGTTTGGGCTTGACTGGGCATTTGAAGACTCTTATGCAGCCAGTTAAAACATAGAGATTAAAAGAAAAACACAGATCAGTGATCCTGATAAAATGTATGTATCAGGTGGTCACTTGAGTTTACAGTATGCAGGAACTAAAGGATGCATACGAGTGTTCACACAAGAGATTGTCATCTAGCTGGTGAAAGTGGCTGAATTTTGGAAACAGGGAATCCAAAACTTAGAGTTGAAATAGTCAACCCACCCACACACATATGTGTGTATATGGAATAACCATCTGACATATGGTCACAAGGGATGTTCCTGGTAGAGCTGCTGGCATTCCATGGTGCTTTTTACAGGTGACAGCTTCGTGTAGTCCTGGTGGCTTTGTTTCCAGAGACAGCAAGTATCACTTCCCCTTTTCTCTTGCTGCCTGCTGTTGACGAGCCAGAGTATCCATGAAGGCCTTTCCTTCCTTAGGCCTGTCAGGCACGTGAGGCACTACAGTTTTGGAGAAGATGGCAGAGTCGAGCTGTTTGGTTGCATCCACAAAGAAAGGAACGGGTGTCATGGAAACGAGGTGGTTATTCCATGGTCACCCAGCCTCCCTTGCTCTAGAAGCAAGAAAAAGCATACTGTGTATAGGTGCGTGATTACTTATTGCTTCCCGCTTTGAGGAAAAGTGGCAGGAAAAGCACAGGTACTGCCATCCCCTGGAATGCAGAGCAGCAAACCAGGGAGAAGGGATGACTCTAGTTAATACTGCAACTGACAGATTATTTCTGTTTTCCCTTAGTTTGGTTTATCCCGTACAATTTAAATAAAGAGCATAGGATTTGAGTTTGTAATCCAGGAAATCCATGCCACGGTTTTTCATTGCAAGCTGCTGGTCAGTGAAATTAAAGATATGCCTGCCACACACTTGATAAATTTCCTGAAGGGCATGTGTCTTTTGGAATTATTTTAGCATTTTAATACTGTCACATTTGGATACCGTGTTAGGCTTACATTTTACACATGTTTCAGTCCAGAGAGATCAAATACACAGTTTCTCTGCAGGCGGGCTTGACAGGCATTATCTGTAAGGTTTTTCATAGCTGGGAATGTGTCCCAGCAAAAACTCGCTCCTTTGTCTAGTGAGCCATTCTCCAGTGGCCGTGGAAAGTTGTTACAGAGCTTCAGAAAGAGCTCCAGGTGAAACCTGCAAGTCTCTTGAGAGTGACAGAAATCATTCTTTTGGTTTGTTTTGAAAATATGCGTCTCTGAAAAGACAGTGTAAGGATGCAGTGCTACAAGCTGCTTGTTTTCTCCACCTTACGAACCTTATGTGGACTCCAACCTGCTTGACTGCAGAATAGGGTTTTGGTACTGTTGTTTTGTAAGAGCCTAAAGTCTTGCCTCCTGTTAATTCTGCAGGGTTATGCTGCTGACAATGAGTATGATGAAGTGTGGGTTTTGTTTTGCATATGAGCAGAATTGCTTAATCAGTTCCAATTAGAAGACTAATAAATTTTCCTTAAGCTTATGCAAGAACAAGCTTTAATATGTAGCACTTGTTCTTTGTGCTAGAAAAGCTGCATTTCATTAGTCTTGCTCTCTTTGCTACAAGTCAGGATCAAGTTGGTGGAATTGACATTTACAAGCTCTCCACTCCACCAAACACATTCTTTTTGTTTCCTTCCAGAGTGCCGTTCTGCTTTTAGTTTAAAGGAAGACACAATTTGCATTTATGCAGTATTGTGGATTAGACAATGTACAGTCTTCTCTTGTGAGTAGGTAAGCAACTAGAGATTACACAGATGATCTTCCTCACAGGTATCAAGAACCATTCAAAAGGATAAGAATGGTTTTCTGTGGTTGGAAGAACATCTGGCTAACCCTGGCAGGTCGTAAGGAACTCTGCTATGGATGCTGTCAGCTGTCTCTGCCTCAAGTGAAAGCTTTGTAATAGATGCACACTATAATTGACGCCTAAATTTCCAATTTTGGGTGCTCAAAATTAGGGCTCAGTGCTGAAAGGTATCCAAGAGGTTTGAGGTAGCACCACACCATAAATAGATAAAGCACTTACAGCAAAATGAATGTGTGTGACTGAATTGGAAGGAAGATATGGAAGAGGGTACAAAAATACATTTGAGGTAACATAGCTTGAAGTGTTAAGAATGTTGCAGGGAAGAAGTATTTCCTCTGTTTCTTTCAGATACAGTCTGGTGCTTGCAAGCAGCGAGTCATTTGATGCCCCTGTGTTTGCACACCTGTAGAACAGCTTGTTCAAGCACTTCTCACTGAAGTCAGGGTTTCTGTGGGTTGATAGGATCATGTACTTGACAAAGGAGACTTCTACGGCTTGTTCCAGCTTGCAGAGAAAAAATACATGTGACAAATTACATGAATATGATATGAATATTTCAGAAGTTCTCTTGAAGCCCTTAGAAACAATTTCATTTCTTTTGTGGGACAGAATATTTAAGAAATGCAGTAAAAAAGGAAGTAACTAGAAAAATTTTCATGGTCTTCAGAATAAAACCGTGGGAGTGAGGAAGGGGGAAAAGCGAGAATGGTATGCAGCTAATGTGAAGTGAGGAAAAATACTTTCCCCTCTCTCCCACCTCCCCAGTTCTGCAGCACTGGATCCACTGGGCAAAATCATTCAGAAAAAACATTTTATCAGGAAGTTATCATGCCTCTTTGGAGCCAGAGGATGATGACTGCCTTCTCGTAGCCCAGATCTGGGCTGCCTGCAATAGACTGGGTGAGGAAACAGACACGTGAATTTAACTTTCTTGTATTTTGAGATCATTAATGTACAAAATAATGGTTTCTTCTGTCTAGTGCCATATCCAAAAGCAGTCTGGGATCACGTGAGAAGCACCAGGAGGTAAAACCTGGTGTTAGTGAGATGCCACACTGATGCTTGACAACGTATACCCTATTTCCTGATCCACAGGAATGCTTGCACTCCCTCTCACAGCAAATATGCTTCTGTCTGTTAGCAATCTGTGCATCACTTGCACTGCAGCTAACTGGAATTGTTTCAAATTAATGATCTTTCATAAATGAAGATGCAATTAGTACTGAATATGCAAAATGCTTAAAAGGTTGTTTATTGTGCCTGTTGCTTCACATTAATGCTTAGAATACAGACGATTTCTTCCCACTGTCCATTTTAAAACAGAGATCAAGCTTTGGCTTCCTTGTGAAACTCTTCACTGAGGTGATGGGCTAAAAAGGGGGAAAATTTCGTTTACTATGTAATAAAAAGCAGATATCGTGCACCTTTTTTAGAGCATTTTAGCATGATTTTACATGCAACTTAGCCGATACATACCCATTTTTATTTGTAGAAAAGCATCTCAATTTTTCAAATTTTAGGATCTGCAGGGGTAGTGGTTTGTGAGGAGTCACCAAAAAAACCCCCATCTGATCTGTGATTCTTAAAGCCTCTTGGATTGCAGAAAGGAGGATAAAGACAGAATAAGTATCATGTACATGTATGCAAAGAAACTGTTCTTAAACACTCATTTTGGCTTTTTTTAGGTCTGTAAGATTAGATTCCAAATTTTCTACTTTTTCATGTTTTTATTCCTTACAGTGCCTTTTAATTTGAAAGCTTTGCTTTGAGGCAAGATCAAACAGTTAATGTCTCAGTATGGAAATAATCAGTCTGTTGACAATTTAAAATGTTAAGGCGAAAGCCTATTGAGACTCTATGGTCACACTAAAATACTGTGGAGGAATCCTCTCCCTAGCACACTTTAATTTTCAAAGCAGCTGAAAGACGTATGTGCATACTATCAACGTCTTCTCAGATGCATTTATTCTTCTACTCCCACACAAAAGGTAGGGGAGGAGATCTTATTTAAAAACCATTACAAAGATATAACTATTGAATCCAGGTTGCCAGAGAAATCATTTAAGAAGGAAAACCGGTGTCTCTCAACAATAAGATAATGCCATGGGGGATGGATGATTATCCATGAGATAATTTTGTTCCAGTGTATTCTAAATCTCAGCCGCTTTCCCTTCCAAATGCGGCACCTTGGGGTATGAGAGCTTATTATAATTTGTTCTCTAACACACATTCAAACCAAAACACTAGAGTATAAGCTATCATTTTAAAAATGCTTTTTTTCCCCCCCAGTCCTCCGTGTCGGCAGGTTGCATATTTTCTAAGACAAAACTGAGAGGGTCTTTAAAAAACGAGAACATAACACCATAATGAAGTTGTAGTTCCCATCAGATTCTTACTTCTGGGGATGACAACTCAAAATACTGAAGTAGCCTTGATGCTGCAAGTCACCCCTGGTTCTCCTTACCGAAGACTTTATTTAACAATCAGGCCAGGGTCAGACTGCTTAAGATGATGATTAGGTCTCTGTACCACAAATAATTCAAACCACTTGGACCCTCTTGAATCCTCACAGAAGCCTGGCATCAGTATTTTAAAATAGATATATTTAAGAGTTTTTTTCTCTAGGAAGAAAAAGGATTTACCGTGTTGCAATTTCTTCATGATGATCTCAAAACTAATTGAGGAAGGGGGCAAGATTTTGCTGCCACAGACTAACGTGGTTACAACTTGGAAGCTTTTCTGTTTTTCAGAGCATTTTGCTGAGGGAACATAGAAATGCAGTCTGCCCTTTCTCTCAGACCTGGAGCTGTACTCAATGGCTGCAGACAAGCCTCTTTGTTCTTTAACCCCCAACTGAACCAGGGACGTGAATCTCACAAGCTGAAGCAGAACTCTCATTCTGCTTCAACTGGGTCAGCTTTTGCAAGAAGGGCAAAATGAAAATAGCTTTTCAAAACCCAGACACTAGTCAGAGTGGGGGGGGGGAGGTGGGAAGTAAGGTGCAATGGATTATGTAGTCTCTGTTTATTTGCAAAATCTGATGGGTGGTTTTTATCCCTCTGGCACGTGTTCTCAGCTGCTGACAAAGAGCTGGGAAAAGGGAGGCCCAGGGCAATTCTGCTATCCATGGCTTCAGCCGTGACCTCTAACTGCAAGACGTGAACCCAGTGTCCTAGCTGAGTTCCTTTAAGCAAGCTGGGCCTGAGTGCTAAGGCTGTCATTCCTTCCACGAGGGTATTCCCACTGGCTAATGAGCTGTGGGATAACAGCTTGATTATTTTATCTACATCTGCTTTAGCAACAAGCAGAAAGTTGTTACCCTCTAGATGAGCACTAAAAATAGTTGGTTTGAAACAACAAACCCACCACAAAACTAAAAAAAAAGAGAAAAACAAACCCACCCCTCCAATAAAACCAAAACCAAATCGGAAAACTGAGCGCATGGAAATACTCTGAGCAAAGCTCGGCTTCACGAAAATCTACCTGTCAAGTTTATGTGCAAAATATCCTTTATTAGAAAATTCTTGTAGGCAGTGCTTGATAGATGGTATGTAGGGAAGACAGACAACAACCTACTGTGCCGTTTTCTCTTTCTCTCTTCTTTTCTTTCTTTTATTTTTTCTTTTTTTGTAGTATTTAACAGCCTACAGCACAAGATTTAGTGCCACGGAAGCATGGGCTACTGAGGAGAAAATATTTTATCCAGTAGAGGCAACACAATTCCTGTCAATTCCTGCAGAATTTATTCTCTGCTATTCTTTGACTCCTGCTGTCCTTGCAAAATTATTTTTCATTGGCTTAAATCACTCCCATCCTGAAATACCAACATTGACTGAAACCTGAGATCACAGTACAAGCAGCAATCTTCTTTCCTATGAAGCAGCAATAAGGCTTTAATGTAACTTATCTGGAAAAAAAATCAGAATGTTTTTAGTACAAGATTGAAAGAAGGCAGTTTTAGATTCCTTTATCAACTATTTTTCTTATTTACTTTGAAGGTTGTTTCTGCACCGTTCTGGGAGAGATGGGTCTTTACAGAGGCCAACAAATCAGTGTTCAGGGGCAGAGAAGGAGCTATGAAGTTAGAAGATGCTTTTTGTGAAGATTTGTATGAAACTTGCAGTTCAAGGCTATGCTATTACAAGGGAAAGGGAATACATAAAGGGTTTTATTGGCTTGTCTCTGTTCCATCCACGGAGCAAAGCAAATGTGTGTGAATGTGTGTACATAAATAGCTGTCTGCAGGCACTGAAAATAATAAGCAGCTGAGTTATGACAGTGACTTGTTTCACCCAAAATTATAGTTAAACACGCAATGCGGTCTGGGAGAGGGTTTTAAGCGATTTACTATCTCAAAAAGATGACAATAAGGTAGCTGAATCAATTTTCTGATTTGAGATCTACAAGCTGAACTTGGAAGTGTACCAATATGTTTATTTCACTACCAGGCATGCTGAAATGGTCTGAAACTTTCGAGACTTGCCTGTTTTAGTATTCATGTAGTTATCTTTATTGCATGATAATACAGTTTGACAAAGGAAAGTCCAAAAACTGGTGTAACTGATGCTACAATAATGGTGCACTCTGCTGCATACAGTGATGCTAAAGTTATGGAATAAATCCACTTTAAATGCTCCAGGGAGACAAGCCCTTTGTCCTACCACCAGAGGTGGTATATTATTAAGTAATATGCCAGCATTTGGAAAAGTTCCATTGCTGGTTCCAGCTACTCACGTAAAATGACCTGTATAGGACAGAAACAGGTTCCCAGTATGCTATAACAAATTATTTGCTTTTAGTGTTTTAGAAACTAGCAGCATCCTTCCACTAAGGAATGTGGTGCATAGCCCACAAATTATTTGTCCTGTCCTCTCTCTAACATTGTGTAAGTTGGGGGAGGGAAGGAAGGAAAAGCTTAACTTTCTCCAACTGTTCATAAACTCCTGCAAGACAAGAAAAGCTACAACCATAAGTTAAAATTGTGTATTCCTCTGTTTATATTGGTTTTTCAGAATACATAAGGCAACCGATGTAAAAACGTTTTCTCCAAGAGATCCGATCTGATTAATGAACCCTATGTGATCACAGGGAACAGATTTAAGTGCAAAGAGGTACATGCAGGAGGTCCGTCAGAGGAGTGCTGCGAGTCCCGTGAGGTGTGGTTCATTTATTTTTTGGCTGTGAGGCAATGTACAGTGCTACCAGGCAGTAGATAGTCCCTCCTATTGTCAGAGCCATCGTGGTCCGATAGAGCATCTTATCTGGAACTCCTCGCTTCAGGTGCACTGGCAGCCCATCTGATCTCTGTGGGAAGAGTTCAAGGAGGAAACAAGCAAAAAAGACATCAACACCCATACTGAGGTCATTTAGGAATAAGCTACCTTGGGTAAATTAAGAGACTTCCAAGAGGGAAACCTCCTGACAAATAGGCTCACTACAACCAAGTGCATTATGTGGGTTTTATCTAGCAAGACAAATGTGAAGGCAAGTTAATTTTGTTAGCCAAAGCTGTTAAGTGCAAGCAGAAAGAATATATCTTGAAATATTTCTCAAGAGGACCTGGATGGGAAAAGTGTCACTAACAACAGAATGTGAAAAGATACGTAGAAAAACTATTCACCAAGTCAGACTGACACATTCCAAATGGAAGTGGCATACAAGAGAGAAAAGGGAACATTATATAAAGCACATTCTTGATACTTAAAAAAAAGCTAAACTAATTTGTTTTAAGAAAAGTCCTACTACATTTAGAAATTGCATAGCTAACAAACTGGCTTTGAAAACTTTACTGTGCTGCTCTTATACTGCACTATAAACAGCTTCAGCAACATTCAAATTATTACACACAAACAGTAATGATTTGCTTTGCTCCTACACATCTGCTTTAAGGCATACACTTGGATTCCCTGAGAGAAAGTGCTTCCAATAGTCAAATAATACAACGATTTCTGAAGTCAGCAAAAAGCCAATGTTACTGCATTTATCCACTTTCTGTATTTATCTCCTATACAAGGCACATACTTTGTAGTACAGTACAAGTACACAGGTTGTACTGTACTTGACAGTTTCTTGACTAGACTTTACAGAATTTAGGTATTGTAGAATGGCAAAAGTAGTTAGCTATGTTAAAATAAGGACAGATATGTCCCACTCTGCAGTTTTCTTTAAGGTACTCTCAAAGTTGTCATTACCTGAAAAACTTTCTGTAGGTCTGGCACCTTGTTTTTACCCAAGAAAGACTCAGTTGCTGGTAAATCTGAAGGAAGTGTACTTGTCCCAAAAATCGGAGCTGGGGATTCAGTGGGAACTAATGGTTTGAGTCCCTGCATAAATAAAGATTAAAATATCAAGGTATATCACACTTGCAAATGTACCAATTGTCACATTAGGCAGGCACACTGCCAGTCATTACAAGGATACACTACAAGGAGTATTTGCCTGGTATGAAGACTTGTGACAGTGAGCGACAAACACATTGTTGGCCCACTGATATCTCAGTGACAACTGTGGGTCAGAGTTTAGCAAGGAAAGTAGAATCCTCCTTTCCAATTTCCTCATGGCATAAATTTATAGCTGTTATTTTTCTGTGCTGGTAGTTGGTCCAAATTACTGCTTCTATTTTGCACACAAACTATCTAGGACTCTCTCTGAGCAGTAGGATTAGGATCAAGGATCCCTGATGCTAGGGTCAGAGTGAGGAGTGAACTCTACCTCCTGAATGCTGCAAGCAGTAGCCATAAATAACTGGGCCTTACATAATTTGGATGTATAGTTTGGGGATTCAGAAAAAAAAAGGAGGAAGATCATTTGGGTCATACAGAAGTTGTAAGTGGTGCTCAAGGCCCTTCAGAGACCCTGATACAGTGGCTATTTTATGCAGATGTTGCTGCAACTTCTCACACCTCAGTGCACTCCCCATGAGCAGCACAGCTCAACTTCCTTTGGGTTCACACGCTTGTACTGTGCATTTGCCATAACCAGAAACCACACAATTCAGTTCTATGATTAGGGGCACAAAGTCAGCATGAGGTGGCCTCCTTGTCTTTACTACTCTAGTTAGATTTAACTAACTGGACACGTGGCAGTGATGTTTTACATTATGGCTCTCAGCTGCAATTTTTTTTTTCCTAACTTGCCACAGAAATTAAAAGCATTATACAGTTAGTTCAGTGCAACAGGTTTTTATTACAAACAGAAGCAGCCATGGGTCAGGTTAAGACTGCACCGAAATTCTGGTTTCTGTTCAAAGGACCAGTTGATGCATTTTGTATTGAAGAGAACTGTCTGACAGTATTTGGAGCTGGAAGCAGGCTGGCACTCTTTCTTTTGTGCCAGCCATAGACCAGACATGTTTTCCATATGTAAATTCTCTGCTAAAACAGGCATCTTTAGCAGAAAAACCAGGTTTCTCAGCTTCCCAAAATAGCCTATGGAACGGTCATCAGTGATCTACCCTGAAGATGTGGGTTCAGCTTCCCACTCTTTCAGTGCCTGAATGAATAGTAGAATCCATTTGCGACCTTTCTGGTTATGTTTTGAAAGGCAGCAGCAAAACTGAATTTTTTGGCACATTCAGTAACTACTGCCTTCCCACTGAGGCTTGCACAGAAGGTAAGCACTGAATTATTTAAGACCAGTGACCAGTTCTGGCCACACTGCTATGAAGGAAGCATCTAGGGAACTATTATTAGCCAGGGGAAGTTACTAACTATATATTCAAGGCTAAGTACCAGCTACATCAAAGGCCTTGAAGGAAGCAATTTTGGACAAGTATTTTTGTCTATAGGAACTTTGAGTAATTTATTAGATTTGTCTTTGAAAGTTGGTGATTTGACAGAAATAACTAAAGAACAGATGTTTATAGCAAATGTGCAGGTGACTTTTCTGCAAAGCTTTTCTTGCCTTCTTTATTGTTAGTATCACAGCAAATGTGAAAATGCACATCTTTCCTCTGCCTTAGTTTCCAGTTCTGAATCTCCCCTTTGCCTGTGAGAGCCCAGAGTTTTCAGGAGCAGTGCCATCTAATAACTACAACAGTTAGTAAATCACTGCAATTCCTGCTTGTTGTGCTCATATACTTTATTTCATGAGCTATTTATAATGTGTAAATATTGAGTATTGGAGTAAGGTGCAAACTACTTCCAACAGTTTCATGATAATGATTTTTCTTTCGTAATTTCTAAACTCACGCATAGGAGGCAACCCCTACCATTTGTGATTAGCACTAAAACTCCTGCCTCTACAGGAGACTGGATGCAATATCCAGGGATTACTACAGGAATAGTTAAATCAGTGTCAACAACTGTAGGTTACTGCATACTTTTTCAGCCTTTAGAAATAGACTCCTGTTCAGATAGTTGTAAGATCCCCCTTTTGCAGGAGCCATAGCAGAGTCAGACCTGACTCAAGTGACGAACTTCATTGTGAAATCAAAAGGAACTAGTTCAGAAAACTCACGTAATCATCAGTGTACTGGTGTAAATTACTTCCAAAGCAGCATGGTGCCACTTCAGAACATCACACAGCCCTTTAAATGAAAAACATTGATGTGGTTCACTGGCTTCAGGAAAGGGTACAACAAAACACATGCTGCAGAAGGGAGACAGTTCAGTTTGCTTAACCCAGACACTGCATTAATTAGGGTTCCTCACCCCAACATAAAATTTCACTTGAATTCCGTCCATGAATTGTGTGTCTTGGCCAACTCCGACCAAGCTCAGTTAAAGTAGTGCAAATGCCTGGCTTTATCTCACACCCAGCTTACTAAGCTTAGCATGGCTGAAGAGAAATTCACAGTGCAATGTACAGGCTGAATTTCACTGCAGATCATTTTTAACTAAGAACTGACACACCTTAAATGACCCTTGGTCACTGTATTTAACATTACTAAAACCACGGGTTTAGTTAACGACATCAGTGTCTCACTACACTCAGGATCGTACTGAGGAATTAATGCCTCTACACATTTGACCTATGCTTCATAAAAAAACCAGGTTATACATTGATGATAATTCTTCTGATATTAAGGTGTTAAATCTTTTATTTCTAATCACTATAACATGATTTTTTTTCCAATTCTTGGACAAAGTACATCAGATGTAGTTACGTAGAAGAGTCAACACCAGGTGATTTCATCACATGCTACAGCAATGACTTTTTGAAATGCTGAAGTCCTCAATGAAAGGTCAAGACATGTAGCTAATCCAAAAGAGCAAACAGAATTCTCTGCCTACCCTTCTGTAGAGTGTGTTTGTTTTCCTGTCAGAGATCTGAAGATCTTAGGACCCAATGTATCTGTTGGTTGGCCATGAGGCTCAAAGTTAAAACAAACTTATGCCTTGCTAGTATGAATATGCAAGTTAGATTTACATTTTCCTGACAGCAAAAACACTTAAGGATTTGGAACATAATTTAATGGAGATAGCACCACTCGTAAGTTTTTAAAAGGAAGGGGAATTGCTGAAACAGATCAGAGAACGAGAAAGGAGAGAAAACTGAGGTAAGGGCCAAAGGGAAAAGGGGAATGGGGAAGTTGCTCTGAGAATCAGTATTTCAGGACATGCATTGAAATAACTTTTATGAACCTATTGAACTTAGACACTTCTAAGCCAAACATCAGGTCCTTCATAGTAGAACACACTGCATAAGGTTAAATATATTTGTTATCACAAACACAAGGCTCTTAGGTAAGATCGCTTGAGTCTTTTTGTTTGTACTGGAATGACAATTCAGTGACAGTGATTCTGTGTATGCATTAAGTATCAACTAAAGCATAACAGGTTACATACTCTAAGCAATTCATCCTGGCTAAAATCAAAGTATCTGTGGGTCATGGCGGCTTTAAATAGCTACAAGCAAAATAAGTTGTATCAAGTGAAGACAGGGTAGTACAAGTAAATTTCTCCTAAGATCATGTTCAGCAGAAGAACTACTTGTCATGTACTTGTCCTCACCTGACACCATTTGAAACTGATCCCACTGCTTATATTTCAAACACAAGCTAACTCTTTCAATTAATATTTTTTCATTGAATTTGTAATGGTTATGGCAGTCATTATCCTCCTAAATATGAGGAGTAGTTTTTAATCTATTTCACTCTTCAGCTAGCTAAGGAAGTCCCCATTTATTCAAGCAAGAAAAATTGTTCAGACTACTTTATACCACTTTGTTAAAAGCAAAATTAAGTCTTCTAAGAATGCTAAGTCTGAGATGGAAAGAACAATACAGATTTTAAACTGAAGAATTTCTTTTTGTTAGTATAAGCTGTTAGTTATGTTACTGTCAGCAAAAGAATTTGTGAAATACATTTGGACTGATATTTTGCAAGCCCACAGTAAACTTAAACCTGCAGCAAAACAGTACTCCATTGGGAAGCACCAGAATGTAACAGCACAGAATAGAGAGAATCATTACACTGCATATTTTACCAAGGAGAATTTGAATGGCAGGATGTCTTCACTTTTCCAGAAACATCAAAATAAATAGAAACATAAAAAGCAAACCACTTTACATGCTGAGCTGTAGTTTTATTAAATGGAGCAATTAAATCAATAGGAAAAAATTTACTTTGTTTTGGACTTAACACCTACATACTCATGGGATTACCCTTATACTTCAATTGCTGTTTATTGAAAACATTTTTAGCAGACTGATGCATCTAAATGTATGACCTGGGAATTCAGTCAAACTTCGGGGGGAAAAAAAAGGAAATTCTACCAAAAAGTTGGCCTAATAACATTGTAAAAAGGGACTGAAAATTAACTTTTAAAAATGTAACTTCCAGGAAGGAGGAGGTTCTTTACTGTTTAGGCTTGAAGCCCTTCCCCATTCCTCCCCCAAGCTCTCCACTATAGAAATGAAATATCAATGTTTATTCTTTGGACACGCCTTTGTCTAGAAGAGGTAAGAAGCCCTAATCACTGCAATAGTGCTGGATATATTGCTAATGAACAGACAAACTAGAATATATTATTTATTCTGCTGTCTTCCCTGTTTCTTGCACCCCTGTCCTCCAATAGCTATCCAGGAAGCCTTTCAAAGTGACGGGGAAAGACGAGGACAAAAAGCCATCTTGGGATGGAAACTGCCACATCAGAACCTCTCTGTTACCTCAGTGTTTAGTTAAGATCATAGGGTAGTTCAGGATGGAAGGGCCCTCGAGCGCTCTTTAGCCCAGAGCAAGGTGACACCAGGGTGCTGTGGGTTTGTCTGGCCTGGCCTTGAAAGCCTCTGAGGTCAGAGTGCACAACCTCGCTCTCTGGGCAGCCACTCCACTGCCTGACTCTTCCCACCACCACCACGTCTTTCCTTCCAGGCAATCTGAACCTGTCTTGTTGCAGTTTATGCCTGGTGTCTTTTGCCCTCCCACCACGGGCCACTGTGCAAAGCCTGGCTCCATCTTGCCAATCTCAGCTGCCTGCTGACCTCTGCTGAACTCTCTCCAGTTGCCATTCCCACAGCAGGGGTCCCACAACTGGGCACAGCACCTCAGTGTGATCCAGTAAGTGTTGGGCAGGGGACAGTGTGGCTTCCCTCACACAACAGCTCATCAGGTGATGCAGTCAGGAGGCTGCTGCATTCCTGCCTGGCAGCGCCTCCAGGAGCTCTAGCACAGAGCTGCTGCCACCAGCCCCTCAGGTGCCACCCCAAAACCATGCAGGGGCTCTTCCTTCCCACACGAGGAACTTTGCCTTTTTTCCATCGTGAAGTTCACAGCGTTCCTGTCAGATCATTCCCACACTCTTGATAGGTCCCTCTGAATGGCAGCTCTACTTCAAACCTTTTGGGGCCACTCCCTTGGCGTCGTGTGTAAACTTTACAAGAGTGCACTCTATTGCCTGCTCCGGGGAACTGATAAAGTCCTGCAGGAACCTGCAGCATTCCACCTGTTAGAGGGATCCTGGCAGAGGATGGACCATTAATCACTGGACTAAGTCTGATCAAGTTCTCTCTTAACTTTCTTAACTTCAAAAAACATTTAAAAACTAAAAAGTTGTGTAGTTGTCCTGGGCCCCTTGAAATTATTTGAGACTTTACAGCTGCTTAATATGATCTTTTTGCTTGCAGAGGATGACCAGATTTTCCAAGTAAAACTCTCACAGTCAAGGATACCCAGGAAATCAGAACTGTAAAGTAGTGTGCTAACAGAATTAACAGGCTAAGAATGAAATAGAGTTGTGTATCACAACAATACACATCAGTCTACAAGAATCTAGTGACTTTAACTAATTCCAGTTAGTTTTTATTAATGAATTTATTAGGAAGAATACCAACCATAACTATGATTTCATTTGTGTGTGTGCACATGTATCTATGTTTTTTTCTTAAGACTTGTGTTGTTTAACCAGATGTTTGCTCTCTGGAGGCAGGTCTTTGAAAGGCTGGCTTTTAAAAAATCGTTTTTACAACTCTTAACCTCCAGGTTACAGTTTTTTGTTGTTTTCTGGGGTTTTTTTTTTAAGCTGTAAGAATTAATTTTTGTCAAACTTTACTCAGAAAGTTGAACATGGTGTAACAACCAAGCTGCATTTGCCCCATGATAAAATCACGTTACAAATCTTCCTAATATTACTTAGGAATTTAGGCTGATGTACAGAAAAGCAAACCATTTCTGTGATTTATTTTAACCAATATGCAACTCTCCATGTCCTGAAATGACTGATGTACTTGCGATCCATTGTCCCCTCACTCAGATTTGCTTTGTTCCTGAAGAATTAACCATGTGCTTTCACTATGCAGTGTGAAAAGTATAAGCTTCTTTAATGCCTTCTTTAACCTCTATACACTTATTTACTAAGTTGGAGCCATACAGAGGAAAATCTGAGTTTTCATTTTGAGTGAATTTGAGTTTCATTGCGTTAAACAAACTTTTATGGATTTGTGTCCTCCCTGGTGAGGGTTTTAATGCTTTCAGTACTTGGGGTTTTTTTGCTGCATGGACCAGAGAGGCCAGAGATCAGTGTTGTTCCCATCTGCCAAATGCAATTTACAGTGCAATGTCCAATTCTGGGACCCTCACTTCAGAAGGGACATTGAGGTACTGGAGCAGGTACAGAGAAGGGCAACGGAGCTGGGAAAGGGTCTGAAGCTCAAGTCTGATGAGAAGCAGCTGAGGGTGCTTAGCCTGGAGAAAAGAAGGCTCAGGGGTGACCTTATCACTCTCTACAACCGCGTGAAAGGAGGGTGTAGCCAAGTGGGGGTCAGTTTCTTCTCCCAAGCAACTAAACACAGAATAAGAGGAAATGGCCTCAAACTATGCCAGGGGAGGTTTAGGTTGGACATCAGGAGGAATTTCTTCACAGAAAGAGAGATCAGACATTGGAATGGGCTGCCCAGGGAGGTGGTGGAGTCGCCGTCCCTGGAGGTGTTTAAGGGAAGACTGGACGTGGCACTCGGTGCCACGGTCCAGTTGACGTGGAGGTGTTCGGTCACGGGCTGGACTGGATGATCTCGGAGGTCTTTTCCAGCCTAAATGATTCTGTGATTCGGTGATTTTAAACCCCCGCCAGGCACTGCTCAACTCTGAGGCCGTTCTCTATGATGAAAGCGCGTTAATTTCTTGCCATAACCCCCAGTCCGTCCCAAAGCTGACTCAAGGGCTGCAGGGCTGAGCGCGGAGTCCCGTCTCACCCAAGGTCACGCGAGGGGCCGCATACGTTCGGTGCCCGTGAGGGGCGGCCGATCCCTCCCCGACTCGACAAACGCCCGCGGCGCCGCAGCCCCTGCCCGGGTGCGGGGTGTTACCTGTGGGGTGTAGGCGGCGGACGCCGTGGCCCCGACGAGGCGCTGCGCGAAGCCGCTGAACTTGTAGTACATGGTGGGGCGGGGCGGGGCCCGGCTGCGG
>VZTA01013526.1:48443-77663 GCA_013398855.1 Mohoua ochrocephala | reverse complement strand
GGGGCGCGGGCAGCGCTGGGGCGGGAAGCGCCGCCCTGAGGGGCCGTGCTGGACGGGGCCGCCCGGCTGGGCTGTGCTGGACGGGGACGCGGTCCGCAAGGTCGGGGTCGTTACCCGCCGTGCAACAAGCCGGTAATCACAGATTCACTTCGTTTGGAAAAGACCTCCGAGAGCATCGCGTCCGACCTATGAGCGAACACCACCGTGTAACTAGACCGGGGCACCGAGTGCCACGTCCGGGCTTTCCTCCAGAGACAGTGACTCCACTGCCNGTGACTCCACTGCCTCCCCGGGCAGCACATTTCAATGTCCGATCACTCTTTCTGTGAAAAAATTCCCACCTAAACCTCCCCTGGCGCAGGTTGAGGCCATTTCATCTCATCCTGCCGCTGGCTCCCTGGGAGGAGAGACCGACCCCTCCCTGGCTACGGCCTCCGTTCAGGGAACTGTAGTGACAAGGTCACCCCCGACCCTCCTTGTTTTCTCCCTAAACACCCCCAGCTCCCGCAGCTGCTCTCACAGGACTTGTGCTCCAGACCCTTCCCCAGCTCCGCTGCCCTTCTCTGGACACACTCCAGCACCTCCATGTCCTTCCTGGATTGAGGGGCCCAGAACTGGACTCGATGTGTGGCCTCACCAGTGCTGAGTACAGGGGAAGAATCACTTCCCTGGTCCTGCTGGTCACACTATTGCTGGTACAACCACACTGGAGAGAGAAATTGAATATTTATTTCAGAATTGCACAAGCCTGGGTCCTCACTGGTGTTCCATAAGTCAAGGACACCAACTACCAAAACTTTTTACTATGTATGTATTTTAGCAAACAAAGGCACTAATGGTAATTGGCTAGAAGTTACCTAGTTCTCTTATTATTTAGTATTCTATCTCTATTTGTCAATGATTTTCTTGTTTCCCATACTAATTAGTCTACAGGCTCAGTCTTCTTCTTCTCTTGCATCTGTGGGTTTCTTGAGTTGGTGATCTGAGTCAGTGGTTGCCATCTCCCTCTCCCAGGATTGCTTTTTATCCAGTCAGAGGTGATTCAGCACAGTTGCCAAGTTGTCTTTCCAAATCTTGGGAGTTTCATCGGATGTCCTTGTGGCCTATAAATCGTACATTCTTTGTGTCCACTATCATTGGTACATCCTTCTTCCTACATCCTAAACCTTTGTTAACCTCCCACTAGGTCTGAGACCACCGAATCGTGTCAAGCCCTAAACCTTAACAAGGTTTGACAAGGCAATTCTGCCAACAAGTAATTTATCTTTCCAACCCCTGGACACCACTTAGAGCTTGCTTGTTAGCTGCTATCTGTTTCACAGATTAACTCTCCTTTCTTGTTGATTAGACTGGAATGTGTACAACGATCAAACAACATCCTTTCTTAAGAAAATTTTTACATATTTCACATTTTGCAACAGATACAGCAGTGGTTTTGTTTTCTGGAACTAAATCGCTGTGTCTCTACTCCAACAAGTGATTCACATCCCAACAAGGGATTCCCTTCTCTCCTGCCATCTTCTGAAAACGTCTGAAATGTTTAACTTGTTGCATAAAATACGGCTTTTGCTAAACAAAGTCAGCATCATAAACCGGGGGGATGTGATCCGACGCTGCTTCTGTTGGTGAATTTAGTGTTCCTGAGAAGTCAGCAGCCCCTCGGCTGCTGTAGGACACGGCGCAGCCTTGCCCTGCACAGAGCTCGTGGGCCTGTGGCGTTCCTCGATCACTCCGTGCCTGCCTTGGATCCCAGGCACGTGGCAGCTGGCGTGCTGTCAGTGACCCAGAGCATCCTGCTGTGACAAGTCTAACAGCGTGAATTCATGGCTGGAGTTCGTGCTGTGAGTTGGCAAAGATTAAACATACTGAGGCCCGGCTAAAAAGGATCATTTGTTGGTAACGTTTAATCATTAGTGACCCCCACCAGTCAGATCATTGCCTATTGAGAGTCTTCAAAACATGCAGTTTTGAAGATATGTTCGCTATAAAAATATCTGTGGTCATGCACTGAGTGAAAACTATTAAAATCTCCTTTGCTTATAAACTGGGGGAAGATCTATTCATAGGAGATATTTTAGAGAGTAAAATACCCATATAAAATATGTGTGATATGGTTGCTTTACCCACCCGTGTAACGCCTTCTACTTAGATTTTAGAATTTGAGTTTGGTGGTGGCAAAAGGGAGCCTTGAGTTGTCTTGGATTTACCCCCTTTTGAACAGACACATCCAACACAGGATAACCACTGTTCAGTGAACAGGGGGAGCCCTTGGGACCCCTGCACATCCATTTACTTGTGAGAGCAGGGCAAGGAACCAGAACCCTGGGTCTTTGCTGCACCGTTTCTTACCTGTGCCTGTTGCCCTGAAGGCAGGTTTTGTTCTTGGTGAAATTTCAAGCCCACGAACTCTGCCTGTGCTGTTCTATCGAGAGAATCAGCTGAGTGCTCCATATGTGATACCCTGAGCCGATGTTCTGACTCTGCGTTAGGAACATTAACTGGAGAGGATATGTTATTTGCTCAGTAAGTAGGAAATTTATGGAAATATTTTGTAAATGTTACAGGAAGAATTGTGAAATCCCTGTAGCTTTCAAGACTAGGCAGTATTAATGAACTGGAAGACGTGCTGCATAATTTATGGTTGAAAAGAATTTGCTGATGAGGATTCTATTTATTCCTGCGAAAAATAAACCCAAAGTGGTTTGATTACAAGTCTGGCCGTAATGGAGCAGAAGACCCTGAGGTGTGGTACACATACTCTTTGAGAGTAGAATGATGTGAATCAAGGGTAGGTTTGTGTGGTAGCACTCCTGACCTTTTGAAATCCATGGGATCTAGCTCGTATTATGATGATTCTGGGCATATTTGTCTGCAGATGCACTACAGCTCCCCCAGTGCAGTTCTTCCAGCATTTGCCAGAAGAAATAGGTGTGCCTGGTAAGCTCACTCACTAAAGTTGTGTTGTATTTTGCTCTTCTGCCTTTTTTCCCAGTATGAATACACGCTACAGTACCAGAAGAGCACAGGTTTTGTGGTAGGCCATGCCTTGAGATAACACCATTGTATAACTAGTTCTTGCTTCATTGTTGCTCTTGAATCAAGTTCTTGAAAAGTCGTTCAATATTGACTGAAAGCCAGAGAAAGAAAAAGTTTGTGCCCTGGAGCTCCAAGGAAGCTGTGAAAAACGTACCAATTTATCCTCTTTTTCAGTTAATCAATATAAGTCTTGATGCTTAAAAGTAAGCTGTGAAACTTTGCTGCTGCAAGCTGTTGGAACAAAACCTAGGTGTGATCTCTCCCTTGTTTTAGCTCACAGAATTGAAGATGGGGAATTGTTTACCTTGCAAGAGAGATGCATGGGAGGATGACATGAATAAAATTACAGTTACAAGTGGAGGTTCTGCTGTTGTTTGTGTACCATGGCAGCGTGAGAACATTCCATGGCAAAAAAAAAAAAAAAGCATAAAGTCTTTCCATTAAAGGAAGAAACTTGGTTTTGTCTTGGACTTTTGGTTCATCACTTGCTTTAGTCTCTAGACTTTTGCCAAGACTGCTTTGCTTATCAGGCTTGCTGACATAGTGGATAATCAGACTGTAAAGCTTGCTGCCGTAGGAAGTTATTGAGGCAAAATGAGGCCGCTCACCCTGGAAGGGTTCAAAGAAAGATTGGGCATTTTTGAAGACCATAAAACTTTGTACAGTTAACATAAACAAAATGTCCCAGGAGGAAAAGACTTCCTGCTTTGGACTTTAACCTGAGATCTCACTTTTAGACACTGAGACAAACAGTTCATGGGGACTGGCATTTGGACATCTGGTCTGTTAGGGACCAGTGTGGTATTGGCAGCAGCTAAGGAAAATAGGATCCTGTAGATTATTCCCTTTTTCCCAGATTTTTCAGATCACTGGTTTCATACGTGCAAGTTTGTTTATCATGGCTTGTTCCTGGAATAGCACTAAGATTATGTTTCAAGAGGAGTAGATCTCTGGGAGTGAATGGAGGAAGCAGAGTACCTTGATCTTATTCTGCTTTTTTGTTGTTGTTGCTGTGATTATTGTATTTATTTTCTTTTTGAGGATAAAATAAATAAAGAACCAAGACCTTAATCAGTTCCTTAATGAACAAAACCTTCATATGCTGATCATTATTTCAGCACAGATGTCTGTAACTCAAATTCTGTCAATCTGCCCATGCAACTCTGTTCTTGAATTGCTGAGAACAACTGTGTGGGTGGATTTAGAACATAAAATTGCCATGTGCACTTATGTTTTGTTTATGCAGTACTCATTTTTAAGAGTACTAGGTTGGATTTGCTTAATATTTGCTTTGTGTGTGTGTATACATAATATTTACAAACCCCCAAACTAGGAGATGATCACCAAGATAAACTCTATTAATGCAAGAGGCTGATATTGTAAACATGTTCCATTTGATTTATCAACGGAAAGAAATAAATGAAGTCTATGCACAGGCTAAGGTAGTAGTTACTTCTAAAACTTGTACCTGAATTTACTGGTGCTTTGTCACCCATATGTACTCCATACAGCAGAGAGGACTGTTGGAAATAGGCTTCTATTGACGACTAAGAGATTTCTCTTTCATACATCTATCAATACTGAAAATTAATAAAAATTGTAGGGTTTTTTATTTTAAAATAGTAATAGGCTTAAAATATTATTATAAATTTAACCAAAGTTTTTACTGTGTGACTTTCTCATAACAGAATTCTTGCCTTTTTTTTGAAGGAGATGGTATTAGGGAGGCAGCCATTTATATCTTCTCTATAAATTTAGAAATAATTCTGTGTTTCACTGCTGTTTCCTGGGCACTTCTTTGTCTTGAGATAAGGCTTCTACACGTGAAATACTTGATAGCAGTTGTTACTTACTAGCAGTTTTGGCAATAAGGGCATTGTGTTCACTGTTGTCTGATGGGGGTCATGAAGCTTTTTTAAGGTGTTGAATCTTATTTGGAGGTACCTGCCTCTTGTTACATATGTGTGGTATTCTTTCCAGGTTCTCATGCAGAACTTGTCTGAGAAAGTAAATGAAGGAATTGAAAACTTTGTGATGTAATTATTGTAAAGCCTGAAGAATGAATAACACTTCTGGGGCAGTAGGTTATGTTTTTTGTAGACTGTTTCTCTGCAATTGTGTATTACCTGAATAAAAGCAGAATGGAAATTGTGAAAACGGTGCTTTATTCCAGGCGAGCAATGAAGTGTTCTTTTATCCTCCAGTTTCTAGATGTGAAAAGCATTAGAGGAACCTACAGTAAATATTGCTTTCACTACTTTTCAGCTTTGTTGTCGTTGCTTTTTTTTCCCCCTTGATTTTCAGAATTGTGGAAGCAAAGGTAATTTTTTCGTCTGATTGAGACATCAATGTTGGCGGTCAGTAAAAATAATGATTATCTGAAAGCCCTGTTCATTCTACTTCTGAGAAAGTAATTTCAAAATCCCCAGGCCCTATGTCTATGGCTTATAACACTTCCCAGTTTTGAAATGCTGCATTGTAAAGTTGGTTATTTTGCCTCTTGCTGCTGACTGTGACATGGATAACCAGAGTTCAAAGCTTCTGTGTGCGTGCTTTCTGCTGCAACACGTTTTCTTCTTTTGCAACCACAAGGGAAATCTCATGATTGCAGTACCTTCTTTTTCCTGAACTTTTCCTTTAAACACCGTATGCGTAGTGAAATAGGTTCCCAAATAAAATGAGTGGTATCTCTGGACATTGAGAGGTAAAATGCACCTTCAAGGTTTTCTGTTTTCACAGTG
The DNA here is from genome assembly GCA_013398855.1 of Mohoua ochrocephala. NCBI lineage: Eukaryota > Metazoa > Chordata > Aves > Passeriformes > Acanthizidae > Mohoua > Mohoua ochrocephala. Next base: position 71,886 of record VZTA01013526.1, on the reverse strand, counting down.
CTACCAAAGTCTTCTTTCACCTCTTCCTTTTCCCTCCCTGGGCTGTAAGCATTTCTCTCTTAAATAATCTACAGTCCACAGCAAAAGTTTATTTTTCTCAGATGTGTTATAGATACTGGAGGAAGATGCATTGTCCTTGTATTTAATTTCTTCTTGTCAGCATTTTCGTGTGCAAATTCACAGATTGGAGTTCAGAGACAGCCGTATCCTCAGTGCAGTATTATAACAAACTTTTCTGAATAAGGCAAGATTATGTTACAGTCAAAAAACCGAGACAAACAGAAACCTCTCTTGCAGTTGTGTTGGAGGAAATGTTCTTTACCAATGTATCATTTGAAACAGATCAATAGTAAGGTGTTGTGATGGGCTGGAGGAAGGTCCCATGCAGTGTTTCTCAGTATTAACAACGAAAATAGAGTTGTATTGGAACTGCATGAGACAATTTATGCCAGGGGGCTTGACCTGAATACCTGAGTGTTTTGCTTTCTTGGCCCCGTGCCCACTTGTCAGTCATACTTAATTTTAGTTGTTATCAGACACGTTTCAGAACATTCTATACAGCTATTTTTGTGCTTAATCTACCCTTCCCCAGCAATAACACTGCTCTGTATTTACTCTAGCAGTTCCTTGGAGAAGGCAATAATCAATGAACGTGTAGGATTGCCAACACCAGCTGCTCAAAAATCATGAGATTGGGTTTAAAAATTTATCAGTTTATTAATATTTTAGTACTTGATCATGTTTTACCACTTCTCTGTCACGCCTCAGGATATAAAGAACACGCATAGATGAAAGTCGCCTTTCACATGATGAGTTTTAGTTACAATTTTCTTAAGTAATAAATGTCAAAAGTCGGAAACTTCTGCGTTGGAATGTCCTGAAGGTATAAACTGTTAGAGCTCCACCCTCAAATTAGGGCAAAGTGATCTCTGGGTATGTGCTGAGGCAGTACTCTGTGACAGAATGCAATGAATTCCTGCTGTTCAGGGAGAAGCAAGAATAACAGAAGTTTTTCCACCAGAGGATCACTGTTTCATACTAATTCACCAGCTAGCGCCATCAAGTAGCAGTACTTCACACCTAAGCATCCTTGTGGGAGCACTGGATATGTCTTTTAAAATCTTTTTGGTTGTGTTTTAGCTAAGGATGTGTCTAAGATGCAGAGCCAAAGCCAGGGTTGCTCCCGGACACAGTTTTCCGTGGGAAGGAAGCTCTGTAAAGTCTTTGGCTGAGTCTCTAGATGAGTGAGTAGGACACCAGGACCTTGCAGTGTGCCATGGCCACTCAGGCAAGATAGTGTCTAAGAAAAGTCTGGACCTGCAACTCTGCTGAAATGGCTGCAGTTTTATGGATCTAAAAATGTAAAACAAAAGTTGTCCAGCGTGTTAGAGAGGAGAAACTGAAATATAAGGAGCAAAGAGAGAAATTTTCTCCAGATGTATTCAGCAGAGAAGACTCAATCAGAAATATGCTTTTGGAGTGAAGCTCCAAGTCATACCTGTGCTTTGGTTTGTATCCCTGAGCAGGCTCGGAGCTCACAAATGGGATATCATTTTGGATGAAGCTGGGCTTCCTGGTTGACTGTAAGATGCACTTAAGTAACACAGCGTGCTCCAGGTGGTGTAGGTCTCAGGTTCTCAGCATCATCTCTTTCATTCTGCACATCACTCCTCTTCTGTCCACTGCTTCCAACAGTAAATACAGCCTAGTAAATTGTGGAAGATGGGAAGCGAGGATGGATTTTCTAAATCCTAATACCTGGCTAGAATCTCATTCACAGCTACTACCTATAAGCCCTTCTTCCAAGTACTACTGTGGGATAAAGCCATTCAGAGCTGGCTGAGCTATCACTATGCTCAAGCAAAAGGTCCATCTTGGCTCAGGTTGTTTGTCAGCAGGCTGTATTCTGAGGGGTTTCTATTTGACTATTCACAAACAACAAAAAAAAAAAGACATACTTAAATTTAGTAATACCAATGTCAGTTGTCTGGTTACTTGAGAAATCTTTCTTATAGAAAACATTCTTTATTTATGAATCACTTAGCACATCAGGCTTAACATAAAAATAGATTTCTGCCATGGGATCAGTGTCTCCTGCATTGAAAATAATGCACGGTTTTGACGACATTTATTTTTGAGGATTGTATTCTGCCAGCACCGGGAACCATTACCCAATGATATCTTTCAGGTGACAGCCTCCTAATTATCTTTCCTGCAGCATCCTGTAGTCTGACATTCTGTAAGCATGTTACTTTTATGGATTAGTCTCTTCAGATGATAGTGTAACTCAGGCCTGTTTCAGGAAGTCTTGAAGGTGTTTTGATGTGTCTCCCCTTTGCCTTGCCACATGATCAATGATGGGGTTTCCTTTTTAAACACTCGGTCTGCTGTTGTATACCTGTCTATGCTTTCTTACTGCCATCAGCATGGGGATACTGCAAAACTGGGAGTGCAAGCAGATGAAAGAACTATCTACCTCCTTATCACAGCGTTTCCCTGCATAGGAGAAAGGAGTTCAGAAGATTAGGTAACAGCGTGGGAGAACACTGGTAAAGTCCTGTGTGAGGGGAAGAGGGAAGCTCAGTAACAGCTCTGCTGGGAAGAGGACTGAAGTGTGCTGGAGTGAGTAGAGTAACAGCAGGGAAAGCTGAAAGGAACTGTTCCTGAGCCAAGTCCTTGCACACATTAAAGGGTTGGATAGTTGCAGAAATAGGGAGCCCACCAAGTAAATGCTGCCGGCAACATCTGCCTCTGCATTGTGCAGGAACTTTTCTTTGGCAGAACACACACAGCCTTACAGAGCCTATAGATAGATTGGGGTTCTTCGTACTGTGCTTTGCATCTCTATTTATAGGTTCCTCCCAAGGAAGACATGACCTGTGTGAGTGCAGGTTTCCGTAGGTGGATGGAAGCAGTTGCTGACCACACAACATCTGAGTAAAAATTTTCTTGGAAATGTGTCTTTTGACAATATCCTCCCTCCTAAAGATTTTTCACAGTAAATTTTGCTGAACCATATCTGGCTCCCTTGTCTTGCGTAGGTTCTGCTATGGCAATTGCTCACGGAGAGTTTCATTTGGCTCAATATGTAGCAGCCTAGGCTTTTAAAATGGGAAAATCTGAGTTCTGTTTTCACAGGGAATATCAGAGCTTGCAGTACCATTGGTGGGGCAGGCATGTTCATTTTAGAGTGCTGTATCCTATTCTACAGCCCGAGGGAACTGAAAAGGAGTGGTGAGGAGGTGTAGAAATAGAGATTTGGCACCATGATTTTACATGCTTTTTGCTTTACATACTCTTGATTGTTTCCCCTTCTGACAGTTCTCTTTTGCAGATTTTGCAGTGTGGATCTGATGTGATTATGCTTTCCTGAAGGATTCCCCATCTCCTTTAGGCTACAGTGTTTGTTGCTCACTGTTCAAAGGCGGAAGGGAAACGCTTCCATGCATCCTCAGAATTGCTGGAGGCACCACTTTGACTCCATTAAATTGCTTGTCCTAGATCCAGTTGCCACCAAACAGACGGTGTCAGGTTATTATAATTTGAACCCACAAACTCAATCTTCTTAGCACTCGCTAAACACTTGCCTTGTAATGCAGGGATTACACGAACATAATAGGAACCCAATTACAACATGTTCTGTCTTTGCTTTCACAGGTTATTGAATTAATAGAACCATGTTAGGAGAGCTTCAGGGAGAAATGAACTGAAATGAGCTCAGCTGTTTGGAGCATGGTGCTAATAACCAAGATTGTGGGTTTGATCCCTGTGTGGGCCATTCACCTAAGAGCTGGACTTTATGATCCTTGTGGGTGGGTCCCTTCCAACTCAGCATATTCTGTGATTCTGTGATAAGAAATGAGATCTACATGCTTGCCTTACAAGAAAGTTTCATGGGCAGAAACAAGGGAAACAGTCTCCAAATGCTATTAATCGCATTTTATTTAAGATCCCATATACTTTCAGTGTAATCAAAGAGCTGACATTAATTCATACATAAACCAGTTTGAACTTTAGGCCAATACCTAGGTGTGTTTCCTTTTGTTCCTTTTTGGGTGACTGCAGTCTTAAAGTTTAAAAAACTTTCTTAAAGCTGGTTAAAAAAAAAAAAAAAGAAACCATAAAATATGATTTGCACATCTCATAGATAAGGAAGAAACAAAAGACCTAGTAGAGAGTTTATGGATTATTGATGACTACTGGTAAATAACTGCAGGTTTCTACAATAGACTTGACCAATTTTTCCTCTGAACTGTACCATTCAAGCTGAACAGTTTTTGATTCAGGAGAACTGTATCTCTCACTTGAGCAGTGAAAACTGTAGTGCTTATCTTCTTGCTCCAGTCTCCCAGAAAATTTATGTTGTTTTAGCTGAGCTTTTGTTTCATACTCTTTTTGAAAAGCAAAATAGTAAATATTGTTTGTAGTATATTCTTCTTTAAAATAGTAGGGGAAAATGAATAAGGATGTCACTTTGGAACCCAAGTTACGGAGCTGAACACGGGAGCACTTGTTGCATATGTTGCTGACAGCCTTGGAGCATGAGGAGTCTGCTGGCATGGTGCTGGCCACAGCTTCAGTCTGTGTCAGCAGCAAAAGGTTGTTCAGGGTTGCAGCTGTCACAATTCAAGGCAATATAGGCACTCTCCATGCTGAGATGGCCCACTTTCATGGGAATTTCCAGGGGTCATCTCTGAAAGGAAAGAACGTGACTTTTGGGGAGGTTTTAAGTCAAAGCCCTGTGTATAATTTTGTGTGTATTTTGAATTGTTGTGTGCAGAATTCAGTCCCTGGGTCCCTTTAGTGTGGATGCCTTATGCTTTCTGGTAGTCATTAGCACTCCACAGAAAGGGAAGTAGCTGCTGAGTGGCACGAGACAGTGCCAGAGTCTCTCTTATTGTCCTGATCCAAGAGATTGCTTCTGTTCAGAGACACATTTGGAAAACATTTAGAGGGAAGTAGTAAATCATTTTGTTGGTGATACAAGTTGTTGTCACAGTGTGTAATCCAAAGAAATGGGTGAAAGCTTTTTTTGTTTAGCAAAGTAGGCTGATATTAGTTGGTTTGCACTTGCTGTGGATGAGTGGACTGGAGAACTGCTTTATAGCACAGGTCCTTGAGGAGCAGGATGCTTGACTTAAATAAGAATGTGCCTATAGAAATGAAGGTAGGAAAGCAAAGAAGGGGCAGGATTTGATAACAGACTTAGTAATTCTTAGTGACAGCAGAGAAGCCTGTGAGTGTGGCCAGCAGCAGAAAGAAATGAGGCAGCTAGGAAAAGGGTAAAAACCGAAGGGGAAAGAAATGGGATGGAAAGTGAGTCACTTGGAAATGACTTCATTGCATAGAGCCTTTTGCATTGTTTCATTTAATATTTTTAACCTCTCCCTATCCATCTGCCTTATTTCCTTTTTTCATTAGTCTTCCACCTGCTCTCCATAACATTCCTGTAGTTCGCGTGCCAATCCTGAATTCTAAATAGGGATAAGTCTCCAAACAGGGAACATAAATGTAGTAAGTCCCCTTACAGATATTAAACTGGTTTCTTCAATACAGCAGTGAAAGCCTAACAGTTTCCAAGGCTGGTAGGTGCTTTGAGCATGACTCTGTTACATGCTGGTGGAAGTGGATCAGCCACTGGAAGTGTTCTGTCCAAGCCTGGCCAGTTTGTTTTACAGCTTCTTGGTAGAAAAAGCAGTTTAGAGTGATCAACCAAAAAAGCAAAGAAGTGCAAATCTGCAGCTGTGACATCCCATTGGTAATGCAGCTCTCAAGTCCACCCTGTTGACAGAAGCAGGTGGCCAAAGGCAGACAGGTGATCTTTACTGCAGAATTGAGAAGGAATTTGGATGGCCTGTGGGATGCGAAGCACCAGGATAAGACTCTGGACCAAGAATGGAATGAGGATGATTTAGACTATTTGGTATTGCTTTGTAAAAGCTTTGCTTTGCATGACTGCTTTTTCCCATTATATATGACATTTATTGTGGAGGAGGAGAGAGCTTCTTATCCTACACTGACACAGAGAAATGTATGGCTATTTATTCTAAGCTATCTCATCTGAACTGCGTTTCAAATGTGAATGGGACAGTTTGTATGAAGAGAAGGCAAAGGTAACAACAGCCTCAGTCTGTGGATGTTAATGTTTAACCTTAATGCTTCTTGAGTGAGGATTAGGTGAAAGCAGAAAGGTCTAAGAAAACAAGATGGAGTCTGCTATGAAGAAGGGAGCAGATGAGTTCGTGGTCCTTGGTCTTGTGTTGAGGGCAACTTGGTATTTACATTCAAGACTTTGTCTTCCATAACCCAGATGACAAATAGATTTTCTAAAACAAAACAAAATTCATCTTAGTTATATTTCTTTCACTGCTGATTACCTGGCTCCCTTGAAGAAGATTCTTCCTTTCAGACGTACCTGATTTTTAAGCCTCTTTAGTCAATGGAGAGCAAAAGGCTGCTGTGACCTACAGGCTGAGTTTCTATCAGAGAACCAAAGCGCTAGAGCTTAAAGACACTGCACTCAAAGGCAGAGATACTCAAGGAATCCATGTAAGTTTGAGACCTATAAGCAAGAATCTCTGGCAGGAATCCAGATTTGGTTTTATTTTAATTTAAGTAGTTTTGTTAGTGTTACCTTTCTTTTCAGTAAGCCTCTGCATGATTATACTTAGTGAATACATTGAGAAGATTGTTTATCTCTTTTAATCTTTAATGTCATGTGTACAATAGCATCCTTTTATAGCATCAAGGATTCAAGATGCTATCCTAATAAATGGCCCCAATTTTACTCATTCATAACATCCCATCAAATGTCATCAAGTTCAAATATTGAACCCCAATGGCAAAAATCCTGGTTAGACACCGTGCTGTCTTGGTACAGCCAGTGCAGCTGACAAGGCCTTTAGCAATGTAGAAAACCCTGCCTTCTGAGTGCTGCTTTCTCTGGGATGCTCTCTAAATTGAGGAGAAAAAAAAAGTGCTTCAACACTTAGTCCTTAACAGTATATCAGGCTCAATAGATAAGCTACACTCGTGCTACAGAGAAATGTCATCTTGCTTGCTTGCACAGTTACGTGCTTTGATTTGTGTTTCAGTATTGAATTGTAGGATTTTTGGGAGCAGCACTGTAATTTTGATTTGTAGCTGTAGAGTCCTTAGTACAACAGAAATCTGGTCCTCTCTGTGTCTCCTACTTACTACTTCAATATTGGTAGAAGCGCAGTGCAAAAAATATAAAAGCAGAAGTGGAGGATTTCTGAAGTGCATGGGAAAGAACTCCAACATTGAACTTTCTTCTTTAGTGTTTTCTTTTTTAAATTCTTATGGCAAACAAATGTATAAAATGTTCCCCAAGGCAGAAAGAATCTTATTTTGGGGGGTTCTATGCATTTGCAGTTGTATCTCAAACTGATGGAAGGTGCAAGTGCTGAGCATATCTGCAAAACAGTAACTGTGTTTAAACATTAAAAAAACCCTTCTGCTTCCAAATATTTTAGAAGTCGTTTTAGGAAAAACACTTCTAAAACATACTTCTGTGGCTATGTGGACATCTGCTTTGTTTCTTCTGTTTCTTTGCTGACTGATTTTATGTAAAACATTTAAAACTGGTTTTATTTAATAAATAACAGAACTAAAAATGCTCATGGTTTCTAAATGAGAAGTCTGTTCATTCTCATAATAATGCAGAGGATTGATACCAGAATAGTTTGTAATTCAGTGATCTCTTAAAATATTCAACCTTTTTTTTTTGACAAGAGCATTAGTTGTGAAGTATTTTTTTTTACAAGTACTTTTGAAATGGCTGCATTTAAAGCATCGAGAGAGTGTCTCAGATCCATTCACAGTAATGCAAGGATTGCACTGCTGAAATTTCTGGTTGTGTTGACATTCCAGTATTAATACCATGTTGATGTTGGGGGTTGGTTTGGGTTTTTTTTAATACAAAAAAAATTACAGTGAACTTGAAGCCAAATTCAATCAATTTTTCCAGATTAGTTTTTAAAAATAATCCTTGAGGAATAATATAGGTGTTACATGGCTGCTTTTCATTTTGTTTTGACAGTTCTACAGTCCATAATTATGATAGCTCTTCAGTTGCTGAAGAATAACCCTGTGGATGTTTAATTTTAATTTTTGCTTCAGACTTCTGGATCAAATATTCAAATTTTATATTGATTAAAACTCCTGGGTCCTGAATGGCAGACTTCTCAGTAGCCAAAAATTGTTAAAGGAAGAAGTTTTTGCAGAGGTACAGTACCAATATGAATAGCCATAGAATTCACTTGTTTACAAGAACACATTTTATGAACATTTGTGTTTTGACCACTAGTCCATGAAATATGGCAACGAGACCAGCAAATTTTATTACATGGTTTTATCTATCTAAATCTGTATTCACATAAAACCCCCCACATTTATTACCTTTCCAAATTATAGAGTACATTTTTCTTTACAGATAATCGGACAATATGTAAAATGAGGGATCTATGAAACTATAAACATTTGCATTTGTAAAGAATAAAGGACTCTAAAATGTGTAGTTGCAAACATTCCAATTTTATTATTTGACCAAAAATTTATAGTCTTCTTCTTCTGTGCTCTTAATATTTGTTGTCAAGCAGATTGTCTGTCTTGGTTGCTCATTGTGCAGCTTGTTGATGCTTAACCTGTCTGTTGTCTGAAACACACTCCCTAATTTGTGTTGCTCTTTTTTACTATGAAACAAAGTGTTTTGTTATTTCTCCATGTGGGCTGGGGCAGCTCTTCAGCTACTGGAAGCTGTTACAGCTCTAGCAAAGCTGGAAGACTTTTCACACTAAGTCTCAGTATTTTAAAGTTATCTGTTTTATGTAGCAAGTTTAACTATCACCACATATCCCGACCTGCATGTTTGCTTTTACAAACAAATAACAGAAAATGAGAGCCAGTTTCCTTTTTTAAAATCAGTGACAACTTTTTTATAAAGCACTATCTTTTTTGCTATGCATAGCTTATTTAACATTCCAGCAAGTGTCTCCTTAGTAGCTCATCTGAAATAATTGTTCTAAAAGTTTCAAGTGGTCCTGAACCTCTTAGGGTGAGATACAATTCAGAGCACAGCAAACCTTGTTCATTGTGCTGTTCCCAGGAAACTGGCTGGGTTTGGCTGCTGAATTTAGCTGGCTGGTGTGGGCATATGTCCACTTCCTGGAAGGCATTCAGATCTGGTAAGATTTTTGTAGTTGTTACCCAGAAGGGAAGACACAAGTGTTTTGAACCCACAAGGACTTCAGTTTTACTTTGGAATAGAAATATCAGTTCCTTTACAGGCGTGAATTGCATACTTCGTATGAAAAAACAGTGCCTTTTCTTTAAAATACATTGATATCAAGATAGGAATCTTGCATTAACAGGATTTTAATCTTTCTCAAACTTGCTGCTATGCACACCAGCATAAGCCACTGTACAATAAGAATTAATATCACATTTTTATATAGCTCATCCCTTTGCTGATAAGAGTGTTTAATATCATCAGTCAACCAAACTAATTTTTTTTTTTGGTGGGTACTCATCAAGACAATATTGTTTTCAAGCTTTACATCAAGGAAAGAGATAAACTTCCATTCATTGTGATATTTGGGATCATGCTTCTTGTAGAACTGTAGAAGGAAAATACCCTAGAGAGGTTTCCATTTCAGTGACATCATTAATGATCAAGTACTTTTAAGTGACATGCAGTACCTTGAAAGATTACAGCCAATATATCATTCCCAATAAATCAGTCCTAGGGTTTGAACTGAGTGTATCATGTATGATTAACCTTTACTGCCATCAAACCACAACAATTGCAGTTCAAAACTCTTTGACATTGGTTTCCATTTTAGATGAACCAAAATGCTGGATCACAATTGTACAAGGTGTCTTCATTTTTCTCCAGTTTTATTCTACTTGTATTTAATCTAATTTGTTCCAGATGTGAATGTTTCCGAGAGAAACTGCCCATGAAGTCTTTTATTGTATAGGGTTCAAACTGGCAATGATTAGAGATGAGCCAGCTTGTCTTCACTTGGCTTTTGGCTTTGAAATGCTGTACTTTGAAATAGAGTGCTGCACCCCATGTCTGCATAAAACATGGTCTCCAGAAAATTTTAGTAAAACAGTTTCAAGTGTTTAAAAATATGCTTATTTTTAACTACACATATAATTCATATTTCGTAAAGTTTCACTAAAAAAAACCACTGGTCCATGGAAAATAAGATGATAGATATTACTAGAAGTCAGGCATCCTATTTACCCTATAAAATTCTGGTTTAAGGCTACCATGAAGATTATTTCAACTTGGTTTGTAAGGAAACTAAAGTCTACACACTGATAACCATACAACAGTAAAAAGAGGGAAAAAAAACCTAACCCAAAAAAACCCATAAACAAACAAACAAAAACCACAAATAAAAAACCACCGAAGACCCCACCCCAGGATCTCTCCTTCGTGGGTTTATATACAGCAGTTTGAAAATATTTTATTATAACTCAAATTAAAAAATACATTAGGTCGTTCTGTTCACATTTGGCCATATAAAAATTGAACACAAACTGTTCAAAAAAACATCGTATGACTTGAGAAAATCTCCACAGACTTATTCCTTTACACAGTTATTTTCATTAGATTTATGCTTTTACACTGGGAAAGGATTCTTCATCTGAAAAACACTTCATAAGGATGAAACATTTTGTTTGTATACATATATAGCCTGGATCGTTGAAAACTTCCTGTCCTTAATTGCTTATGCAAAATGATTCATGGTGCAAATTGGTATTCACAAGTTATTATGTGCATTAATTTATATTTTTCCTTTCTACAGGCATCTAAAGATTAGATTTATAGGTAGTGCTGGAACACATTTTATTTTGTCTTGAAATCAAGATTGCAACATACTTTATATTCACGTTCTGTATGGATTTTAAGCTATTGTCATCATGATGATGGCTTGGGCGTTTTGTGGAGGAGGGTTGTATCTCAGAGTATAGGTTTGGTTAAATACAATACATGGACAAAAGACAGAGTAAGTTTTAAGGAGTTTTATGACAAACAGTGGTTTTTCCCAAGCGTTAAAAACAGCACATGAAAATCTGTAGGGCTAAGTTCTTGTGTGGGATTTTTAACCTATTTTAGCTTAAAAAAAAAAAATTGGAGCAAAATAGAAAAAAAAATAGCAATTTTCTCCTTAGAAATGGTTTTGATACTGTCAAAATAACTTTTCATTAGAAGATGAAAATGTCATTTTCTTCAACATCTGTGTTTGGATGAAAGTCTGAAATTTTAATTTTGTCAAGGAGGAAATTTTTTTGCAAGGAACAAAAAAACCCCAAACATTTCAACTGACTATAATATATAATATATGCAGGATATATATAGGTACACATGCAGGAATACAGAGCCAGCATCTCCACTGGTGTAAAACATCTAAGTGTCTCTGAAGTCACAACTTGCCTAACTAACATCAGCTGTGAATCTCACCTAAGAAAGAAGTTTTTGCTGATCTCATATTCACCTCTCTGTGGAATGCTGGAGCAGGTTTCTGAGCAACATGGTTTTGATAGAAAAGGCATAAATATAGTAGTGTAGGGAACTACAGAGCTAACCTTCTGAACACACCGGTGGCAAGAAACAGGTATGGCTGTAACAGTACTTAACAATGGAGTCTTGAAGGGAAAGTCAAGCTTGTCTGTAGGAAAGCTACTAAAATTCTTTCCAGGTCTTCAGAAAAATCGTGTTTGCAATGTGATTCTTTAAGACTACTTAAGACTAAGACCACTTAAAATGATAATGATTCTTTCAGGTCTCAGGGTAGAACCTTCAAGGTACTGGTTACTGATCAGTGTGGCAGGTTTATTTGAGTGAGCAATTCCAGAGATGTGTTTCTAGGTGGTACTCATTCCACTTCCAAAGACTTTCACAATTACGTATATAAAAGATGCCTCTACATCGCAGTAAGAGTAAATGCAGTATTTTCAGGCAAGCACACAAACTTCAGCTGTGCTGATGACTCTGAACTTTCATGTCAGCATGAAAGCTCCCTGTTGATGTTGATTGGTACCCAAATTTGTAAAGCTGTACCTTAATGTGTTTTAGTATCTAACTGCACATTTCTACGTAGCAGCCTTTCAGAGTTATACTGAACAATGCTGTTAAGCAGTACTACACAAGAAATGTAGTGAGCAATATTTCAGAACCTAACTTGATTCATTTTCTAGTAACATTGGAGAATACACCATTTTGCCAAGTGCAACTCACACTTCTATATTTTACTTTCTTTGGTATGCTCTGAGCTTTTTACAGTTGTTTTTAAGACTTCCATTGAGGTGTATCCTTCAGTAAGGATTACAGAATTTTAGATGATGAAGAGTCTTATCTGACAGGGAGCAGGTACTATTGTTTTCCAGTGCTTGCTCCAGGCCACTTCAAATGGTGGAATCTTACAATTTGTCTTAAGAAAACTCTCACTATGATATCTATGTTTAAGATATGTGGGGCAGAGAGGAGGTCAGGGAGGGAAAATCTGTGCTTATGAGTATGTAACTTCAGGTGGATGGAGTTGAGCTGAATGTATGTAAAATTTGGAGAGCTCCCCCACTAACCTACCAGGAAATATATATATCAATCCCTGATTTCTTATGCTGACCTTTATAAAGTACAATACTTGCTTCTACTTACAATTTGGTTCCAGAGAAGAAATTGTGACCTAAAGAAGTCCTTGCTTACAACATTTGGAGGTTCACTCCTTGCACTTCGTGAACATTCAGAGAAATGCCACTGACTTCACTGGGTTTACAGAAGATTTGTGTGCTTCCTCAAAGATCAGAATCAGGCCTTAAGGGTTTTTTTGTCCTACAGACCCATATTCTTCATCTTTCCTGAGTCACAGAACCAGCTCTCCTTTGTTGCAAAGCACAAAAGTAGCAGTGATTCTCCTTCTGTATATAATTTGGTTGTCTGAGTTAAAAGTGGAGATACTTCAGGCAAGAAGCTATCAATGCCTCTGTGGAGCATTTAGATATGGAAATCTTTGAAAAACTTCTGCTACACGTTGCTTAGAATAGTTTAGGACATAATTACAGGAATGACAGATCTCAGTGTTAAGCCCATTTTTTGTTCTGCTTTTTTGTGGGAAGGCAAACTGAACACCAAACTGGTCTGGTTGAGGACTTCTGAATCCTCTTTTGTTAATTTTGTTCTCTCAAATTTGAAACATCACTCCCTCTCCTTGCAAGGTGCTCAAGGCAGATGGACATCCTTCCTGTCTGAATGGTGACGGGCTTTCTCCAGGCTGGTGAGAATGTTCTTCCACAGGACCATCCAGTCAAGGAGGACACGCGAAGGGACCTTCCACCATTCTCTTCTAAGACAAAGCTTAGCAAGTAAGTACAACAGAATGCAAGTTGGGTCAATTTAAGAATTCAGCAGAGAGGCTTCTACTGTACCTAGCAGATCGGAACTTGAGCTCATGGTAGCATTGCACAAAGCTGTGGTAAATGAAAGTGATCGGCAGGGCTAATAAAACGATGCCACTAACCACACAAATTCCTCCAAGAATCCTTCCTGGGACAGTGATGGGACACATGTCACCGTAACCAACTGTGGTCATCGAGATGATCACCCACCAACAAGCAGCAGGAATGCTGGCGTAATCCTTATTCTTTGTTCCCAAGTCCAGCCCATTTTCAAGAAGCTGTGAAAGTGCACTGAAAATTGCCATAGCAACACAGATAAAGACAAGTAGCATCACCATCTCTCTGTAACAACGCTTCAGAGTCAGACCAAGTGTTTGAAGGCCAATGAAATGACGGGCCAGTTTAATCACCCAAAAAATTCTCATCATTCTTAAGACCCTCAAGGTGACTCCAGCCCTCTGAAGCTGTGAGTTTTCCCCTGTGAAAACTGTCATTAGAACAGAAATGTAGTAAGGAGTAATTGCCAGCAAATCAATGATGTTGAGAGGTCTTCTGACAAACTCACACTTGTTTTTGGAGACGATGAACCTCACAATGCATTCTGCAGTGAACCAGCCTATGCAGATAGCTTCAATTATCCTGCCAAAAGAAACAAAGACAGTATTTACGCTCCGTGCAAAGGCTTCGGGGGATGTTTGGTTTGTTCACAGATATTACCAAAGTGACACTTAGACTTTCACAGACAACAAACAGAAAGCCATGCCATCCCTATCCTGCACCTGGCACCGGATTTCAGCAATTAACCTGAGGGTCTAGTGAGAGTTTAAACTGATAATTGCTAAAAAACTCACTCACTGATCATTTTTTTTGAATTATGGATTGCTATTAGTCATAGTACTAGGTAAATATGCCTACAAAAACTGAAGCCCTACAGGAAATGGTAGGACACCAATGCCAGTGTGTAACCTTATCTAGAACAGCTAGGGTTGGGTTTGGGGTTTTTTTTTGTTCATTGAGTTTTGGGGGATTTTTAAAATTTTTTAAAATTTTTTTAAGTCTGTGAGGCCTGATCCACTTGGGAATGCTAAGAGTTGTAGATCAGTGAACTGTCTGGTTATGAATAGCAATGTATAGAACCAGACTGCTAAATTAAAATGGAAGTGCAGATGGAGTAGGCAGAAATAAGTATTTGCGTTGGATAATTCATGCAAATTAGTTCTTCAGGAACCAACCTAAACCAGTCTATCTGATCTGCATCCCAAACACGGTCTAACCTAGAACCACATTCAGAACTATATAGGTGTTACCACTAAATACAGGTGTATTTTATTTTTCATTATTGCATACATAAAGTACTAAGCTTGTGTCCTCTCATTTACCACTATGCTCCGCATTACTGAATTTTGTCTTTTGCTTTAAACGTAACTCCACCTAAACTACATTGCAGCAAAAATGTCAAGGTAACCAAGTGTTAAGGTAATAGGCAAGATCATCTTCTTGCCAAATGCAGAAGAAATCCTGGAAGAGGATTTTGGTATGCTCTTAAATATTTTCGAGTCCCAGTGCATTGAATGAGACTTGAGAATATCTCAACTTTCAACTGGTGGAAGGTAGAAACAGGAGATAAAAATGTCACACAAAGACTATTTAGTAACTGTTGTGCATGTGGTCACAAATCTCCCTAAGATTTCAGACTGTGCTCACTTTTTCAATATATGAGGGCATGGAAGCTGATCTTTCCCTCATTCCTCGGTTTATATTTTTCACCAACAGTTTGAGCAAAGAAAAAGCCCATCACTGATGCCTTCTCCTACCAACAGCTCTGAAACCAAAGCGGTGTGAGATCAGAGATTCAAAAATACTGCCAGAAAATACAACCAGAGCTTTTTCACTGCTGCAAGGACTCTAACAAGGTAGTGTCTGTTGAAACATGTTGATTTGCAAGTGGTAATCCAACTGTCATTTCAAACCTAACATTTTTCTTCCCTAACACATCTGCATAATTTTTTACCAGCTCTGAAATCTATTGTTATTATTAAGACAGTGGCCTGTTAGAAAGACAGTATTCTTCTCTAACTGATGTAATTAGAGACTCTATAAACTAACTTTTTCGTAGAAGTTCTGCACATTAAAATTTTATTTATTTTTTATTAATTTAAATTTTTTTGTTCATTCTCTTTAATTTTAAGCTAAAATTGGAAGAAACAGTAACACTCACTTGATGTAAAGTCATAAGGTACATTGTAATTTTAGCCACAGTAAATTTAAATGAACATAAATTAATTACTTAAATATTTATTCACATTAAATTGGACCATGTTTTTCTTTTTTCATGAATAACAATGAAAGTTCTGTAAGCAAGTGGTCTTTCTTCAAGAAGGGCTTGTAGAACACTAGTTCATGTTAGCACCTTTTGATGGAAAGACCTTTGAAATTCAGTTTGCTCTTAAGAATTAGGTGTTCTCTTAAAAATTAAGCTTTTGAAAACTTCCTTTAGGTTTGAAAAAAAAATCAAGAAAAAAAGCCCAACGGGTAAGTTTACTTAAATCCTTTTTACATATGATGAGGAAATACCTAAGACTTTCCCCAGTAAAATCAAACAGCAATATCATGATAATGGACAAACTGATGACATCTAAATGTACTTATATGTTGGCTAGTTGAGATCTCATACAGTAATTAAAAGAAAAATTTTATATGGATAGAAAGTCGCAGCCAGGAATATTCAACAATACCAACAGACTATTTCTTTACGTTTTATGAGATTTCTCTGGTAGTGTTGTCTGTATCCTGTGATATGAAGGATTTAAATGAAAAAGAAATTAGTAATTATACAATTTAAAGCTTTTTCACTTGGTATTTCCTCCTGATGCCCTGATAATGTCAGAAACATGACTCCTCCATTTTGTCACCCCTTAGACAGGTTATGTCTGGGTTGAGATTTAAGGGAGTTAGGTCCTGATCGTTGTGATACAGTAGAAATTTTCTTTATGGATCAACATTGATTCAGTAGTCATATAACTTTGGGGAATAGTTGTACAAGTAAAAGCCCATGAAATATGATCAATCCATTGTTTTACTCTGGCAGGTCCTGGGACAAGAAATACTGCAAATCAGTTATACTTCAGTAGGAAGGACTGAGGAAGTATTTTATTGTAGAACGGATTTGAAGCGAGCTAAGGAACATCGTTGATGCAAAAATGACAAAGCAAGATCAAGGCAGTGGGGGATACGTTATTGCTGCTCCCTTATCACTTGCACTTCCATTTCCCCACTTTGCATCCATCCTTCTTTCTCCTGGCTGGGGAGAAGATAATGAAGAAGGGTGTCCCTTATTTTTTTCCTTCCTCTACTTACTTTTCAGCCATCAGTGAAACATTTTTCATCTTTCCTCTCTTGTCACTCCTTTTTTGCCTGTGTAGATGGATTTTGGCAGTACTGGTGAATCACACAAAAATGACTGCTTTGGTGAGAAAAACTAGAAACCTCTGGCATGTTGGGAAATCTGGAGTGCTACATTCTGCATTTCCACTTTCAGATCAAGTCTCCCTCTCCTTGCAGTGAGTAATCTTTATAGTTAACCTTATTAGTGGATAAATAACATCTAATAAGGAAAGCAATTTTAACAGTTAGTCCTTAAGAGAACTTAACAGTGTATGAAGTTAAAGCCAAATAAAAGGCATGTACTCAGAAGACTAAAGTATATGTATTTTTCATAATCAATTCTTAAAATATTTCCTGCATATTCACAGGAGAGACTGCTTTTATTGCCTATGTTTGGAATAATGCTGTATTAAAATCTGTAACTATAGAATTAAATACTGACGTTTTTTGGTAAAAATACAGTACCTATTTTATAAACTTCGATAAGTTTATAAAATAGGTATATTTTAGTTAGTTGGGTTTTTTCAGTTTTAAAATAGCTGGTATCCAAAAAGGAGAGGGGTAGTTAAAAACAAAGTTATGAAATGTTTCCTTGAAGATTCCCCACAAATTTTATAAATAATCAGAGGAAATACTAAGTCCCAATTTTTCTTCAGTTACAGGCTATTTCTGCTCAAACTTACTGTTCATGGTCCCAGACCTAAGCACATGAAAGAGGCTTTTCCTCCTAAAATTTTAAGCCGCTTGACACTTAACAGTCTTTCAAGATTGCCCTAATGAGTCTTTTGTCCATAAACGTAAAATCAAGCCTTTGCAAGCCTTGCTCCTACTATAATCCCATCGCTGTTCACTTTTCTGTTCCATATGATAACTTTCTCTCATAATAAGCTGCTTTATGTACAATGAGTTAAACCTCTTCAGAAATTATTTTTTTCAATCACTAACAAGATTAGTTTGTCATTACTAAAAAAAACCCCCAAAGTTGTAACTACCTTAGAATTGTTTCAACTTAGCAATATTCTTTGCTTCAGCTTGCCAATTCGTATACTTTCAATAACCCCTGGCGAGCTGGTTGAAATTGAGCCAAAATATTCCTTAGTGGCACTATTATCTATTAAGCTTGTAAATAAAACATACACAGCAACAGGACACGTGAGGAAAACAGATGATATGATTAAAGACAATATATGACAGGATTAAAGATTAAGGTCTGTCAGCCCTGATTTGTTAAATTGTCGCTAAAGCCTATTTCCATGTAAAGCACATTAAACCTGAAAAATGTCCAAGCAGTAGCCAGAATGATCAAATTCCTGCTCGGGAAGACTCCTAAGTGATTTCAGCAACTGCTCGGGGTTTTTTAATCCTTTAGAAATCAAGGGCTTCCTTCTCACTACAAACCGTGGAGTAAAGGCCACAGAACAGCCTTTTAATTCAGTTTCCCTGAATTAAAAACCCTGCTGGCTTTTTTTTCCATTCTGTTCGTGCTTTGGTAGAAATCATACGTTGTCATGCATTCAACTCTGGTGCTTTGAGTGGGAGGCTGTAATGACCCAGCACTCCTCAGGGATTTGGCGAATCCCTTTCACAGCTCAGAAGGGAGACCTGGATACGAACGTCTTGAGCCCTGAGATCCTCAGCATCTTTTCCACGTATGTTGAACACGACTGGCACCTAGTCCTGGTGAGTTTAAGGCTCTTCTGTGCTCAGGCAGTGATATATATCTGTTCTTTATTTCACCTCTATTTTTCAAAGAGCTGGTAAATTCAATAGAATCCATGCCTGTGTTTTTAACCTAGGCCTGTAGTTCCATTCTTTACCTTCAGCCCACTGTTTTAACCTATCAAAAATGTGGTATTCAAGTTAGATCTTGTCCAGGAAAGGAGTTGCTACTGTTTTTTGAAGAGATGTTGAACATGAACATTCAGGTGTTCTGAAATACCACCACTATAAAGGAATGATAATTTTTGTACGTCTAAAATTCAAATGCAATTTTTTAGGCTGATATTTTGCAGAGATTAAAAAAAGCCCACTGGCACTTGATGAGAGATGCTGTTTGGAGAAACCACTGTGTTTATTTGCTTTTGCTTAAGAACACAGCAATCACATAGGCTTGATAAGTCAGTGATTATTTCACTACAAACCTTATCATGATTATTAAGTGGAAAGGGGACAACCGTCTCTTCTTAGTGCTAACAAGCTACTCATATTTAGCGTTAGAAAAACAGTTTTAAGGCAGGTAGATAGAACTGGGCGGGCAGTAAGTCAGGCAGCTTCAAATGATTTCCTATTACAGGCTTGAGAAGCTCTCCCTAGAAGATTACGCTCCCAATCAGTGTATGGACAGGTCCCTGAGCAGAGACTCACAGCATGCATCTGTTGGCACAGTTCAGAGGACAGCAAAGATGACTTGAAATTGCCAGAAGCAACAGAAGGCATTCCTGCTGTCTGCTCCTAAACTCTGCAAATCTAATGCAAATCTTTAGCTCTGATAGGTGGGACTTGCCAAGGCAGGGAAGGGAGCAAAAATCTTAAAATGAAATAAATTTAATAACTCATCCCTCATCCTGAGAACAGGCCTGGGGAAGGCAATCCCTCTGCAATCAGGGAATTATATTTCAGTGTCTCTAGTATCTATGAAATTCCGAGGTCAGATTTCCCATCCCTCTCTCCTTGAAAAAAGCTTACTCGTGGAGTTCTCTGTTGCCCTCTAAAGGGTGTTATCCCAAAGGATCAGAAATAGACGTAGGCTGTTCATCCTTTGAGAGCACGGTCACCATGAAAAGGCAGAACGACGTAATAGTTTCTGAGTAAAGTTTGGTGCACTCAATTCCTGTTCTGCTGAAGAGGTGTTCATACAAGAAAAACAAATACAGCTGGTGTTAGCTGGCAGCCCCAGTAACCCTCACTGCAAACCTCATTAAAGAGGCTGATTTTGTAAATGCCGGTTAGTGACCCCCTCATGTTGCTGAGATGATGTCCAGGTAAGCTGGAGACACACTGCTGGTCAGCTGCTTTCCCTACAGCTGTCCAAAGCAGTCCTGGGAATGGTTACCATGGGAGTCAGCCACAGAAATTATCCATGTGGTACCTTTCTGACACAACATCTCAGGCAAGGGCAGGGGGGCTTATTGTGAGAGACTGAAAATATCAGAGTTGCTGGGTTTCGTGAGGTGGTTCTCACCTCACCTCCGTGGCTTATGCTGAGCTGAATAACCAATTACATCCAAATCTACAGCCTAAGGATTTCTAGATTAGCCCATTCAATTTTCACTCCTAAAACTTCTCCAAATACGTTTTTGGAATAATGTTCAATCTTCGTACTAGTAATTACAGTGCCATGTGAATCAAAACTCTCTTGTGTACAGCATTAATGTAACGATTTCTCTTGGGAAAAAAAAATTAAATTATTGTATTACTATGTTAGATAGAATTTCTTTATTTTGATGAGGAACATTGTTTAATAAACAAAAGACAGAATTTGGTTTCAAACTTTTA
The DNA here is from genome assembly GCA_013398855.1 of Mohoua ochrocephala. NCBI lineage: Eukaryota > Metazoa > Chordata > Aves > Passeriformes > Acanthizidae > Mohoua > Mohoua ochrocephala. The sequence continues at coordinate 51,576 of VZTA01013526.1, read as the reverse complement.
AATGTGTCAGAAAAAAAGTGGACAGATTTTTAAAAGCCTTCTCACCTAGGAGGGACTGTATTGCCAGAGTATGCAACCCCAGAAACTTCCATGGGATTTCTGTGGTCAGGCTTTCAAATAAGCCACTTAGCTACACACATTTTGAAAACCCAACTAATTTTAAATGCAATAACTACAAACAAAAGAAATCCTAAACACATAAAGGAAAATAAAGTCAGATGACAACTGGGCATGTTAGATCCAATCCTGTAGCATATGTAACTAGTGATAACTAAACTGGACCTCTCACTTAGAAGCAACTGTAGCTAACACACTTTCTTTTCCAGCTATAACAGGCTTTTTAGCAATGATGCAGCAAGTGCAAAAAAGAGAGGAGTGGCTCCACCTTGGTGGTCACCTGTGGACAGAGGGGCACACGTTTGTGTCTGTTTTCCATGTGCTTGCCATCAGATTGGGATCAGTTCCTGTGCAGTGAGAGTGCATGGGTTAAATGACCCAGTCTGTCCTGGTGCTTATTTGTGACAGATTTTTGTGACGGGGTAGAAGCTTTCCAGCTGCTACTTTTAGTCATCTCCATTTCTTTGTTACAATAACATGGAGTACTATAGCAGGTACATGGAAGAAACTCACCCCATCCTTGGTAGTTGTCCTTCAGGTTCTAAAAGCAGCCTTCACTGCCCTGGGAACTGTTTGGCTATACTGCACCTTAAAAGTACTTAGGACCTGATCCTTCTAACACTTGGTATACAATATGCAGTTGTTCAGAAGTGTAAAATTATGATCTTGAAGACAAAGGCACTACGAGAGAAAAATTACACATCCTATGTCATGTTCCTCTGCAAGCTGAACTCTTTCAGTAAGAGAAAACTTCTTGTGGTTCCCACACCATGAAGATGTGAACAAAGACATGACTGATGGGGTTAATGCTGTGTGGTGTTGCACCTATTTTCCCGTGCCTCTTGGGAGTATCTCAGCAATTTGCTGCTGTACAAAGAGGTCACCCACAGCATCTACTCTCTGAAACAACCTTGCAAAGCTTAAGTAAGGCTTTTTAACTGGAGGAACCCCTAGGACCTTCTTTTGACATATCTGAATCGGGAATCAACAGCTTCTCAAACTGCATCTGCTCTTATTGTTCATACAATTAATTCTTTGGCTCAACTACAATGAGAAATACAGGTGCAGTTTTCCATTAAGCTAATGGAAACTATGAAAATACTTTCCAAGGAATTAATCTGGCTACTAAGATATAATATATCACATTCCAATTAACTCTATGGTAAAAGATGATGATTTCATAATGACAAGGCTGCAATTTCACTGTAGTGCCCTTTTAGCAGAGCAGAAGCTAAAAACTTTTTGTTGAATATCCTGTCTGTTTTAAAAGAAGGGAGAAGCTGGCGAATACCAGAAATGTTTACTTCTTTCTTTATATGTCAGTCTTATTTATGGGAGAAATTCTACCAGACTGGTCTCAATTTTGTTCTCTAGGGAACAGGGAAGAGGAAGGAGAGAGAGAGGGAGCAGAAGAGTGAGTGCAAGAGTTGCATCAATATAACCCTAATCTGAGGTCACAAGAAGATGAGAAAGGGTTTGTTCCTACTAGTAAGGCTCAGGATTGAGCCTTACACCCCGTGCCCTCTTTTCTGCAACTGTATTGCAATGTTTATTATGCTTAAAAGAAATTAAAGGAAATGTAAACATCTGTTACAGTCATACACTGGGGCGCTTGAATGATGCATTTGCAAGAGCTCGATGTGCAGTTTGATCATCTCCTATGTTCCCCACATAGAGANGGGGGGGGGGGGGGGGTAAGGCTGTTCCCACATACAAGATTTTACCAGAGCAGAATCGTAACAGGCACTGGATCTGCTCCAGCAGAAGGACCTGTACGAATACATGCGGAGTACTTACAGGAAAAGACAAGGGAATTGCATTCTTTTGGGGGCTTATTTTCCTTTTTTTTCCCACAATCGTAAGGCCTAAATTGATTTTCCGAGTGTCTGAAGTTCTTTATGTGGTCCCGTGTCTCCTTAAAGAGGGCAGTAAGAGCTCCAAGATCCTGCACGGAGGGAGGCACCCTCGCTGCGAGTAGGAGCCGTATCCCAGTGGCCCCGCTCCGTGCCAGCCTGCCCAGACCCGAGCCTGCCGCCGGCCCCGGCCCCCCAAGCAGCGCGACCGCTCCGGGCGTCCCCCGCCCGTCCCCTGCGCTCGGGGCCACGGGTGCCCGGCACAGCCCGGTGGGAGCCGGAGATGCGGAGCAGCGCCACTCCCCCGACACCCCGCCATCCCTCCCCGGCCCCCAGCTCAGGGCCGGGGTTTCAAGGCGCGCAGACGATCTCCGCCGGCGGCGGTGACAGCCACGGACCATCAAGACAAGGAGCAGGAAGGACACACTGGACGGGACACACGGGGACCGGACAGCGGGAAAATAAAGGATCCTCCTACCCTGAGGGCTCCCTCACTGACTCTGCTGTGTACCTGCTCTGCTCCTCCACGCTGCGATTCTCCGGCGCCCGCCACTCGGGCAGGGTGCTGGCGCACAGCACCACCATGGACACAATGACGAAGAGGATGGAGACGGTGGCCAGGACCTGGGCGGCCACGGAAGACGTGGGTTCCTCAAAAGTCCTCCTCATCCTCTCGAGCCACTTCCCGCCCTCGGCTCCCGGCGGCCGCCGGCCCTTGCCCTCGGGGCCGCTTTTCGGCTCCTCCGCCGCGTAGTAGGTGCACGTCTCGGACATGCGGTCGTCGAGGCGGCGCTGGCAGCAGTAGTCGAGGTGGGAGCCCTCCAGCCCCCAGTAGATCATCTCGTTGTAGAAGGAGAGCTCGCACATGTGCGGCACGAAGCGCAGGTGGCCGTGCCGGACGTACAGCATGATGAAGCCGAAGGCCTCCGAGTGCCGGTCAAAGAAGTACTCGTTCCGCTCCCGGTCGTAGTCGTCGCACACCTCCAGAACGTCCTGCTCCGAGAGGCAGCCGTGCAGGCGGCTCACCCGGCGCAGCGGGAAATCCTTCAGCACCTCCCGGGAGAAGGAGTACCGGGTGCCCCCGACGTTCAACACCACCGAGGGACCGCGGCCAAAGTTCATGGCTTGGGCGGGACGGAGGAGGGGAACGGCGGGCAGGGCAG
>VZTA01013526.1:29051-47640 GCA_013398855.1 Mohoua ochrocephala | reverse complement strand
GCAGGGCAGGGCGGCGGCGGGAAGCGGCGGCCGCAGCGCCGGGCTTCCCTGCAACACGCAGGGTTCTTCTCACAGCCCGTTCGCCCCGGCCCTCCACCGTGCACATCTGGATAGGGAGACTCTTCTCTTTTTCCTCCTCAGATAGTGTATGGACACCAGGAAGAGCCAGGTGCATTAGGCAGTCTTCTTCCCTGCTTCTGCCCATCCTGGTCTCAGGTCTCTGCTCCTGCAGCTTCCTGTGTTCCTGTGTCCTGCACCTGTTCACAAGATCAAAGCAATTATTAGCTGCTACGACCCTGTCTGCACTCTAAAGCTTTGATTTTATTTGGCTGCATTAAGTAGAGGGAGTTAGTTTCCGCTACTGATGTTTTTTTTAATTCATTTTTTACCTGAATATGACAGTTCTTCATGCTGAAGTATTTCCTAGGCTCATTAACAGCTGGAGTATCTTGGGCTAAAAGCAGGCAAGACGCAGCTCTCCCTTTCAGTGAGATGATTCCAAGTTATCAGGAGAAAGGGCAGGTGAGTATGTCTTTTCCAAACCAATGCCAAAGATTTGCCACTTAAGTGTTGTGTCTTTAAAAGGGCATCCAGGTTAAATCAGTGCTTTACCATCCCCGTTCTTTGTCGCTCTAGATATATGCACTTTATGAGTTGTTCTTGCTGCCATGTTACTTTATCAGCTGAGATTTCTAAGGCACGTTTGGGTGCATCAAAATAAAGGAATAGTCGTCTAATTGTGGAGTAAAATTTGGGGTTTTTTTAAAAATGAGAATGATATTAAGCGCTACTATTTTTAAGCCTATTTGTCATCTTCTACAACGTACTTCTAGAGAGATTCTGATAAATGTCCCCGTTCCCACGAAGAGAATCCCGCGGTCTCTGGCTGCTGTACAGTGCGACCACGAGAGGGCGCGGTTAGTCATTGTTCCCTGTTTCTTTCCCGGTTTTCGCAGGAAACCCACCCAAACTCCAAAACGCTGTCAAGTACACACACACCAGCGTGTTGTGGCACAGTAAGGTCATTTATGATGTCTGCTTAGTCATGCTGATGTCTGTTTTCATATAGCTGGAAAGGTTTTTCCTTCTGGCAGCTGCATCCATAGCGCCATCAAATCATTTCCATCAGAAAAGATCTTGAAGATCATCGAGTCCAGCCATTAACCCAGCGCTGCCAGGTCCACCACTAAGCCATGTCCCTAAGCACCGCATCGACACATATTTTAAATGTCTCCAGGGATGGTGACTCAATACACTCAATACCACTTCCCCGGTACAGTTAATGTATTTTTCTGTTTGTTAATTTTATAAGCAGCAAACATTATTTTAAAGTTCTTCTCCCTTCTTTGATGTACACCTTCTGTATTTCGTTCTTTCAGGAACAATCACTAGAAAATCTGCTTGCAAAATTCAACAGCAAAACCTGACTGGAACTCTGACAATGCTAATGAGTTATCCAGGTGCTTTTGACTTTGCAATTCGTCAGGCTTCCTGCTCCATATGTTCTAACCATCCCTCACAGGGAGCTCGCAGAGGAAGAGAGCAGAGTACAAATAACACGGCTTGAAGACACACATTTACTAACTGTGTTGAAATATCGGTTAGAGTGTATGTTCTAGAAATTATTTCAAGAGGAACAAAGCTTTGTGTGCTGTGTTTAGAAGCTGCCTGGCAGAACAGGTAAAGTGCTGGCCTGAAAAGATTTTATTGTTAAGGTGCATTGCTTGATGAGGCATTGTGGGTTGATTTAATGCCTATTCCTATGTCTGGTTTTCAGTGTCTTTTAAATACAGAATATAATTATTTCCTCCTTCAGAATTGCATCATCAAATACTCAATATAAGCAAAGCTAACCTGGAAACAGTGATATTTTCTTTTCCTCTGTAGTTTGACATGTTCAACTTTAGTTATTTTAGTTATAACTACTCTCCAGTTGAGGAGATGTGTCCCAGTGAGCTGGTGTCAACAACTGTAAAGTACATCTTCTCGGAGCAGGAGCAGGAATTTACCAGGAACAAAACCTCAGATTTTAAACAGAATTTGCAGGCTTTGAGTAAATGTTCTGATTTCCTGCATTTTGAGATTGGTTACCCCATTGGAGTTGTGAAATAGCAGATTTGTTGTTGTACTAGATCTGCCTAATTTTCCAGGAGACTTCACTGAGTGTAAACTACTTTTTTTTTTTTTTGGTGGTGGCGTTTGATTTTGTGACTGAGTGGCTCAAGAAATTTGAAGAAATAGGATGGAGAGCCAAAACACTGAAGATTTTGTGTGATCATATGCAAAACATTTAGTAATATATTAAGAGAAAGGTCTTTTTAAAGGCAATTCTGGAACAAAAAGTGTGTTGGAAAGTTCCATCTGTCATGGTTTGAAAAATGGTACATAATTGGTGAAAAAAACAGGTGAGCAGATAAATCCATTGAGGTCAACACAGAAAGTAGCAAAGGCTATTCAGCCTATATGTAAAATGTTAAAGTATGAGGCATAAAGGCAAACTTTAGAAGGACTTAGCAGGCTAGTGATCTCAAATAAAATAAAGACCTCTTTCAAGTAGTTGTGTTCAGGTGGTTGTGGTTCAGGTTTGTTCTTGGTTTAGTTTGAGTTCTTAGGTTCTGGATATACTGCTGGGATGCTGAATCAAAGCAATTATGTTTTTCCTGGTGTTATAGTTGTTATCCTTTGCTGCCCAGGAGGAACTTCACAATTAACAGTAATTATGTAAAACTAGATTTCTTCATGTCAACATTTATTTTCGTGGCTTGCACTGTGCTGTTGCATCCCAGGGGTATTTAATGAACTTGAAATATTTTCTACAGCTTCCAAATCTTTCTGGCTCCATGCTGAGACCATTGCTCTGTGTTCTGAGTGCAGCTCTATGCTTGCTTTTAGAGAAGAGAGTCTTTACTTGCATTTTGTATGTGAACAAAGTGGTATATTTTGATGGCAGATATTTTTCATAACTTGGGATGAGATTCTGTTCCTACTGAGGTTGCTACTGAATGCTGTTGACTTCAATGCAAGCAAAATTGGCTTTTAGTGGGTTGTCTTGTCAGGAATCTTGATTATTTTTATGACTACAACATGTAGGAACTCTAGTTGTGGAGCAGGTTGCCATGATGATAGACTTGTAAACACAGAACAAAAAATCTTCCTGGCTAGGGAGTATATAGTATATAACATGTAAAATTGTGGGGGGAAAACCCCAATCTTTTTGGTAATAAACTGCCACGTTTAGCCATCTCTCTTTTAATTATTTGGAAAGGCAATGTATAAAGAACAGAACAAATGCTTCAAAAGGTTCTGCATGCACAGATGGACTATGGTTTGCATTTATCTTTCATTTAAGGCTTGGCAAAAAATGGTTTCAAATAGATGATTTTTTTTTTTTTAATCTCACTTCTCTGCACCAAATCCCCTCTGCTTCAGTCTGGTTTGTGGGCTATGTAGAAAACCTTTCAGGAGATGAGCCTATTGCCACATATAATTACCAAACAAACAGTCTAATGACAGACGCAGGATTGTCAGTGGCACCTGACATAAGAGTACAAGTTCCCTTGTCACTGAGGCACTTATAAAAATCTGAATAATTTTGAATATAAGTGTTTCTAAAAATGGATGAATGACATTTAGTAGGGAACTGGGTATTCACATATATATACATGTGCACAGAATACAATCTGTAGTTGACATTTATAATGAGACTAACTTACTTCATGAAACGTGATAACAGTTTGGGAAATTTGGCTGTGAACAATTAAGATTTGATACCGGAGACTTGATGTATTTGTAGGTCACACTGTGAGCTTTTTTTAATGTGAGAGACAACTGCCTTCTCTGTTTTCCTTCACCTCTATGTTGAGAAAATCCCAGCAAAACTTCTTGTCCCTGATCCTGGGCCAATTACTGTACACTTTCTATGATCACTGAATCAAACGAAGCCCTTTTGGGCAGACATGGTTACTAACTGGGAGGGTAAACCAGTTTGTTACATCTGAACTCCAGGCAGGCAGATACAAAGCCCAGAGAGGACATTTCTTGCCTGAGGAAGGTGATTAGAAGGAGACTTGCTAATGGATAATTCAAAGGCATGAACATATCCTCACAGGAGAGTACAACACGGGAATGTGTTTTCACACCAGAGAGATTCTTTTTTAAATTCCTACCAAGGAGAAGGGAAACAGCCTGAAGAGAAGGTGGAGAGAAAAACTGGGATTTGGAGAAGCCATGTATGTGGGTGAATCCCAAGTGAATTCCTCAGAATAGGAAGAAAACTGGTCCAGCTAAATATAAGCATTATTTTGTCACACTCTTACCCCCCTTTTTTTTTTAGCCAGTTGACATAACAGGCTACTGTTGTGCTTTTTCTGTGGTTTGAGGTGTTTTTTCCACTTCCATCCTCAGCAAAGGCCATGAGCTCCCTTCACTTACCTAAACACACAGGAGTTAATGCCACTTGAGATGCCCTCCTTTTTCTCCCTAGTAACTAGATATAGGTCAAGAGAAAATGTCCCCAGGTTGCACCAGGGAAGGTTTAGGTTGGATATTAGGATACATTTATTCACCAAAAGGGATGCTAAGTATTGGAGAGACTGCCTAGGGAAGTGGTTGAGTCACCATCCCTGGAGGTATTAAAAATACATGTAGATGTGGCACTTAGGGACACGGTTTGGGGATGGACTTTGCAGTGCTGGGGTAATGTTTGCGCTCAATCATCTAAGAGGTCTTTTCAAGCCAAAATGATTCCATGGTTCTGTGATTTACTCTATTTTCCACCTGCTACTCCAGTAGTGCGTGAGCCTTTTTTGTCCTGTCCGACAGCCCCTGTGGCTGTCCAGCATGCCATACAGGGGACACTTCATGCCTCAGTTAGGCAACTGAACTGAGCCCTGGGCATCTGTTAGGCCTCTTTGAAGCACAGGATCAGAAGCCTGGGAGCTGTGTTGGTTGGGTCTCAGGTCAGGTGCCCTGGTGAGTCACCCATGGCCTTTGGGAAGGGAATTCAGACAGCTGGGACACCGAAGTCCCATTGCTGGAGACTTCTGCAGAGCTGTTGAAAACAGCACACATAGCTCTGACTGCTTATTTAAAGGAGGTGAAAAGCCTGGAGGTCTAATTAGGTGAGATGTAATCACAGTGAGTTGGTGTCTCACAAGCAGGGCTTTACTGGATCTGTGGAAAAAATATTCTAAAGTGAAGTTTCTGGAAATGCTGGTTAATTTGTTTTATGCCTTAGTGAGGAATGCTATACTTCTTCCTTTTAGGTATCTAAACTTTTAGGGGAAGGAGAGGAGAGTTAGAAACTCCGTCTTGCTATTATGCTGCTCTAAACTTGACACTTCAGAGGGAATAAAGCTAAATAAAGCATTTTTGAAACCAGTTTCTTCTTTTTCATTATGAATAGGGGAAATATTTCCTTCTTCTGCTCTTGACAAATGCAACATTGTTAACTACTGTCCACTTGATTGTACCAAACTACAATAAGTGATGCAGGATTAGGTCTTACCTGACACTCAGACGTACGACATTCAGTATTTCTAGCCTTGGAATAGAGATAATGGTGTGATCACTTTAACTTTCAACTCCGGGACATAATCCCGTCTCTTGCACCATTTAGCGAAGATTTTACCCCTTACATGGAGATATTTATTTCTAAAAAGAATTATTCAGCTTTTTCATTATACATGTTCTTTCAGAGGTCCCAGAAACTCTTCCTGTTGACTATACTAGTTTATGAAAATGATCAAGCTCTCTAACTTAGATAAATATTTGGATGACTATTTAGAACTCTAAGAGGAGGCTCAGGTTCTTAAAATACTAAATCTGCAGACAAATACTCATCCAGTTAAAATTAATAAACTCTTAGTGTAAATCCTTTGATTCTTGGAGAAAATTAAATCAGACATCTTTGCAAATACCTTTTTTTCCTGAGCCTCTTGGAGCACTGGAGAGTGCAGGGGCCTGTTACCCTTTTTCAGGACACCGGCAGACCTGGTTCTGCAGTGCAACGAGGTGTTAAAACCTTCCTGTTATCAGAGCTTTGGGAACAAGTGGAGCATGGCTCGATTACAGCTGCAGGAGAGCCAATAAAGCTGCTCTGTCCTGAGCTCGCAGCACAGGACATTAAATGCCCAGCTCGTGGCTGGGCAGAAATAAGCTAAAGATCCCTCACGACGTTCTGTATCTAATCTGCAAAATATTGGAGAGGACTCCGGCTTCCAGCAAATAGGTTATAAAACTGGGTTGCAGGTAGGCAATTGTAGGCAGGTCTCCCCAGGTGCTGACATAATCACTGTCAACATCTAAACAAATTACATAGAGGTTTCCCAAGTTCACTGGTGCAAGTTACTGTCTGCTTTCAGGAGCAGTAACTTCTCACCATTTCAATCAAGTGGCTCTTTCCTAAATGATGCAAGAGACTGGATTATGTCCCGGAGTTGGAAGTGAAAGTGCTCCCACCGTTATCTCCGTTACACAGCTAGAAATGTCTCATAGCCAGAATGAGTCTGTCTTTCTCTGCCTTCATTTCATGAAGGTATAGTGTTCCTCATAAGGGTGTTTTTCAATTACGACTTCAAGATGTAACCACTGATGGTCTGGATCAGGTGCAAATCCTTGTGACAAAATCCACCAGAATGATCTGGTAGATTGAGCACCGTTTAGACAGAAGAGATAGTGAAATATCTGGGAATCTGGCTCTCAAGATTAAAACAACTGCATGAGAGCATATTTTTATTTATTTCACACTGTGAAAACACTCATCTGTGTACGGTTTTTGTGTTGTATTGTTCTCTGGTATAAGTTACTGCAGCTTCATTTTGTGCAAGTACCGATTTCATGATTTTTTTTTTAAAGCGTATTTTTGCCTATTTCAACACACTTTTGTTTCTCTGCTGGCAACTGCAGATCCTACCTACGTGCAGACCTGCCCCCACATTTTAAGTCAAGTGTCAATAAAGTCACAGATTCTGAGTCGTTATGTGGAAAGCTGCAATATGTTGACTAATTGTTCTTTTCCTGCTAATTACAGGAGGGGAGGGTAAATTCCACACCCTCTCTTCAGGGAGGGAGGTGTGAGATTTGGAGAAGGAGCAGTTTGCCTGTGGTATCCCTCTATAATATGTGCCAAATTTATAATGAAATAGCAGTTGAAAAAGAACCATCACGTGGTGTGTTGGGAAGTGCTGCCGGTGGACTCTGCAGTGCTCAGAAACAGTTGTGTCGGGCTGAAATCCAAAGGCAAGTGGGCCACCTGCGTTGCTGTAATGGCCACCACCTCTCTGACTCGGCTGCTGATGTACCTGCAGGATGTAAAGCTAATCAAGCGGAATCAGCAATTTAGTCAGCCCCTAATTTCCCTGCTTCCCACGGCGATAAACTGCGAAACCGAGCTGCTGAGACTGGAGCGGCTTTGGCACAACTTTGCCATCTAGTTAGGGCCGACTCTAGCCTTGAGAGAGGGGAAAAAGCTAAACGTCACAACAGTGGGGACAAAACAGATCTTTTCTGGAAATGATGGCTAAGAAACAAATTGGTAGTGTTGTCTGCAGAGCCATGCAAGCTTATTCAGATAAAGATTTTTGGTAAATTTGGGTTTTTACATGTTAAGCTGCCCAGACAGGTTTACAGATGTGCCTTTGCAGGAGCCAGAATAAGATAGATTGCCCATTGCAGATTCTAAATTGTGGTTTCCTTTGATCCATGTGAGTTTGTTTTGTGCTGCTTCTTCTTCTTTTTTTGTTCTTTAACTACTGCACAAACAAGGCAGGAGACATCAGTAATCTTGTAATCGTAGCAAGGAAAAATTTGTACATGTCTCTTTAGAGAAGCTTAGTGTGATTTAATGAGATGCACTGCTCTGTGTTGCACTTCAATGAATATGATATTGGCCTGACTCTCAAAAGTGGGAAATTATAGTAAACAGCACAGAAGCTTGTTTCAGAAGACTCCAACCCCTTAGCAGCAAGTCTCTGCCCTTAGACTGCAGCACTCAGCTGGAGGAATTTCTTTCTGTACGGAGGTTTGGACTTTATTTATATATTTATTTATTTATTGTTATCTTGTATTGTGGCATTATGCTGAAGATTTCAAAATATGGCCTTAAGATCATGTTGTTTTCTTATTTTTCTGAAGAGTATTGTTATCAAATCATTAACACATTTTCCCCTCAGCATGTCTAAATGTGACTCTTTCTCTTTCTTCTCTTGTCTTTAGAAATTTCATCTGTTTAAACATTTGTGCTGCAAAACAGACTTCAAACTGGGAACCAACATCTTGTGTTTGCACTGCAGTTTGTTTGATTGCTTTCCTCCTATAGTTAAATCTTTAATTTGGAGATCTGTCTTTAGTTCACCAATTTATATCACCAGTTTTCTGTGTCCTCTTCCTAACTCATTTTGTAATTTACATATTAATTTTTTTTATTCGAAAGAGAAGAATAGGGAAAATAAGCTTTTAAAAACCCGAAATACAAAATAGAACTAAAAGTCAAAAAAAAATTGAATCAATTAAAACCCTCAAACACTGATAAAAACATTCGACTGAAATCCTGTGCTTCTGCCTTCCAGGAGCTGTACTAGGAACTATTTGTGAGTGTCCTTCTCATTAAATCATACCATTCATCCTCTCTCCTTTTAGCCCCAGGCATCTTTTTCTAAAAAGAGGATGGTGAGGATTTCCCCACTGAGCCTGGGCTGTGCTCACCCGTTCTAAGATGTGTGCAGTTGCCATGGCCTCGTCCCAGCAGAAATTAAGGATGTGCCAGATCCTGGTGCTCTTTTATTATTTGTAGAGATTATTTGGAAAATGTTCCTAACAACCTCCTCATCTCTCAAATTTGGCATTTCAGTGGCTTCATAGAACATGAAAAATCCTCAGCCAAATGTGTAGTTGGATTGTCTGCTCACACAGCTGATTTTTGCAGTCTCTTACCCTTCTGTTATTTCCTGAGGAGCAATCCTTGAAAGCTGAGAGGAAGACGAGCCTGAGGAGCTGTGATTTCTAACCGTGCACTTCTCGGTGGCTTTGTGGGAGTGAGCAAGTTGAAGTGTCCCAGTATTCCTCCTCCCAGTGTGCCAGAGAGGCCTGGCAGACCAGTTGCCAATCTGAAGCTCATGGTTTCCTATCCCATGCTAGGGCAGAACAGAGATGCACAGTCTTCCTTTCACGGGGTCGGGTCTTAAAAGATTCAACCTATTGCTGTATTTCGTATTCATGTAACCAAGTTCTTTTGCCTTCCCCAGGAGAGTTATTCCTGTGGATGAACTTGACCATACCAATAGAGTTGTTCTGAATTTGCAGAGGTGTGACAGAGTTAATAATGGATCAGTATTTCTGAGTCTCCGTAGGCAAACAAAATAATACAGTTGCATCGCTAATAATGACGGTCTGTCTAGTACGCCAGTATTTGCTGTATTTAATGAATTTAGGAGATAAATTCCATTGAAAGGAATCTGTGTTGCAGAAATTGTGACCATTTAGGTCAACTGGCTCAAGAGACAGATACTGTGAGTAACACAACAATTATTTCTCATGGTACAAGTGTAGGCATTGGATACTTTGATTATTTTGCTGACGTAAAAGCAATCCTCTCTGTCTCCTACAACAGAGAAGTAATTCTGGAGTAGAGAAAGAAAATAGCTCTTGGGTTCCTTAAACCTCACAGGACAAATTTCAGCCTAGCATGGACTTTTACTGCTGAGTTGTAGACCTTGGAACAGGGGCTGCTAATGGAAATAGCTATGGAGAAAATTTTAGAGTTGTGAATGGTGATATGATGGATTCTCTGTGCCTTGAAGTTTTGCGCTTGTGGGGGATTGCAAGATTGGTGTGTCTGAAAAAGCAGCATTGCCTTTTGCTATTCAGAACAGCAGACTCCAACAGAAAGTGAATACACAATTCCAGAAAGATCCTGAGAACTGTAGTTACTTTTGTCCTCTTTGGCGGGGAAATAATTTTGGTGAAAGAGTAACAGTGTTTCCAAATGTTTCTAGGGAATGGCTCATCCCTGAATGACAAAGTTCTTGAACTATGCGTGCCATTCAGAAATGTTTTTGAATTTGTTAAGGACTAATACAGCAGCAAATACTGCTTTCAGTCCTTGTGATGCTTTCATCAGAGAAATCTGTAGGTGAATAAGAAAGATACTCGCAGCAGAGTTTGTCCCATAAAGAAAAGGAGGGGCTTAAACTACAAGTCGATACTTTGAATTTTACATTTTAATGTATGAGGAAAGGTGTAAAGGACTTTTTTGAAAGTCATGATTACTATTAAGCAGTGTGCTTCTTCAAATTTTGAAGCTAGAGCTAACATAAACTTAATATATTCAGTGCTTTATAGATTACACCAGGCTTGCTAAAGACCAAGGTAAGAGCTCAGGTAAAATGTCAGATTAAATAGTGTAAAGCCCATGGAGTCCACCCTACACAAGGCAGCACTGCCCCTGCCAAGACCCTTTCTCCTCCTGTTTCCCCCTCCACAACAGATCATTATGCTATATTCAGTCATTTGTTATTTTCTTCTCTAAACAGAAAGCGATCATAGCAAAACACACAGTGACTCATGTTCAGAAGAAAATATTCCTCAAACAGACATAAATAACCTTTCTCATCCCAAAATACTGGGCAACTGCCAAAGAGGACCCCAATCAAAACATGAAATATTCTTAAAATATTCATTAAAAGTGTTATATCCTGAAAGGCTTGACAGTCACTGTGGCTGGGATATTTTTATTGCAACCTTCCCCTCCCTGTCATGGTGTACTATTTTCAACTGGTTTAATGGAGCAGTCCCTAGGGAACTGATGTTATGAACAATTCTTATGAGAGTTTATACAGTGTGAGTACTTACTGTGTGAGTATTCTCCAGCATGGGGGGCCTTCTACCTGTACTGTGTGTTATGTATCACCTGGTTGATGTCCATGAAAGCAGATGGCACTCAGCATCTGTTAGAGCTGCGCTCTCCAGTCATGAGCTTGGATGTTGACCACAGCTTATTTATGGAGCCAGCCAGGCCTCAAAGGGATATGAGTATCCATTTGAGAAGAAGTGCAGACCTTCTGAAAGCAGATCTGAGAAACATGCGTGAGCAGGTTTCTTCTGTGCCAGTGTGTGTGTGATTTAGCAGTGTGAGCTGTGTTCATTTTCTCTGTGATGTCTTCTGGGCATTTCGCATACACGTTTGTACTTTGATTTGGCTGCTGGTGGTTATCCTGGTGAAATTCAGGAACTGGTTTCAGTGAAAATAGTCCTGGATATCTTGCTGGCTAATTTTGGGGTGGCGTTTTTTAGATTGCGTTTTTTTTGGATGGGGTTGGTTGGTTGGTTGGTTGGTTGGTTGGTTGGTTGGTTGGTTGGTTGGTTTTTGTGGGATTCTGGTGGTTTTGTTTTTGCAATTGCTGCACATATTCATTAGTTTAACAACTTTTACAGATCCCTAAAGGGGAAGTAGCTGTAACAGTATAAAAGGGGGTCATTCCAGTATAGATTATTCTTGTGTTTGGAAGAAAAGGAAACCAAGCATACTGTATGCATGGGAGTCCATGATTTCTTTCTCCTATCACATGTCTCTTTTTAGGAATTTTTGAGTTTTGTCCAAAAGCAGAACTTGCAGGATGGACCCTGAAATATTTGCAGAGTTGTATGGTAGAACCACTGGATGAAGGAATCTTGTTTTTTTGAAGAGCATACTATGAAAGATGCTTCTTTGGTCATGTTCATCTTGAAGAGCAGGAATTTGTGTTTTCCTCTAGAAGTTCTCCCCCATTACTCATTCCTTATATCAGAGTAGTTGGTTGGATAGCTTTGAGGAAGACAGAGGAATAAAAACATTAAATTTAGTCCCTCTGTGTTTGTTAGTCTCAGCTATGTGTTGTACCCTTGCATCGCAAAGGAGCTTCATAAGGAGAAGGGAGCTGATGCATCCTGTTTTTTGTTTATATTGAAATATAAATGATAAAAACAACTTACTTGCAAGGGTGTAAAATATTCTTTTGTATTCTAGAAAAATATTGTAGAATATTAAAAGTCAGATACTTTCCGACTGTTAATCTTGGGTATCCAGATTTTACAGGTTTCCATTCCTCGATGTAACCCAAGCTGCAAAAGGGCTTAGCTGCAGAGGTTAAAGAATAGTGAAAGGCTCATCTGACAAATGGGTGTAAGGACTGTAGAGGCAAAAGTCTTCAGTCTGCCAGAGAGAAAGTAAAACTTGTTAGACTGAGCATGGACATGACAGATCTTCGTATAGTAGAGCTGGCATCTGCCTTTCTGACAAAAAAGAGACGTAATTGCAATAGTGGGGAGATTTTTACTGAATGTGGATGTTTCAGAAGCAGATAATATGTTCAGGGTTTTTTGTTTGTGTCTATTTGGTACAAACAGTCAAATTTGGCACAAATTTGCCTATTGTTTTTTCTATTTTGGCACAAACGGCCATTATTAAAGAACTTACTTGCAGGACATATCAGTTAGGTTCGTTGCTATAGGAAATGTGTAAAATCTCCCGTTCTCTTGCTGTATTGGGGGAATACTCGGAGTATTCTGAGCGCACAAGTGTTCTCCATCAGCCCATTGTGTGCTATGGGGAAGGGGGTTTTCAAGCTGTTTATTTCTTCTTGCCAAGCAAAACATAGCTGATTTAAAACAAACAAAATAATTCCAAACAACAATAAAAACCTTGCCAGCTCTGCAACTAGGGATCCTCTAATTCTTGCAGTATTTCTTGTGTTACCACCTGTTGCCTGGTGTACTAACTCCGCCTGCAGTAATCTACCTTTCTGGAGGTATGTTCCTTGTTCTTTCCACTCATCCTGAGAAAATACTTCATGAACTTCACTGGTTTGAGACGGGTATTTGATTGCATCTAAGTAAAAGACTCAAATGCAATGCCAATACTTTCCAAAATACCATCAGTACTGCCATTCTGCTGAGTACTGCTGCTCTTTGTCACCATTCCCCAGACTGGTTTTTGGAGGTAAGTCACCCAGTCAGACACCTGTTCATCATGCAGGCGAGCTGACCTCCTCTGTCATACCACCTGTTGCTAGAAATAAAGGTCACTTGAACACAAATTTAAATTCACTGTGTGTAAGCGGGCATGATGCCCTTGATGTAAGAGGAAGGTGTATGCATTATAGCACTGATAAATGTGTCCCTGAGACTCACCCAGCCTGAATTCAGAAGTGAAGTTCCTCCTACCAACAGAACAAGGAGTGAGTGATTGTCTTCTCAATGAACTGAGCTGGAGACCTGCTACCTGCATAAGGAAATTGTTCTGATTTTCAACATTAAAGGTAGAACTGGTACCTGAAAATTTCAGGTCAAATGCACCTGTAATGGGAACACCAGGCAGTCTTTAGAGACACAGGAAGGCACTGAGGGTACATTTCAATAAGTTGCACTTCAGTGTTGCTTGCCTGAGATCATTCAAGCTCCAGAAAAACTGAACTGAACAGATGCTGAGTCCTTGACTTAAATTAATTCTGCTCAGATGAATGTACTGTACTCTACTTAAATAGGTGTCATTAAGCACCTTTCACAGCTTTTTAGCAGGTGTTAAGCACGAAAAATAGATCAGTTGAAAGAAAGGAAGAGATAAAGAGTAAATTTGCTGTGGAGTGTTTAATATCTATCCAGTATTGTGTTGAAGCCCAAAATGGCTTCATTTCGGAGTGCTGCAGATGTGTGCAGTGCTCCGGTGTGCTTCCAACTGCTCTGATTCGCAGCCTTGCTTGTGCCAAAGATTAAAAAGCTATATAATGACATTGCTTTAGCTCCACCGGAGTCAGCCACAAAATTCACATGGACTTGAACAGAAGCTAGACATAAACCTAAGGCTTCTCTAAAACTGGCAAACAGAATGGGGTACAAAACTGAATCCTAGAGCTGCAGGTTTTTTTCTCCATTAAGATGTGGACTGGAAAGTAAATTGGTAGCACTAACAAAAGCTCTAGATTGGTAAATCGTATTTTTTCTTTTTTTAATCTGGTTAGAAAAATAAGATATTTACTCTGTTTCTGAGCTTATTATCAAGAACTGAGGAGTTATGCCTTTGGAGTGGAAGAAAGACATCTAGCCTTTACTAGAAGATTAGTAACAAACCTTCTTTACCATCCCTCCCTGCCTCCCTCCCTCAAACCTAAAGTAATTTTTCCATTGCAACAGAATGGTTTTCATTGAGGCAAAGTCACAACTAGAGGACAGGTACATATAGGTCCAGATCTGACTTAATTCACAAACACCTTTGATTCAACTGTATGATTTATAGGAAATGAAATTATGTGTGGTGTCAAAGAAGTGCCACTTGGTAGGCTATAGCACCAATCTATATAACACTATGATATTTATTGAAAAACCATTACCCGAGATCTGTTTTTAACTGCCCTCTCAATTAATATCTTGTTGCCAACCATAAGCACCATTTTTATCTGCACATTGATTTAGTGGAATTCTTACGACTTTAAGATTTGGATTCAACATCTAAATCTGCAGACTACTAGTAATTCAGCAATTAGCTTTAAGCTATTGTTTAAATCATATTTAATGAAAATAGTGACATATTTAACTAAGAGTGTCTTGAGAGATCTGACTCACAGTCAATAAAAAAGCCAGCATTATTTCTGATGCCAAGAGAAGATGATTTTCTCTTATGAGAGGCTTGGGATTTTTTTTCTGATTTGTGTAGAAGTTGGTGTGGAAGCATCTCTTACAGATTGCACTTAGTTTCTGTTTGGTAGAGGCAGCTATAACTTTCAATTGCTTGTGATAATAAACACTGACTCTTGTATTACTGTAAATAAAAAAGCCCCCACCTTATATAATGTTTGTTGCAAAATGGTAGTTATGTAAGTTTTTTATAAATATAATCATGACTATTGATGTGGAAAAATATTTTTGTTTTGTGACTAATTAAGTGACACCAATATGAATTCTGTCTCTGCTCTAAATTCATTAATGAGGTTTTGCAAGCTATGGTGTGTCTTTGCATTGGTAAAAAAAAAAGTGCCTGTACTTTTAGTGCCTGTACTTTTAACAGTCTGATCAGTGTGCATCTGTGTTAGCTGGTATGTTTGTTCACACGAGAGCAAAGTGACTTTGTACAGACTACATTTTATTTTTGAGCCACAGGACAAGTCCATAAACTACCCAGGTCCTCAGTGGTGGTGATTTACTCTCAGTGTAGCAGTTTAGGCTGATGAGAAATGATAATTTGTGAAGTCCTTTGTAGTTTGTTTAACCCTTTGCATGGATTATGTGCATGCAGTCAGTTTATTTGTTGTAGGAAAGTTTTACTAGCAAGGGAGCTAGATTTCCTTGGTGTGAACTCAAACTTGAACTGCTGAATGTTTCCTGTGCTTCAAAATTACTTGTGCAAAAAAACCCCCAAGGAACAAACAAACCAACAAACCCTCCTGGGTGCCATAGGTATGGCCCAAGGATGGGAAAGGCTTTTTCCTTTCTATTGCATTACCATGAGGGTGAGCCTCTGTGAAAGCTCTACCCGAAGATGAATATTTTTTGTGAAGGTTCAAGCAACTCCTTCTTCAATGTTTTTGTTGATTTCTGTAAGATGTTCCTACCTGTAAGATCCTGAAGTATTTCAATCTGAAATGCACACCTCTATCAGTATATTTTAGTTTAGTCCTGTTGACTGTCAGTATAATCATTAATAATCAAGTAATTTAAGATTTGTCTTCAGTTCTGGTATCTTTTGTGAGGAAGCTAATAGGCTGGATATTTTTTTGGTGGTTGAGTTGGTGTTGCTTAGATTCAGACTTTTTGAAATTAAGGACCTTCTGAAATTGGGAAACTTTGAAATTAAGTTCTATGGACACAAAACAGGATACTGTACAGGAGCTGCAATGGAAGTTCCCTTATTGTATGACTTCATGGAATGAAAAAACTGTCAGAGCTTTGTAAAACTTTCATTGTGGCTCTGCAATAGTGAAAAATGAGAAAATTCAATTTCAAAAATGAAAATTCAAGAATAAAATTCTCTGATAGCAGATTCCCATTATCTTTGTCCACCTAATTCCACTTTTAAGAAAGAAGCCTCAAATTGCCTATGAAGGAAAGGTGAAACTTTTTGTACTGTCTCTAATGGAAAAAAAATTATTTCATAATAGTGTTCTTTTAAATGCATTAAGAAAATTGTATGGCTCCAGTCAGCCTAATAGGTGTGTAATAGACATGATTTAGATGCATCTGGTGGGGCTAAAGTGAAAAAGGCAAAAGAGAGGGTGCAGCCTGGGTAAGTGAATAGACACTGTGTTGGGAATACCATGAAAGCTCCTCAGACATCTCTTCCCTCAGTGCCTGATGTCCATCTCCTTCAGGACTGCTTACCATGGGGGCAATTGGCCAGCCTGGACCATGGAACTAATCTATGCTTTAAAATGATCCTTTTAACACTCCGTTCTTTCCTTCTTGGCTTTTCTTTGGAGGACTGTGAGGAGAAATGATGGGCTGCTCAGGGTGGCACAACAAAGAAAATTGTAGAATGAAGCTCTCAGGTAACCCATCTCTCTAATAGGAATAATTTGTCTTGCTTCTTAAATTAAGTTGCCGCAGAAATGTGGTTCTTTCGAACAGCACAAGTAATCTCAGTCTATAGCTAAATACAGTTCCTATACCAGGTTAAGACAAAGTTCATATCTGTTTTGTTTTGGTTTTTTTTCTCAACAGTTTTGTAGTTGAAACAAGAGTTTTCCATACTATTTAATCTAGAAAAATGAAGCTGTTTACATAGCTTTAATTTTTCCCATTCTGTCCACTGAGAGAGCACTGAAAATAAACTGTATCCAAGCTTTTGTATATGTTACACCGAAGTAAAATATGCTGCCAGTCCTGCAACTCTGTATCCACTCGCTAGCTGTGCCCAATCCCAAAGCAGTGACCTTGAGCTATGGACATGCAGAACACCTCGGGCAGTGCTGGTGCTGTGATATGAGCTGTGTTACTGTGAACAATCAGGCCCAGGGATTCAGTACTAAGGTGTATAAACACAATTCTTTCTCCATTTATCTCGTCTGTGGCGCAGCCTTAGGCTGGCAACCGTAAGTAAGGGTGGTTTTCTTACTGTTTTCAGTCTGTCCACCTGAAAGGACAAGCTGGGACCATGGGCTCCCCTGGGCTGCTCTCTCATGGTCTGTATCTTCAGGAGCTGCCTTCCTCTTCCATAGGCCATGCCTTCAGCTGATGGAAGCCATGGTCTGTTTCTATCCAAATCCACACCTTTCTGGGTGAGGGGACATTGTAAACTTCCAAGTGCGGGGAATTCCCCCAATGTCCAAGTGCAGACTTAAAATGAGGAAAAGAGCTTGGAGGCATTTCATTTAATTGATAATGGCTGTGACAAACCAACTATTTGAATTAACTGTTCTCTTGCCTTGAAAGATGAACCTGTTTCATTTACCCAAGCAGAAAACCAGAAGAGTAAAAGTAACACCTCAGGTCTCTGCTAAAGTCATGTTATTGTGCCTCTGGAAATACCCAGCTAGACAGAGTTGGTACTTCCCAAGGAATTTCTGCTGACTTTATTTTCAGCTCCCACAGATGCTCAACAGAGGAAAATTCCCCTTTTTCCCCTTTCAATGCTTGAATGTGCTGCCGTTTTTAAAAGAAGAATAAATCACTGTATCATATGCCTGTTTCATCTGTTTCAGAAATTTGCTACTCAGTTGCCCCTTTGACACAAAGTCGTAGTCACTCGGGAAATTAAGTGTCCTAGAAGTAGACAAAAACTTGACTTAATAGTCTCAGATTTCCTTAAAGGAGAAAGGGAAGACAGGATATGATAATTTGGAAAACCAGAGATCAGCCTCCTTCTAATCAACACATTTTCCTGCAGCTCAGGATGAAGTGAAATCTTAGCTTGGTAATGCTCAAGCTGCACAAGTAAATATCCAGGACATAAAACAAGTAATAAATCATTCCCTTCCTCGCAGGAAGATGATAACAAGCATTTCTCTTCCCAGGAAGCATGCCACAGCATGATCAATTTGTTTGTAAAGTGTATGGATTGTTTCTCATGGTGTGAACTTCGTATAAACGGGGGAAAATGGCTTCATGTTACATCAGTACTGATGGTTTTGAAGCATCTCTCTCATCGGATTATTTGTAAGCATCTCTTTCGACGCTTCCTGACTCTGAGACGAGCTGCTGGATTTATCTTTATTCTGTCGTAGATGTGTTCTGCTGCCTGTTGCGAGCAAGCTGCCTCCTGCGAACGGCGGAGAGCTCCTGGAGGCACCGTGCCCGGGGCGGGTTGGGGGCGCCGGAGCCGCCCGCGGGACCGCGCTCCGGAGGCGAACAAAGGGGCCGCTAAACCCATCACCAACAGGTGCTGCGCAAGAAACAAACTTTCTCTGGGATACTCCTCGGAGTTGCCAAAGGGGAGAGATCCCTCGGCAGCTCCGGGGAAGAGGCAAACACCAAAAAAACGCCAAACGCGGAGAGGGCCGGAGAGGAGAGGGACAAAGCGGCGAGAGCCCGCAAAACGTGGCGTGCTTCGGGCACGGCGGGGAGCGCGGCCGCGCACCCGCACCTCCCCCGGCACCGCCCGGCCCGGGCCGCCCCACCCCACCTGCGG
>VZTA01013526.1:474-27945 GCA_013398855.1 Mohoua ochrocephala | reverse complement strand
TTTAGGCGGTGAAAAACACGGCAAACGTTTGTCTTCCCACCCCCAGCCTGTCGAAAATGACACGGGTAACTTTCGCTCGCTCACGGAGAGAACGAACGTGGCGGTGTACCCAGCGCTGTGGCTCAGGTGCACCGCTCAAGTTAGGTGTGCAGTACTGGGTGCTCAAAAATCGCTCTATCCTCCTGCTCTCTCAACAGCCAGAGCTGAGAGAGATGATGTGTGGAAATGAGGGGTGATGATAGTTTGAATCTCTTTCCGCTAATGTTTTGAGATATGATGACAGAGCCACAAATCTTCCATCTACGTGCTTCCTCATTAGGGTGTTTAGACTGTAGTCCCATCAGCCTTTACTCAGGAAAGTAATCCTTCTCTGAGCAGGTAGCGGGTAGGGTTCACCTCTTAGGTCACCAATTCTCTTTTTTTTCGTTGTAATCTTAATAAGCAATCGTGAACAATATCCAGAGATCATATTCTTTCATTAGAACTACCTGAAGTTCCTTTTCATTGTAATGCAGTGTCAAAGCGTTGCAGAAGACTTTCATACATGATCGTAGTTTCTCCTTCGATTTTTAAAAATAAAGTTTGCAAGGTGCATGACGTGGAAGTCCAATACCAAATTTAAAGTGTGGCTGGCGTTTGATGGGTACTTTTTCATCGGACAAAACCAAGATTTCAGAAAACTATTGAAGGAAATGTGCTGCATGTCAATTCTTTGTACATTACATGGGAGCAGCTTTCAGGATATGAGTAAACTTCCATACACTCTATGAAAATAGTTTTATATTAATGATGCTGGAAGAGATTTTGTCCTGGAAGATCCTTGCTAATCTCAGGACAATTGCTGCTTAATATAGTTTGCATTTTACTGGGCAGAGATGACAACAAGAGCAAATATCATAAAACATACATTACTCATTGGGACAACTGTACTGCCACAGCAGTACTATTAACTGATAATCAATGTGAGGTTGCAACTCTTACAGAAATATTAATCTCCACAATACAGAAACTCACTAAAGTGCTCAATTCTTAAATCTTCCCTAACGGATTGAGAGAAGTTGCTGCTTCTCTACCAAGATTTACGAAGTGTGTGGATTACTGGATTACAGTGTAAGCTTCAACACAAGGCATTTAACTTTTTTTCCGGCGTGGTTGTTAAAGCAGTTGTAGTGCAGTTATAATCAGAATTTAGGAACAAATTATGTTAAATCTCAGTGTAGAAATACATCACTGTCCCAACATTCATGAAGAAATCTCAGCGCTTTGAGAACTTTTAGGTTTAGAAAAAAATTTTTTGCACTAATAATGATACGTCTTTACATATTTTTCTGTATTTCAGCAACTTTCCCTTTTTTCCTTGCAGATTATGTTTATTTTGAAAATTCTTCCAGCAATCCATATCTCATTAGGAGAATTGAAGAACTTAACAAGGTACAAGTATCTAAGATTCTTTCTTAACCTTTGACAGCAGTCGGTGCGCTCGTCAAAAACTGAGAATTATTTCCATCCCATAAGTTTTCTCCTGTGGTAGAGTTTTCTGATGGGTTTTTTTTTCATTTTTTTTTCTTTTTTTGGTGTTGGCTTTTTTTTTTTTTTTTTTTTAAACTTCCTTGACATTTGCTATGTGTATGTTTCAGTTACTGAAAACTTGCTATGTGATATCCTGTAATTCTGCCCTGTTACCTAAGGAAACACCCAGTTGCTCATTCCTGGTGAACAGGATTACTCTGCTGCAAAAAATTTTCAAACGAATTCTATGAATTCTTGTAGAAATGAATGAATTTAACTCTCTGGCTGACGATGACACTGTGAATCCATCTGGAATGACAGCCATCATGTAATGTGTCTGCTTTCAGATAGATGTGTAAAGAGCTGGAAGGTACCAGCGAGATTTGCAGCGATCAAATAACAGAATATGTGGCTTCTGTGGCTGTTTATTGCTCTGCCTATTGGCAGCTGTGAGTGAAGAATGGGCTTTTGAATACAGACCGTGTTCTCTGTCTTTATCCTAAGTGTATTTTCTTTAAAAATGGAGGCTCTATTGAGTGTCATTTTGGGGAAAGCATGATTATTTTTCTTCACTCTTACACTACTAAGAATAATGTGGAGTTTCTATATGTATTACTATTTTATTTTTTTTACTTTTCCTTCAAGGAGTATTAAAACTTACTGATGCACTACATCAAAAGTTAATTGTCAAAGTGCCCATCATGGTGTAAATAATGATTAAGATATTTTTTTTCCTAGTGGTTAGGAAGTAAATTAAAAAATTGGTGACCTGCAAGTGGTTTTCTTCTTATTAATGAAACATAACAGTACTCCACAGCAGACATCAACCACATTAACTGTTAGTGCTGTCCAACACAACATCCACTGAACCTGTGCATGGCAAATCATTTTGGACTTTTATTGGAGAAGAGTATCTTGTATTCACAGTAATTGACGTGATTCCAATCGTGTTTTGAATGTAATGTTTATTATCTTTAAACTGCACTGCTATAATTTAATCTTGCTCATGCAGGGTTAAACAGAGGCATGTATTGATTTTTTTTTCTTCAAGAGAGGTTGTAGGTTGTAGTCCAGACGTCTTAAATATGAATGGTTTTCTTTCAAGTGTTAAAGGTATTGAGCAAACGTGGAGATGTTATGTAAATGTGTAATGAAATGCTTTGATTATTTTTCTACCAGGGACAATATTTTTTGGTAAGAAACTTAATTAAAACATTATACTTTTCAGTTTTAAATAAGTAACTCTGGGTAAAAAAGTACTTTTGTACCCTCCAAGAAGGAGGATATAGTTCTTCAAATAGTAGTAAATTCTTTACGTCATCAAGCTGAAGAGCATGGTGCCCATAATGAGTCGTGAAAACAACATTGAACTAAATAGCTCTTTTATTTTAGGTGCTGTTGTGACTTTTTCAAATAAACCTTTCAGAAGTCTTTCAAGAAGACTTTTCCAATAAACATTATATTCAATGAGATGCTGAAAAAATGCCAGAGTACTTTGAAATATACATTACTGTCCAAAGGTGGTTTGCAAAGAAATGTTCACAAGGTTCTAAAATTTCTGAAGGATTCTTACATTATAATGCATGATGGTGGCATTGCATCTCTGAACAGCTGGATAATATATAAATTCTGAGGACTCAATAATTGTAGTTAATCCTCTTGTCTGGTCTGAAATGGGTGCTGGCCTCTCTCAAGAAAATTTTATTTATTGGAGTAATTCCATTGATTTCAGCTCGACTGATCATGTGAGAACTACTGATACGAGGGAACACTTCGAGCAGAGAGCATTTAATTTGTATTACTCAGCTGAGGAGGGATACATTCTGACTTGATTTTATCATTCTTTTGTAGACTGCCAATGGAAACGTGGAAGCAAAAGTGGTGTGTTTTTACAGGCGAAGAGATATTTCTAACAGCCTTATAATGCTTGCAGATAAGCATGCTAGTAAGTAGATGGTGTAGGGCATTTTTTCTTACTAACCCAGCCTGCTCAATTTCTGCAACTGCTTAAAATTGCATTTTTTGGCATGTGAAATGTATATTTATGTTAGGCATTTATTAATATCCAGTTAGTTGCGTAGTATTATCTGATGCTATCCCGCTCCTATCAGTTGCTTCTGGGAATTCAGTTAAGCTCTATCCATGTGATTGAGACTGTTCATCTGGAAAAAAAAAGAAAAAAAGAATGTATCTTTTCATCTGGGAGATACAGCTGCATTTCTTGTTTTTATGTCAAAAGTAATTCTTGGTTGTAAGTCAATTTAAGCTTAAGAGGACTTGCGAGTATTTGATGTGACTTTTCTGAGTTAGGCATAAACATGTATTGCTTAATATAAAGAATGAAATGTATCATTGGAGACTGGAAATCACTGGAGATTGTAAAAGAACTGTTATGTGCATTTATGCTAAATGTAGGTATTAGTAAAAAAATAGGGGGTTTGGGTTTTTTTTCCTTTTTTTTTTTTTTCAGAAAAACAACAAGTGGTAATAGGTGAAAAAAGCCCCATTTTTCAACATGAACCTAACTTGTTTGGTATCTGCCATTTGGTGAAAAACAATATTGTTCCATAACTTTGATGAAAAATATAATTCTGAAGAGGAAAAATACGATTCTGAAACTATAATTCAGAACCTAAAAATCTAAGATGTTTGAGAGAACAGTAATTTGCAAAATACTGCAGGCATGTTTGTAAATAACTGAAGTGTGAAGTACATCGACTTCCCATAAATTTCTTGCCATATGCTATTAAGTACCATTTTGATTATATATGATGCTTGAGTTTTCAAAATTAATCTGTGAATAAGTTATGTAGGGCTTATAAATCTGTAGTTTATCAGGATGAATCTCTTGGAAGACATTACATAATGCCAACTTTTTCATGCAGATATATAATTGTGTAATTAGGTGCTGTAAAAATATCCTGCAATTTGTTTAATGTCCAGCTCTGGTAATTTTGCTCATCTCAGTATGGTTAGTGAAGAGAAACAGCCAACCTTTGGCTTTTGTTCTGTTTTTTGTTGGTCCTAGAGAAGTGGAGGTGATTTGAGTACGGAGTGTGAAGTATTAGCTTGGTTTTTATAGGAAGGCAATACATCTTGCTTATGTACTAAGGGAATGATTTAATGTTTTTCTAATATAGTTGGGCACACTCTAGAGTTATTTGTGACCTATTTATGATCATGTTCATCAGCCCCTGCAGTCATTAGTCTTTTGAGTTCTCCCATCTGAAATGTACAGAAACATAGAACTTAAGGTGAGCTTCACGAAACTTTCTAGCACTTTTTTTGTTTTTCTTTTCTAATGGAGGGGGCAAGAAAGTATGAAAAGGACAACAATTTTGCTGGAAATACTTTGTTTTTTTTTAATTTGATTTTTAAACCGTGAATCTTGTAAATTTTTTTTTAGTTGGCTTATTTTTTAGAAAAAGGTATGTTCATCCTGTGGGTATCATTCAATCTGGAAAAATGAATAAGATTTTTCTATTTCCTTTGTGCCATTTTGTCAGCATTTTGATATAAAGCCCTTGTTGATGGTGTGCTGTTCTTCTGTAGCATATTAGGGGTTTGTTGGTGTCACTAGAAGTGCCATGGAATCTTCCATCATGTTTTCTCCATTGGGATTCTCTTGTAGTTTTGTAGGGAGAAAACAGAAATGTGATTTCCGGCTGGTTCAACAATCCTCTTTAGAATGCCTGTGTCTCACAGGTTACAAGCCTTCTAACCCAGTTGCTTTTTTTTTGTGAATGAGGTTTCTCTGTGAAGGTTTTCTCTGGACACAATGTTTCTGTTCTGACCAACCTGTGCAATCGGGAGTGCCAAGTTCTCTCAGGAGATGTTTGTTACAGTTACAGGGGACAGCACGTAGAGAAGGATTGTTTGCCTAGAGAGCTTCCTATAGCTCGTAGAGCAGATGTAGTTAAATGTCAAATCAATTTAAAGGCTTTCATTCTGGAATAACACTGTGTTCTGTTTAGAAATATGGTGTGTGTAAACAAAATATTTGTATATTTATGAATGGAATGTTTTGGAAATGTTTTATATAGCTAAACATGTTGACACTTCAACACTTCTACCTGGTTTGGTATGAAATAAATGCTAAAAGATACAGGTTTCTTAAGGAATGGAAGTTCGACTTCAGCCACTGATTTCTCCTGTGTACCTGTTTGGAGAAGTTTTTTAAGTCTAAGATCTGCTTGGTCTTTTCTAATGATATTTTGTATTGCTAGCATTTTTTTTCCCCCTTTATGATTGAGAAAACTGGTCTGAGTTATGTACTTCTTAAGATTTTGGCAGGTGGGGAGTTGGGGTTTTTTTGACTCAAGGTTATAATTTGAGATGTAGGTACGGTCCCATTTAGTAAAAGAAGAAAACAGCTTTGTAAGAAAATATCTTGGAACTTAAAAAAAAATTTCAATAACTTGAAAAAGTTTCAGAATTATTCTAAAGAATGTTTGGGAAAAATGGAATAAAGTTAATCTGTGGCTTTATCACTAGTAAAGAGTCAGTGTACTATTTTTCTAGGGTGTTTTTTGTTGTTGTTAGGGTTTTTTTGTGTTTGGTTTTTTTGTTTGTTTTGGTTTGGTTTTTTTTTTTAATTTGGTTGGAGATTTTTTGTTTGTTTGCTTTTGTTTTGAATTGTCTTCCAAAATGTTTCAAGATATTGTAACAAATTGAGGGGGGAAAATCAAGTTTTCCTTAGGCCATTCTAAAATGCTCAGGTACAGAGGAGTTCCCTTGTTTTCAAAGAATGTTACTAATTTGGGAGGAAATTGTATTGCCTTCTTTTCTTCTCTGGTATTTCAGGTGGAATTTAATTAAGGAAATTTTTATTTGTCTACCAGCATCATGTGTGGTATCAGTCTAGATCTGGGAATAGTTCTAGAAGCTGACTGTAGCCACTTAAATCCGGGCGTTTGGAATGTTTTATGGGCACTTGAGGACTTTATGGTTTTTTCACCTTTGATTTATGTTACCATAAAATAGAGTTTATGGTAAGCTCAACTTGAAATACAAACCAAAATACTGTCCCAGGATCAGCTTCTTGATCCTGTGCAGCCTCCTGAGCTTAGTAGGAGAGTTCTTTTGGGGTGTTAACGCTCACCAGCACTCAGGTTATAGTCATCACCGTTGGGTCACTGTGAGGGGGTCATTCCTTCCTTGGCACGAAAGAAGTGACCAGCAGAGTGAGGTTTGCTGTGAAGGGAAAAGAAGGAAGGGATTGATAGAAGATGGCAGAAGGAGAGCTATTGCAACAGATACCCGAGTGCGTAAGCGACTGAACTCAGAGAGGTGGGACAGAAACACTCAGCTCATTAAAATGGGTGAAGCAAACGTACAGGGGTGGCATGGAGATGTTTGCTAACTAAATGGTGTGATTGAGAAATTGCCAACTGCAGCTGAATCTGTAAAATGTAGATGATTCTTTATCTTAAGTGGAATTAATGAAAGTATTTCAGGGCAAGGTTTTAATAGCTGTGGAGAGGAGACTGTATTAGCTTCGTACCAGCACTGGTTTTGAGTTACAGTGAAGGGCTCAAGTTCTGTATTTCCTTCTTTTTGCAATAGATTTATTGTAGAATCATAGAATATTCTGTATTAGAAGGGACACATGAGGATAACTGGGTGAGACTCCTGGCCCTGCACAGGGACCATTCCAAGACCCCTACCACATTTGAGGTTTATTCTTTGCTACTTTTGTGAAGCTGAGTAGAGTAACCTGAGTACCTGATGCCAGTTTTTGCAGTCCTTTACACTCTGAGTTCTTTATCTTATCATGTGCTATCATGTAATACTATGTCTGAAGTCATTCTCTTATTGCAACTCCTCAGCCAGCTTTTGCCTAGTCAACCATCTGGTGGGGATATAAAAGAAATTACTGTTGTTGGAGTCCTTCATCTTCTGATTTATTAAGAGGGTTTGTTTCATTTAGGTGTGCTGAGATGCTGACTAGATGCCAAGAATATTTCTGGGCCTGTGATAAAGCCCAGGCAGAATGTGTTTTTTCTCATTAACACAATTGATATTCTTTGTGAATGAGACAGGACTCAAAAAAAATCTGAGATGTTGGTTTCATTGACTGAGATGAAAGGTAAAAGAAAATTTTTCTAGATTACAGACGCTAACATAAAAAAATCTTTTTCAACCTCAGTTGTTCTTTTTAGAGATCGTGTATTGGCTTTACTTCTTGTTGCACTTTTTTTAGGACTTTTATTCTTTTGCTCTTGATCAGTCATGTTTCATGCCACATTGCTTTATAAAATGGTGTTTCTGCTACAGAATTTTTGTACATGATAGATATCTAGGAGGAAAGGAGTCCTGCTGGTGATTCCTGGTTAGGCAGTCATTAGGGCTGGAAAAGACCTCCAAGATCCAGCCTCTGACTGAACGCCACTGTGCCCACTAAACTTTATTATCAAATGTTGGAGTCTGTACTCAGTTCTGACCTTTGTATGACACTGATGTGTTGCAATCAGAAACAAATCCAGTATTCTCTCTGTACTTTAGTTTATTTGCCTGTAAAGCAATGTTCCTATTAGAAGGCCTTATTAAAGTTGGGAAAAAATATTTAACATGGCAATACGTTTTTGTAGCTGCTGTAAAAAGATCTCAAAGCAGCTTACAAATACTCAGCGTTTATTTTCTATATAATATCAAGAATGTTCCAGCATTCCTGGAAATGGCTTGATCCTGCAGAGGAGTTTAGCTGCTGCTGAGCCTTCTTACCTTCACTTCAAGGTGCTTTGTATTTGAGGGGAGGAATATTTTGCATATTGTCGATGTTAATTGCCAACACTCCAGATGCATCCAAGAGAATGAAGCTGTTAATATTCCATCTGATTTTTGAGAAGCATTTTATTTCAGTAGAGCAGCAGGCTGGCAGGTATCATAGAAGATGTTAAGAAAATGAACTTAACTTGAGCAGTAGTGTTTAGCAGATTACTCATTGATGTTCCCAAAGATACACAAAACTGAAATGTGAATTCCTTTCGTGTGTTATCAGGTTTTTTAACATATGGTTGCTGTTACATAGTGGTATTCTTAATACTCACCTCCAGGAAAAGCACAAGAATTTTTCCTGCCTTCTTCAACAATCAAAAAAATACAATTTAGAAAGTTGTATGAAAAAAATTATGGGTGTGGAGACCCTTGGGGTTCAGGAAAGAGGTCCAGAGTAAAATGGCTAAAACACTTTGTGTTGTTCAGTGTTCTGTTATCTTAGTCACATATTTGACTCAGTATAATTCAAAACATTTATAAAATACAGCTGGACTATTTCTGTCCTATCAGATTGTAACGCAACCAGAAACTTGGTGGACTTTTTTTTTTTTTTTGGGTTGTGGTTATTTTTCATCGTAGCAGTTCTTGTACATCAAACTAAACAGTTGTTAATAAAGGATACAATGTTTCTTTAATCACAATGCCTTTTCTGAAAAATCACTTTAAGATGACTTTTCCTGTTACCTAATCCAAGTCACTTAGTGTCTTAGCATAAAAAGTGTGTTTTGACTGGAGATTTTATTTGAAATCTTAAATTGTCTTTTTTTTTGGTTCCAGTACTTCCCTTGATACCTGTTGTCTTTGCAGCCTATGTTCAGAAGCACCTTCAGAGGAATGAACCCAAGAGACAAATATTAATTCTTGTACTGCATACAATCCATTTTCTCTACCTTGAAAATTTTCAATGTTGAAATAATTCATAGTTTCTTTAAAACAACAAAAATCAACCCCCTGGTGAATGCTTATATTGTATCCTGTGTACAGCTTCCAGGAAATGAATTAAGAGGGTTTATTTGCTTTACTGGTGGGCTTGTAGGGATTGGCATCCATCCCATAGAAAAGGATGCACTAAGGCATAGGGAGCTCTTAGTTACCCTTTCAAGGGAGTTAAAGAGCTGCCTATTTAGTAGGTGCTCCTTTGAGTGAAAAAACAGCATTGCAGCAGTCTTGATACAAATAAAACAGAAACAAAACTTTTTTGGTCTTGCTTACGGTCATGTGGGTAAAAAAACCCAAAACAAAATAAGTCTTAAGAGCTCAATTGATTTGTGTATCTCACAGTAGTGTAAGTAACACTTCCATGGAATTTCGGGGCTTTTGGAGAGTTTTCTCTTAGGTTACAGTTCATTTTTTGTAATTGCACTTGGTGAGAAGGCCTCTCTTGCTTGCTGCTGAGAAAAGAGATCTGTTGATGGTACCCTGTGATGAAGGACACCATTTTTCCAGTTGGATAGGAGGGAAAGAAGCTAAGGCCTGGAAAGACAGAGTTGGGATTGAAAGGTAGGAGAATCTCTTGAAGTGTGTATAAGGAAGAAGGCTTGGCTGCTAGATATGCCTGAGGAGTGGGCGAGCAGACTCGTGTAACTGGTTCAGTGAGATCCATACTGCCCTGGTAGTCTCAAGGCTTCTGTAAATATAAACTAGTGTTTTGTTTGCAGCTCAGTGTCCCTGGCTCTGCCATGTCTGTCCACACACATCCCACGGGTGCCCAAGAATAAGGAGAAAATTAGTTTTGACCTCGCATAGTTGCCCTCTTCTCTTTGAGGACAAGACAGGTTTTTCAGAAGTCCCTGTCTGTGAGCAGCTCATCAGAAGGCTCTTGGGTTTGTTTTGAAGAGGGGGTGTTGAACAGAGACAAAACCAAATATAGTAAACCAGGAAATTTAGGTGTATGGGTTCCAATGTTGCTTTTGTTGGAATTTTACATGTTAATATTTATTTGCAGTCATCTGATAGAGACATGTAAACTAAGCAGTAGCAAATTCAGGTGTGTTGTGTTCCTCCTGGGAATCCTGAAGTCTGTGATGTGGGAGAGACACACCCTAAGAGGACCGTTTAAGGATGATACAGATAACAAATTCTTTAATCAGTGGCAGAGTAGCTTTTATGCTGAGGCACTTATATTAGTCTATCACTTTCACTGAAAGTGAGCTTGGGGTTTTTTATGAGGAAGACATGATCTCTTTGATCTCCTGAGACAAGGGAACATCGAGTTTTCCTTCATTTACCCAAGAGGATGCCATCAGTTGTAATTTATTTGAAGAGGGGGGAGAAAATTCAGAACTTGCTGAAATAGAGCAAGCCTTGTCAAAAACTACTTCCTTGTCACCAAGGAGAAACTTGTCTCAAGGCTCCCAATTATTCTTTTCAAGGGTGCTTTGGGTAGTCTCATAAATTATGTGTTTTCTTCATTTGATTTTTGTTCAAGAACTTGCGAGTGTTTTTTCTCCTCAAGAGTAAAAGCAATAAAGAAGCAGTAATGAGGAGCGTTTTGCTTCTGACAATATCTGAGTCTTCTTTTCATTACTGACATTTTAGAATTAGTAGTTATATTGTCTCATTAACAAGTTTACTGTCAGCCCCCAGTATCTTGTAGAATTATTAACTTCTGTGTCTGTTTAGGCTCCTTTGGTGCAGAATGGCTTGTTAGATTGTGAATGTTAATGATCTTCTCTTAATGGATGAATGGATTTACAACTAAGTTCATCATTTTAGGAGTTCTTAGCTCTCCTGGAAAACTTGCATAAATATGGGGTTTTTTCACCTGAGAATGTGCAATCTGCATTTGGATCATGCATGGATTCTTCACATATAAAAAATTGTCCAGTCCTTGCAATTTGTATAACTACATCTGAATTTTTGCATGGACTGTCCAGCTAGTAACTGCTAGCTTCATCTTTAGACCTCCAAAGTATAAACTTATAGTTTTGGGCAAGCGTGTGTAGATGAATTTTCTTTCATATTCAAAAATCTTATTTTCTGAACACACAGTTTGAGGCTTGAGTACATTGCTGCCAATTTCTCTGAATGTAAAGACAAACTAAACCTAAAATCTGGATTAATTCTGTGAATTTGCTGTGAGCAGGGGAAAGCCGTAAAATGTTGGTTCATATTTATGCTTAAAACAGTTTAATAGATATATGAAGCTCAGTTTTTATTTTTATTACTTAAATACCAGAGGTATTTATTTAGTATGTTTCCTTGGTAAAGAACTCAGTAGGGTACAAAAGGTGTCACTTTTTTGAGCTCTACTCCCAAAATAAATTTTTCACATTTGAGTCTTCAGAAGGAGACAGTATTCACAGAAAATTACCAAAGCATTGTGCATTCCACTATTTCCCTGTGTTTCTTAGGATTCATTTCCTCACGGTCAGCTTTAAATACAAGTGCCATTATTACCGTACTTGTTCAGGGTTTCTTTTGATTTGTGGAAAACATGTAACTCTTTTTCTCTCAGCTGCTTTACTGCCTCTTTCATGTTTCTTAATTGGGCAGGCAAGTGATCCTGCAGTGTTTTCTCGGTACCCCCAAAATACTTGTAGTATTTAAATTGATATGATTGATCATAACTTTCTGTCTCATGAAGATAAATAGGGTGTTCCACACCTCCTAGATTTCCATGGTCTCAAATGGTTCTACTTTATTTTTTCCCCTTGGCTCCTAATTTTAAGTGACTTTTCCCACTTTCTTCCCAGTGCACCCACACTGTACCAAAGCACCTGAGGCATAAATTTTAGACTACAAAAACATTGCTAGGTTATCTCTATCTGTAAAGCTCCAATTAGAGATGCGTTTCACATCTTCAAAGAATTCTCTGATAGTCTAATTGAATCAGTAGTTTATATAATTTATAAATCTGAATGATGTAAACTCACTATTAATATAGAAAGACTTTTTCCCATCATGCAGTGGCAGTTAAATGTGTGATCTGGGAATCAGGTCTGATGATTTAAAGGCTTTCCAGCAGTAATTCTTGAATGTCTGTATTATGCAGTGGAATGAAATCTGCAACAGTTGCCCTTGGTAATACTCATGCACGCCTGTAACTGCACACATGCTGGTAGAGGTGGAGCTTTTTAGCTTGGGCAAGGCTCTGTGTGAGAATGAATGTAGTGCTTCCTACCCAAGATGATTCATGCAGTGCTGTGTGTGTGTGTATATATATATATGGTGCAAGGTATTATGGACTAGGTAGAAGTGGCAGATAAGATTAGTGTGTAAAGTAGTTGTGTGGTTTGTCTGTAAACTCTCTCTCTGTTAAATGTAGCCAGCACAAGCAACAGGACTCAGAGTTAGCAAAGGTGTTGAGTTTGTCGTGCCCCAAACCACATGGAGTGGGTGGCTGGACTGGCTGTGCTATTTCACAGTGCTGTTTGTCTGTTTGATCAATACTTTGTTTTTCACCTCAGCTACTGTTTGTAACCCTCTCTGACCAAGTGAAGACTTGTAGTGTGAATCTGCTTTGCGTCTGGTTTTGATATGCAACACAAATGATTCTGTGATCCTTGCAGAGACGTTGTTTTGTACTAATGCAGAATACAAAAAGAAAGATTGAGTGATAAAAAGCACAAATGTTTTCAGTAAAAGCCTGTTCTACATTATCAAATTCCTAAAAGACTTTGGGGAGCTAAGTAGTTTATTTTGACTGTCACCTACTGCCTGAATCCAAAACCTGTTTGAAGATGTATCACAGTACATGGGATGCACAGTTGCTGGGCTATGTGTAGAGCACTATGCACTCGTACATCCAGGGGTTATGTGAGTGCATGTGCCTTTTCTACTTGTACAACAGGTTAAACATCTACCCAAAACCAGCCCAACTAAATTAGCGATTTTCCCATTTTTGATATGCTGAATGATAGAATTAATTTTTAATTTGTCTGTTCTTGTTTTTGTGAAGGATTGTGACAGTGATATGCAATGCTGATGTGAGTCGTGTTTCTGTTTCCTGTATTAAAAGTGCAGTCTTGTTTTGGCTTAAACCAGCGTAGAAACAGTGTTGGCAGAGTCTGTGACCTGTAACCTAGACCTACAGGGTACTGTGGCACTTTGCTGCGTGGCAGTTCCTTTAGGCTGATCCTTTGACTGATGCTGCTGTCAGGACTGAAGTCCTGATGCAGTTATTCTCAGTAGGCCCTCAAGAGGCCAAGGACTCAGTTGCCAAATATAATAAAAGAAAAAAGGTTTTGATATATGGACAGCTTTCGTATTTATATTTTCCTTCAAATGGGGGGCTAGCTTCACATACCTTCTTAATGCTCTCCCCTCTCTTTTTGTTTTGAATTTTTGTTTTTAATAAGAGGAAAAAAACCCAGAATCAGAATACTGAACATTTACCATGTATGAGATGAATAAGTGAAGCTTTTTGATATTTTACTTGCTGCAAGAAAAATGTTATTTGAACATGTTGTCCACAAAGCAGAGTACTGAGAGTAGAAGAAAAACTTATTGGTTTACTTGGGAATGGCATATGTATTGAAATTTGACTAGTTAATACCAAGTGATGTTTATTCCTACACTGTTTTGTTTGTTTATTTTTTCCTCCTGGCATCAGAATTAATAAATTAAAAGGCTTTAATAATTTAAAGTAATACATGTATTTACACTTTTCTCAGTTCATATGTATAGTTCCTGTAAATTATGATCTCATCATCTCTGTACACCAAGGAAATAATGTATCCTGGAAGGTAAATTTCCAGCATAGCTGAAGATGGAAAAGAGATGGAAAAAAATGATCCTTTAAGTCTTACACAGACCATCAGAGTGAATGAACTCCTCTTCCTGGTTGTCTTGTCAGGTCTATAGACAGAAAAGCTTTCTTACCATGTTGGCATCGAGCAGGCATTCTCTTGGATAATATTCTTCTCATTTCCTAATCCCACACATAGAGCCTTAATGTGTCTTGATTAAGTTTATCCAAGAACAGGATATACAAATCCTTTTCTTTTCTTTCTTTCTTTTCCCTTTTCGTTCTTTTTATTTTCTCCCCACTTCTTCTTTCCTTCCTGCAAAAAACCCAACAAAATTCAGCCCTTCTGTAAGTAGATACTGTAGAAGATAAATAATTTGTGTTTTATAAGCAGAATCATATGCCATTCTGAGTAGGGGTAGGAGAGTGCTTGTACAATCTGTGCCTTTTCATCTCTGCCAACAAATTTTGAAGAGTTGTTTATCGGCTTTTGAGGATGTGAACTGAATGTTAGAAAAGCAGTTTAGATCTCTGAAACTCTGTGGTTATTGTCACACATTGGAAGAAAACACCAGTGTAGATCTTAAACCTGGACTTGGGATTCTTACAGAAAACATAAGAGATTTTTTGTGTGCTTAGTTCTTATCATGCTACATTTATTATTTTTTATATATTTACACTGCATTTTCTTAAGGAGCGACAACCGTGCAGCTCGTAAACCAAGTAGATCAAACAGACCTGTTGCCTATGCTAAAGGGAAGACAATCTTCTTGTAACAAGATATGAGCAGGAGTCTCACATGGAAACGGTGAAAATCTAAGAGATGGGAAAAGTTGTTAATAGCATCTGTCTCAGGAAAATGGAAGATACAGACCTCCCTTTTCTTAAAATCAGGTGTAATAATGATTCATGCAGGTTACATGGCAGTTTTGCAGGTAGCCTTTGGATTTCTTGAGCCAGATGATGGATTAAAAAATTCATTTCTTGGGCACTGTCAGATTCACCACGTACACTTTTGCTCATTGTGGTCTGCCAGCCGGGATTTGAGGGTAGAACTAAAATTTCCTTTCTTTCCCACACAGCTCTAAACATATGTACACTTTGGAAAAACTACTAATTGACTTCTGATTCAGCTGATGAGCTGGATACCAGTAATTGGATGTTCATCATGTTGCAAATAGCAGTGTCCATGGCACAGTTTTGAGTCTGCTGCTTGCTGCTACTAATGAGCTCTTTAAAGAAACACCATACAGGACTGTTGCTTTGCACATCCTGCAACAGCTTGCTGCAGTTCATGCAGATGTACACAGGACCAAGCACAACTTGAGCCCTGTAACAGGATGCTTTCTCATTTGGAAGAGTTTGCATTTGAATAGGTGATACAGAAGTCAGGTAAAAGGGGAAAACCTAGTTGAGGTTTATGATGCAGAATGGCCTGCATGTTACTGTTCTCATGCTTCTGTGGGACCCTTCTGTTCTGCAGTGTTGTTACAAACTAGCTTACAGGGCTGAAAAATGGTTAAAGAACTATTGTGCTTGCTCTTGCATTTATTCATGTTATATTTAATTTATTAGGATCTATTTATTAATGTAGCACATCATGATTCATACTACTTATGGAGGTAATCCTTCCTTGCTTTCCACCCACGAGCTCCTTGCTCTCAAAAATCCCCAGCACCATTTATCAAAAAATCCCCACCCATCAAGTTTTGGAAGGTGAACTTTTCTGCTGATGAAAGGTGTGATATTTTCCATAACATGGCTTTGCTACAGGCCTGTGATAAACACATTATAGTTGCCCAATTGCTTATGGCTGACTATTATCCTGGAAATTGTTATTATCGTAATATGCTACTTGGAAGTACACAAAAAAAACATTTTGCATTATTTTGGAAATAATTTTTATTGTTGGAGAGTAGGTGTGGCATATTAGTTCTTAATGATTGCACAGTAGTTATTTCTTTGTTTTGTGACCTCCTTTAGAAAAATAATGATGAGGTAGTGTGGGAGGATCACCTGGATAATTGTGTAGGAGAACTGGATAATCCCTTAGAGGCCACATGTATGTCCATGCTATCCAGCAGGAATTAAAAGTAGCCCTGTTCCCTGTAAACACAAGTGATCACTTTTTTTTCCCAACCTGCAAAATTGCTCAGATTTATACTTTAGATAGTAATATGCTATTTAAATGACTTGTAATCCATACAAACTGTGCTTTGGATTTCTTATCCTATCTGAAAATAACAGCAAATATCAAATTGATGTTAGATATTCTAACAGTCATCTGAACATTGCAACAGACGTGGTATAAGTAAAGCTAATTAATTCAGCTTTGGGAAATGCTTCCTCAGTCAAATTGACAGTGTAACCGTGCATAGTCTAGCTCACAAAGTTGATTAAGCGGCCTTACTACAGCTTTAGGGTTTCAATATCACAACTAAGTTAGTACAATGAAACATGTGGCAAGAAGCCTCATGCAGATGAGCAAATTGGCCACCTGCTAACCCAAGAGAGCCCTTCATTCACAGTCTGAATAAAGTTGTTCAGATGGTTGGACTTACTGTTTTTCTTTTGTGTGAAATTTGGCAGTAATTAGATTTACTCCCTCTCACCCAAAATCTATATTTATAATTGTTACTGCTGTACCATCTAACTGCCAAATGTGCACTTGAAGTTTTTTCCACAACCATCTAAGCTTAAAGAGACTTATGCACAGCCACCTTTCCTTTGATGTGTGTGGTAAACTCGCTGCTTTTCAGCATTCTCAGCTTTTTATCTGTAGGTTTGAAAATATGTTGTTGATACCTGGGATGTGTGCAGTTTTTGGGCTGAGCGTCAAAGAAAAAGGTATACGGGAAAGGAAGAAAGTTTGGAAAGGTTTCTGAAAGTGATGCTTTCTTTGAAATTGAAATTCTGTTCTAATACTGGTCTAATACAATTTTAAAAGTATTTTAGTAAACAGTGAAATGACTGTAACTCCACAAGTGGTGGTGGTGATTTGAATCTCTCCATCTAAGCTTGCGTAAGCCGGATGCAGCTGAGCTGAGGTATGGTTTCAACAGTAGAAGCAACTAAGTTTAAGAAGTAGAAAGTTAATGCACTGTAGCTTTGGGTACTCTGCCATTTTAATTCAGCGTTGGTCTGTGCTGCTGTTGAAAGGAGTAGTCTTGTTTTTTCCCATTATGTCTTCCCAGTCTCCTATTTCTGCTTTTTTCTCTTTCTCTTGTTCTTCACTTTCTTTTCTTGGCGGGCCCGCTAGGCCAAGCAATTGGAATTGACCTGGATTAAGGGACAGCTAGGTGAATAAAAACCTAATTGCATGGTCTGAGTCAGAGGGTGGTGGTGAAGCATCCAGACTGTGCGTGGAGTCCCACGAGAATCTCTGTGGGGACCTGTCTTTACCGGTGGCTGGAGCAAGCAATGTGGTACACTCTTATCATGTTTGCAGGTGACACAAGAATGGGGGGGATGACCAGGTGGTAGCTCGAGGGAAGGGGTGATATTCAGGGATTCCTAGAAAGCAGGAGGAGTGGTATGTCAAGAGCATGAAGATGTTCAGTGGGGATAAATGCCAAGCCTTGCACCTGGGAAGGAAGAGCTCCTGGTAGGGATATAAGCTGGGGCTTGGGGGAGCAGCTCTGCAGGAAAGGCCCTGAGGCCGCCGGCAGACAACAACTCCCTGACAACGAAGGGAGTTGGCCAAGAGCATCCTGGGCAGTATCACCAGGCACATAGCCAGCAGATCAAGGCAAGAGATTATCCTCCCTCTGTATCACATCGAGGTGTGTCGCATCCAGTTTTAGGTTCCTGATAAAGGAAAGTTGCTGATAAATTAGAACGCATTCAGCAAAAACCACCGTGATGGGCACTTGCCCTTCTAGGAGAGTCAGCTGGAATTGAACTTGCTCGGCTTGGAGAAGAGGTGGACTCCCAGTGCCTTTGGGGAGGTTATAGACTGGAAGATGGAGTTGGACTCTTGGCGGTGACTAAATTGAAACAAGGGTGATTCAGATTAGATACGGGTAGAAGCTTTCCACCATTACTGGGTGATGGAGAGGTTATGTGGTCTCTTGTCTTCAGAGATTTTCAGTTGCTGACATAACATGGGCTGACCTCACAGCTGAGCCTACTTTGAACAGTAGTTTGTGCTAGAGACCTCCTGAGGCCCCCTTCAGCCTGTTGCCATGATTTTTGGTTGAATTTCCAGATTTCAACTCTAGCTGGAAAGAATGCTGTCAGCATTTTGGTGGCAGCAGAGGGAGAACTTTCTCCTTTCTTTTAATATGGAAGATTTACTCCTCCTCCTGCCTGAAGATAGCCTTCAATGTTTAAACTAATCTCTCTTACTCTCTGTTGCAGTACACAAAGGGAGCACATGGGGGGTTATTTTGATTTAGTTAAAGAAGAGTAGTGTGTCCGAGGAATTTACCTTGCTTTGCTAGCTGATGGTTAACTATACAGTTGTTGGAGCTGCATTTAAACCTTTAAATGTCTTTCAGGTGTTTTAAAAAGTTATTTAAAAAGAATTTTTTATTAAATAGGAGTATTGTATTTCTAGAGACTTGCCCTCAGTTCATTTTAGTTGGAAAACCAAGCAATTCTTCCTCATAGCAAGCTTGACTCATCACATAACTATAAACAAAGGCACTGTATACAAAGTTTAGGTAGCATGGACAGTTGTCTCTTCTTCTCAGGCTCACTAACACCACAATTTTCTAACAGTGCATTCCACAAATTAAATGGAAGATGAAAAAAAAAAGTGTTCATCCTGCTGTTAAAAGTGGTGATGCATATGTAAAATGAGTGAGGATTACAGTTTCTTTCCAGTATCCATTGCTTGACTGAGTCAGTTAAGTCTCATTTACATCAGATGGGAAAGGGGAAGTCGCGGTGCTGTCCCTGAAAGTATCACCAGATCACTCTGGTTTTCAGGATCACAGTAATTATTTACCGTTGATGATTAGAAAGCTCACATATAAGAAATAGACCACAAGTTTTAAAAGCTCACTGGAGATGCCTGCTTTTGCTCACCGGGATTTTTCTTTTAAATAATGAAATATTTCTTTTAAACCAGGAAAAGTACGACAAAACAACATTATCTTAATTTTTGCCCAAGGCCTAAAGAGGATTTTGTAATTTTCAAAAAGTGATTGTATTCATCTTTAGAGTCATACCTAAGAGTTTCAAAATAATATTTAGCTGAGTACTTTTAAATTGATTTTTTTTGGTCTCTCTAATCAGGGAACAATGAGGTCTGTGTATGTCATCACCATATTGCTGCATAAAAATTATTTGCTCACTCTGAGCTGTTGCTTCTCTTCCCTTCCTGAGTGCTGAAATGTGCTTAGCTTGGTGCTACTGTATGATTTCCTGTAGGTACCTTCTCTTTCACTCCTTTTGATAGAAATATCTCTCCTTGGATGGCAAATGAAATTCACATGTGCTGTAAATCAAGTCGAAGACGTGACGAGATCTCTAAAAGTTCTGCAAGGTTGTTACCACTTTCCTTCTAATGAGTATTAAGGCCTGATCATTGCAAAAACCTGCTTGAAAAGCAGCTCTCTGAAGGCTTCTTCAGATGCAGAATTCTTTGTATTGCCATCAAGCAAATTTAGCTTTCTCTCTTCTTTATGCTATCCAGTTTCCTTTCCTGATACAGGTTGGTGTGACTGCTGGGACAAACTATTATTTGTTTTACTAAATCCTACTGTTAGCATTGGTTTTTACATTTTAACGCTGAAGCAGGAAATTGTAAAATTATCCTGATGGTAAATTGTGTTGAATGGATGGAACTGCTCTGTGTCTGGCCATGGTTTCTTCTTCTTAGTACTGAGCTTGTCAGATCATCGTGTGTAAAACATCTGTTTTATTTCTAAAAATACAAGAGAAAAAGTTAATGAAACATTGATTCATGTTTAGGTTTCAAGTGTTTTAAGAGATGGGTCTAAGAGACATTTGATTTCAGTTTCAGGCTGTTGGATCAATATTTTCATGTCTTATGTAAGATTAGTGCAATAAATTTAATTAATGGTGGTGGGTTTTCTTCTTAATTTTTAAATTTAAATCCTTGAAGAAGATATTGAGATGAGCATAGCTGTCTAAAGCCATTTTAAACTCTGGAATATCATCTCTGGCTTCCTGCAACCACTTCAAAATGGCCCATATTGTCCTGTATTTTGTGCCTTATCTACAGGCAGATGTTTTTTTATATGTTGACCAAACTTGTGTTTGGATGCCTAAATCACTTAGAAAAAACCCCAAACACAAGGTAACTAGAAGAAATATTAATGCTTGAACTTGGAAATCAAAGTGTAGCTTGTAATGGTCACTTACTGTAATAAACAGCTGAAGAAGTTAATTGCTGGAAACACTGGTGTGGTTTGACCCCAACCAGCAACGAAACACCACACAGCTGGTGGCTCACTCCCCCAGGTGGGATGGGGGAGAGAATTGGAATTAACAAACAAAGCAGAACAAGGAATTAATTCCCTGCTTCCCACGGGCAGGAAGGTGTTCATCCATCCCCAGGACAGCCGGGATCTATTACATGCAACAGTGAGTAGGGAAGACAAAATATCATCACTCCAAATGTCCCCACTTCTCTCTTCTGTCCCCCAGCTTTATATGCTGGTTGTGATGCCATATGGTGTGGGATATCCCTTTGGTCAGTTGGGGTCAGCTGTCCTGGCTGTGTCCCCTCCCAGCTCCTCGTGCCCCCCCAGCCTCCTCGTTGGTGGGGTGTTATGAGGGGCAGAAAAGGCCTTGGTTCTGGGTAACCTCTGCTCAGCAATAACAAAAACATCCCTGTGTTATCAACACCGTTTCCAGCACAAATCCAAAACCCAGCCCTATACCAGCCACTGTGAAGAAGATTAACTCTATCCCAGCCAAAACTAGCACAAACATGAATATTTTAGCATGAATTTCTATTTTTTAAATAATTACTTGCCTAATTAAAAAATGCTTTGCCTTGGCAGGGTTTTTTTAAAAGATTTATTCATTGTCAGTACTATAGATGCCAAAATAATTCTGAATTGAGTTATAGTCTGACTTGAACCTGTACATGTGTCAGGTGAGGCTGTGGGTTGTCAGGTGAGATGGGCAAAATTCTTGTTTTCATTTTTGTTTTCTTGTGGTCTCTCTCCGCAAAACATGCCAAAACAAGGAGGGGGGTGGGGATGTCTACAGCAAGATAGACTTAAAGTAGAATTGGGTTTGAAGAAGTTGCTTCTATCAGGGTGTGTTGTTATATCACTTTTACGAAAAGAACTGTTAGAAGTGGAATGAACTACACACAGGCAAGATTAAAAAAAGTCGTAGTGTTGCATTTGCAGAGAACTGTGGTTGCTATGAGGGTGCAGGCAGGCTTCATTTTGAAATAGTGTCTGTAGGTTGGTTGTAAAAATGGTTATTATTAGTAGAGCGGGTGAGGTCCTCTGTTGTAGGTAGTTACGTGAAATACTATCTCATGCCGAGGTTCTGTTGTTGAGTTTCTGAGAAACGTTTTGTAAACTACACTTGGTTTTGCAGGTGATGGATAATTTACAAGGCAGAAAGTTGCCAAATCTTAGAGAAGTTATTAAAGAGTCTGTATTTTTGCATCCCTTATTCAGAGAGACTTTTTGCCCTTTTTGGGATGGTAGAGGAAGTACAGATTCAAGTTCCACATGTCTCAAAAATCCACTAGGAAGGCAGATTTCAGCCATCAGGACCCCAGGATTGCTCTTTTGGAGAGCCTGCCATTGTGTGACGTGTTAGCAAGCACTGGGAACATTGCCCTTCAACTCTATATGTGACTCTTTCTAGTGTCTGCTTTTATTTCTTCCTGTCTTGCTTAGAACAGAAATAACTTTAAATCTTATTTAAATATGCAAATTTAATACGCTGCATTTGTTGTCAGTATCTAAGAAGGTATTGGAATAATGGAAGACACTAGGCTTTTTCAGTTTCCTTAGACTGATTTTGCAGTCTTAGGCTGCAATTATGTGTAGTAAATTTCAGTTCATAGAAAGTGTGCTTTTCTCCAGGACTTCTGTAAAAGTTTTAGTAGTGGTAATATTGGCAAGAGAAAGTCAAACCTAAAACGGGTCAGCAAGCAAGAGGAAAAAAACAGAGGAAAGAAGATGAAAAAAGAATGAGTAATGTTGACAGGATTGTTCTTAAACTGTGTGAAAGACATCAATGCGTAGTACAGTAGGAACTCAGCATAATTTTTTTAAAGAGTTGAAGTAGAAGTGTATAATTCAAAATACTTAACATTCTGTCAAGTTACATAAACTATAGTCTTGTTAAACTCATCTTTTCTTTGAAATACTAAAGGAGGTTGCTAAGGGGTGGGGGGGATGTCAAATGAAATGGTTGCAATGATGTTATGCAACAGAGTTAATTTCGACCTACGCTCTGCTTCTCTGCAGAAGAAGTTGAAGAAGAGTCTGAAACTACAATTGAGGTTGATTTGACTGATAAACAGAAACATCAGTTGAAGCACAGAGAGCTTTTCCTTTCTCGCCAGTATGAGTCCCTACCAGCAACGCATATCAGGTAAGAAGTAGTAAATAGAATTTGTCTGTGTGTTCTGCTGGGTGGATTGCCTGCCAGTAGCCCATCTGCTTGAATGCTTCAGCCTTGCAAAAGGGTGCTGTTGATCTTGGCTGAATTGGTCCAGGTTGTCCCATGAACTGCTTTGGAAGCACCTTTGTTTTTTCCTTCTGTTACTTAATGTTTGAACCTTAGAAGGGACAAGAGTCTCAGAGCTCTAGCTTGCCAATTAGAGCATCAGTTGATAATTTGGTGGAAAGTCAGTCTGCTACTACTTTGGAAGAGCTAATTTTTTGTAGTTATTCTGCTGGCCAAAGGAACCTTGACGATTTTGTCTGGCCAGGGAAACAGCAGATGGTTTTGGAAAGGAGGCAGTGACTCAGTGGTCAGATCTGCAGTTTAGGGCTGTATGGGGCAGTTAAGGTTA
Source organism: Mohoua ochrocephala (assembly GCA_013398855.1). Lineage (NCBI taxonomy): Eukaryota > Metazoa > Chordata > Aves > Passeriformes > Acanthizidae > Mohoua > Mohoua ochrocephala. The sequence goes on along the minus strand of VZTA01013526.1, from coordinate 5,005 downwards.
AAATTGCCCTAACTTCAGTAAATGTGAAGAAGTCATGACTGAGTTTGGCTAAATGTTGCAGAAGCATTTCAAATATTGTTTTAAATTGCCTTTAATGCTAATGTAGGAAGAGGCTTGCTAAAGCTCAAAAAGTGTTTGTTGGTTTCTTTCTGTAAATGACGTAGGTGCTCATGTCATCTTCTATTTAGCAGTCAAGAAAACTTTTCTTTGTGTTGGGATGAGTGGATGATGAATCTAGAAATGGAAAAGAAACAGCACAGTGATGGGGAGAGTCTAGTCTAGTGTGAAACAATGCATTCTTACATTGCATTCTTAAGGAATTTTCATTTTCTCGTTACATCCAGCTGCCCCCAGCTATTTCACACCATAAATGTCTAGAAGCTACCAAAAAAAAGTATATATTGTCCAACAAGAGAAACTCCTTGTTTGTGCATATTTATTGTCTCTCTTACTGGCAAATCACATAATCACAGAATATTCTGTGTTGAAATGGACCCACAACCATCACTGAGTCCAGCTCCTGGCCCTGCACAGGACCGTCCCCAAGAGTCACACCATGTGCCTTCTTGAGCTCTGTCAGGCTGGTGCTGTGACCACTGCCCTGGGGAGCCTGCTCCAGTGCCCAAACACCCTCTGGGTGAAAAACTTTTTCCTGACATCCAACCTAAACCTCCCCTGACACAGCTTCAGGCCACTCCTTCAGGTGCTGTCGCTGGGCACCACAGAGAAGAGATGTTGCTTCTCTCTCTCGCTGACAACACAAAACGAGGAAGTTGGAATTTTTTGTATTAATTTCCTGTGCTTGATTCAGCTACTTGTTCTGACTTTGAGAAAGTCATTTAACTGTCAATTTTCTGCTGCTCCAACTATAGCATGGAGATAATAATCCTGTGCAGTTTCTTTTACTTACTTTGACATTTAGATATTGAAATAAGGTATTCTCCTTGCAGAGGGAAGATTACATAGAAGAAGTATTGTAAATGTCTTCTCACCTCACAACTCGGAGAGCAAATACAATAGAGGTTCTCCAGTGCATAGCTCACAAAGAAGGCAGAAAAACACGTGAACTCATAGTACATGCCACACAGCACAGCAGGCAAAAGCAGAGTGATGACTTGCATCTACTTTTCAGAACAGATGAATGTTGTAGGACTGTGCTGTCACGTGTTGCTAAGACCTTTACCAGAAAAATTCTGGAACAAGCTTGGTGTAGACTAATGATGTTTCAACAACCTTAACTCTGTTTTAAAAAGAAACAAGAAGGCAAATACACTATAAAATATTCCTTATTTAGCTTTTTAACTTACTAGTGTTCACATTATGTGATTCTCAGTAGTTTTCTCAACTTTTATTAATTAGCTCATCCTGTAAAGATAATAGAAATATTGAGAAGGTGCTACTCCTCTAGCTTTCTTCCATCATTTTTCACTCCAGAATACTCAAGGATGCAGATATCACAGCCTCTCTGGGTGTCCGTTTTGGTGTTTGATGACTGTTGTGGTGAATTTTTTTCCCTGTCATCTGTTTGGGATTTCACTTATTGAAACTTAGTGTCTACTACCTTGTGTCCTATCACTGTGCTTCTCCAAAAGGAGCCTGGCTCCATCTTAGTTATCTATCTTTTCATTAGCTAATTGAACAAAGCAGTAGAATTTCTCCCTTTAGTTGTCATACTTTAAGAGTGAACGAATCCTGTTTAATATCATCTGCAGATTTGTTGAAAATGTATTCAGGTTAACAAAGATATTAAACTGTTTGTTCCAGGGCCAGCAATTGGGGAATGCCCCCAGTAACCAGGTGCCAGCTGGACTTTGTATCACTCACCACAGCCTTTTCAGTCTGGTGTTTTTTTTTCCAAGCTTATTGTCTACTTATCTAGTCCATATGTTTCCAATCTGCTTGAAGGACACTGGAACACTGCAAGCCTTGCTGAAGTCAGGTTCAATGACACTCTCTTCTGTCACTGGTCTACCAAGCTGGTTGCCTTCATATAGAAAGTGAGGGGATGTTTGTGCAATAAAAGCCAGGGTAGCTCCATGATGTGGGCCTTTGCTCTAAGCACCTGCAGTTCAGCCCTTAGATAGGAAAAATTGGATTTACAGGGGTAAATGGTACAGTGGTATAGAGTGGAGATTGGAGGCTGGAGATCAGCTCTCTCAAGAGCAAGAACACAAAAACTCAACCCCTCTGGAAGGAACAGGAAAAAGTTTAAGTTAATTTTAAGAGAATGGAGGAGGTTTTTGACAGCTACAGATCTTGAACTTTTCCTGACATCTTCAGCCAAGAAATGTATCTGAGTGTAATTGCCTTTTTGTTGTCACTCAAGGAATAAAAGAATTTTACCTAGTACATTTTTATTTAGTTTTTACTAATAAGGTTTTACTGCTTTTGTTTTGTCTTTCTTTTTTTCTTAACTTTACCCTTTTTACATTTTTCAAACTGAATGGCAGAGGAAATTGCACCTCCTCCCCTTTCGAAAAATCCTATCACTAAAGTTGCTTTTGTTCTAGTTCACAATTCCAAATACAGTGATGTCTCATTTATACACCTGTTGCTGTTACTTCATAATTGAGTTACCTTGCAGTTATTTTAATGAGTTAGATTTCGTTGATGTGCATGTCTAATTCTGAAGCTCTTTGGTCTGCAACTGTGGATTTCGAATAATTCTGATGTAATTTGTTTGCTCTTGTATTAGTGAAATACAATTTCATTCCTTATTCTGATATTTTTATTTTGCTGTATATAAATTATATGTAACTGTTATTATATGTAATTTGTTTTGTTAGAAATGCTGGGATTTTTTAGACTTCATCTCGTCTCCCCTTTAAATTAGGTGTCACTATGCCATTTCAGTAGCTTTAGGGAGCAGTACAAGTTTTGGCATAAAAAAACTCCAAAGAGCCAGATTTAGAAAAGAATTAGTAGTAAGAATTAGAATTGTAGAAGTAATCAAATGTGGCAGTGCTGCCTTGTGGACAGAGTTCTTGCAGTGGAATATACTTCAGAAGGTGGAATTGCCTAGCTGGGGGCAGCACCGTTCTGGAGTCATGGTGTGTGGCACAGTACAAGCTCATGCATCAGTCTGGGGATCAGAGACAAGGCTTGTTACCTTTGTGCCCACTCGTCAAGTTACAAGTGAAATGATTGCCTCCCCTGGCTGCTCAAATGTGTGCACTCAGTAACACCCCTCCAGTGGATTATCTCCTTCCTTCCTAATCCCTGCATGGTACAGATGCAGTTTTGCCAGGCTCTGTAATCCCACGTGTCCTTGTCACTGTTGTCCCGCCAGCCGGGCTCCCTGAGCCACTCTCCTTCGTTAGTGTCACGCGGTGAATGCACCGAGGATTGATGCAGGTGGCTCCCGTAGGCAGTGCCATCCCAGGGAAGGGCTGTGTTGAGCCAGTGCTGTGTACTTGGGGTGTCAGGGGTTTGAGCATTACCAAATACAGCGTTTTGGGAAAGCATGAAAAGGTGTGGGGTGAAGAATGGCGAAAGTTTTCAGAAAGTTTAAATTATCTGCCAGTGTTGCAAAATTCACCATAAAACTTAGCATGTGGTGAAAGTGGGTCCTTCTATAAAAATCTGCAGATGGTTATCTTGTTGGAGAGGCACTGGGTTATCTGACTTGTGATGTGGGCTTTAAATTTATTTTTCATTCTTAAGCTCTCAAGAGTTAATAGGTGTTAAACATGTTTAGATTGTTGTAAAAGATTGCATTCACTTCTAAGTTCATTTTTAATTGCTCTAAAGTTTAATGTTTCTTATGAATTGTGAAGAAGAATTTATTTATACATCAAGGTTCATCTTACCATTTCAATATTTTTGCTTATTTCTTGTTTGCTTGTATGGTGTTTCAGTCTTGAGGTTGTGGGGTTTTTTTATGTAAGATGGTGATGATGATTATATTTTAAGTGTTTGGAAAGCATACGTAAGTCAAGCATTCTCAGATGTCATAATAAAAGCAGGTGTGAATCTTTTGGGCTGCTTTATACTGCAATAACAACCTCCACCTGCTTCAGAAAAAAAATAATTCTTTTTCTTGCATTTAATTTTGCATGTGTAGGATAACTGTGCACTATGTAGATGTTTGTCATTATGGGGTTTGTTCAAATAACTGCGGTAAATCTACATCCTGATCTTCAATGGGGAGTATTTATTCAATCTGCCATTGGATAAACTGAGTGTTTCTTATACTTTTTAGAGGATCGTATTTGTTGCTTGGCATAAACAGCAAATTCAAGTTTTCTATGCACCTATGGCCTTTAACTCAGAAAAACTTTCTGAGCTTTGATTCTGAAATCTTACACTTACCCTTTATTTTTAAAACTGACAAACAAAACACAAAACCAGGAAAAGAACCCTCCAAACTATCTTAAGATGGTCTTGGCTTGGTTTATTGCTTCGGTTCCAACACAGAAAGGACTTCATGAGCCTTTTAAAAATTGTGATTGCATAAGATAGTTTTATTAAAGGCTGATTAATATGTCTGGGGAGAATATGGGTATTTTTGCAGAATGCCTGTGCATGTGTG
>VZTA01013519.1:11204-27254 GCA_013398855.1 Mohoua ochrocephala | reverse complement strand
ACAGTCAGGAATGTAGTTTTCCATGTCACATACTCCAGTCAACAATAAAGCTGCTTCCATTAATGTTTTCCTGTTCATGTGCTGCAGCAGCTAAGAGGATAATATGTGAGAATGCAGGAATATATTTCATTCTGACTCAGAATATTTTTATTCTGATTCAAATCTAATTCCTTTGAAATCTGAATACATGTTCTTCCCTTAGTTTTACATGTCAAGGTATTTCTGAGCATTGCCTTGTGCAGCACATTATCTCTTAAGAGCAACCACTTATTCTCATGTCAGTTAATTTGATTGATCAAGCTCTGGTTAAACAATGCGACTTGTCTCATGTAAAGAGACAGCTACAATCTGTTATGTTTGTAGTTTCTGTTTCAAAAGGAAAACAAAAAGCCAACATTAGCAGAATGGATTTCAAGACCAAGTCTTAATTACATTAAAAATTAGAATTTAATTACTGGAATGCAAAAAGAAAGCAAAATTATATGCGGGACTCTATGAACACAGTAATGTTACAGAGGTAGTAGCTGTAAATATGCAAGGATGGTTGGATTACACAGACAGAAGAAACCTAGAAAACCTTATGTAATGGGAAAAAGTATTAAACTGACTTACTTTCATTAGATTCTGAATCCCCATGATTAAAAAGGTGTCACCATGCTACAAATGTGGGTCTGTTGTTCCAGGGTCTTTTGCCATAAAATTTCTTTCCGGAGACATATTTCTTTAATGATACATATGCATAAATTTACAATGAGATTTACCTACAGCAAGGAAAGTGACTCTGGACTGTAGGGCTGAGATATGACTATCCTTGTTCCAGGCTTCTTAAGTCGAGAGAAAACACATTTGCAGATGAGCTTTTTGACAACCTGCTGAGCTTAACTCTCCCTTAATTATTGTCTTTTGCAGTGTCTGTTCCTGTTTGTTCCTTGGCAGAGAGGAACTTTGGGGTTTTTTTGTTTTGCTTTACTTTTTTTGTGTGCATCCTTATCACCTTCAACATTTTCTTCTTCCCTCCACCCCAGAACATGTTGTCAGGACTATTTCTGCCCCCAGCTTTAACATCGTTTAAAATGAAGAACAAACTGCTCCTGGAGTGATAATTCTACTTAGGAATGGATAGACTTTCACAAGCTTAAATCCTGAAAGGTACACGAAATGGTCTGCTCTAAACTACACGTTGCCATGGTTACATCCTTCTGCAGCTCAGATGAGGATGGGGGCCAATTATCAAGTTTTGTTTGCTTGATTTTAAGTAGTTTGTTACCTGGATACTCAATAAATAAGAAATCTGAAAAAAGACTTGTTTTCTTCTCCCTTAACTGAGGGAAAGAGAAAACGGTCATACCTACATGTTAAAAAATACAACAAAATTCAGATTCTTAGTTACACGGTGAAAATACTTCTGAACTGTTTGCTTTAGGGAAGCTTTGCTGAGAGGCCTGCAAATAGATTTTGCATAAGCATCATAATGTGAATTGTGGAAAAAGCAATTGATCACACAATATAACTGTAAATTGTGGGCAGGTGGAGAGACAGGGTTAAATGACATTGGATTTTATCATTATTTAGAAAATAAGAGTGTTCTTCTGTGGGGATCACTTGGATACCTAATTAATGAAAGAAAAGATTGTTTCTTCTAGGTTGAGGCACAGTAATTCTTAACTAGTGTCACTCCTCGTGTACAGTACCCTGTTCCTGTGCTTAATCGGAAGCTTTGGTAACGAGCTGAAGATGGAAGAGTGAAGTTGGGGGAAAAAAGCAAGGCAAAAGAGGACAAAGTTAAAATACTATCCTGTAGGTATCCTTAATAGTTTATGTGGGCAATGACTGAACAGTATTTTAATTTTTATCATTTTTGCTCATTTATTCCATCACCTGCTTGTTATTGAAGTTTCAGATTAAGCTTAAAGATATGAATGCATTGCCATAATAAATTTATAGGACGATATTTAAAGAGCAAAGATTTGAATGGCACAAATGAACTCAGTGCAGCAGAGCTGAAGAAAGGATTTGCAGAGAGATGCTACAGCAGTCAAAAAATGACTGCTAAAAATCTCCTTAATTAAGAAAACAAAACAACAGAACACCAGTCTGGAATGCAATGGGCACAGAAGGTGTTTCATATAAATTTAGGCTTAATTTAAACTATTGATACTATTTTAACTAATCTTTAAAAAGGTTAAGAACAACTAGTTTAAAGAAGATTATTGAAATGCAAGCTAGCTATTTGGAATATGAAAAAACTAATATATTAAGAAAGGGACACATATTTTTAAAATGCACCTAAAATTTGAATTGGTTTTCCTTCAATTCTATTTCACCAGGTATTTCCACAAATGGCAGGAAAAATTGTGTTTAGACTGCATGGCCTTCAGATTTGCCATTGTTTCTTCTTAGTGAATAGGCTGTCTTAACAAAACAAGGATTTGACACTTTAAGGCAAAATCCTTTGGTTCTTCCTTTCTCAAACAAAAGATGGTCCTGTTTGTGAATAACCAGTTTGCAAATTGCTTAAATTATGAAGGAGAATCAAAGAACATAATTTTCCTTTGTAAATTAAATGAAATTGATAACCATCAAGAAGGCTATTAGTACAAGGCAAAACTGCATATACCAGGCGAGCAAGTGAGTGAAAATGTGATAAAAACATATGTGAGTGGTAGGATTTTGCAATTGTTATTTTTCTTCTGTAATCCTGATTGACAATTTATTATAAAAATAAAAAAAAAGTAAAAAAAATATTACTAGTCCTAGCCCTGTAATCTTTCCTCTTAGAAATTTCAGAGACAGAAAATCTGCTGAAATGTCAATAGAAATAATTGCAGTTTCTGACAGTTCATGTTTGGAAGCAGGCTATGGCACAAGAGCCCTGCTAAGATATTTGGGGAAGGTGAGAAGAAAAGGAAGGGAAAGGATTCTTAAAGGGAAGACACATGTACTCAGGAAAAGGGAACAGCCTCACCAAACTTAAGGATACATCAAGTGTGTGGTCACTTTAGGGGAAATTTTCTAGGAGGTGCAGCTCTCCAAGACACAAAATTTCCAAAAGGGTTAAGTCTTTCTCACTTTTAATTTCAGCTGTCTTGTGGAGCAGAGAGGTTTCTCCTTGCTGGTGCATGTCCCAGTAGAACCCATCTGAGCAAGCCCACTGCAGTAAGAAATGCTAATTTTTTCTTTTGGGAAACAGTGATGGAGGGACTCAGAAACAGTTGATGAAGCACTGAGAAAGCAATGGGACGAGGACGGGAATAGCCTCTGCAAGAGTGACACGAGAGCAGACACACAGGAAGGGCAGGAGAGCTCTTGAGCAGCGCGTGGTGTCTGGATGAGTGAGGGCGCCACGGGTAATGACCATTTCAGGCTGGATAAGCTGATATGAGCCTTTCAGCTTTGTAACAGCTCTAGAAAGACAGGCAAGCTGTGTTTTTCAGGAGACTGGGGAAGGTATTAGAGAACAAAGTGGTGATGGAACACTAAAAGAGATTGCATCTTTAAATGGGATGTTTAAATCTTCCATGGGAAGGCAGAATACAGCACGTAATCTATCTGGATATGACCGGAGACATACTCACATCTGTATACACAAGTCACTTGAGTGGGTGGCTGAGACTGGGAACCGTAAGCACAACTATTTAATAAATTGGTTCTTCCTGCTACTTCATTGTGGACTTCTTCCTAGTAAAAGAGTTCATTGTTTTTCTCAGCTTTGCCTGCGTGTGATCTGCTTTTTGAAGAGAAGGTGTAAGAAGAATATATGTTCAAATGCTACAGCTGTAGTAGGGAGAGACAGAAGTAAGAATCTTTCTTTCAATTACATGGTCATTTTTCATGGTGAATGTTCAATTGCCCTCAGCCAGGGATCCTTATCATGGGGTAAAGTAAGATTTTACTGTGAATACTGCCCTGCAGCTATGACAATACTGGTGGTTTTCATGGCCCTTCTTTGCAAATGAACACAGAGGTTTTATTAAGATTTACATAGTTAATATTATGTCTTTTTGCTAGGGATAAATATCTATACTGTCTTTGTGTTCATGAAATCAGCTGCAAAACTCTTTTGGGGCCAGATTTTTGCTCAGCAAGCTCAGATTCACTTTTAGGATTTGAGTTATCCTGTAGACAATGAAGTCACAAAGAGCAAGGAGAGAGAAAAAATATAATAAAGAAGTGAGCCAGAGGTATGGTGAGACGCTTCATGTCCAGATAACCCCCTTCCGCCAGCCCAGCTTTTACAAAGTGAAAATACATACCTCACTCTTCCACTTAATAACAAACAAACAAACAAGCAAACAAAATCATGCTGCCTGGTCAGGTGTTTGACTTTGCAAGGAGAGGCATGTGTGGACTTGTGTTATTTTTGCAAAGGAGGAAGAGCGAGTGTTTGCAGATCCTCAAACACCGGGACGTTTGTCCATCCTCCTGCCTAAGTCCGCTGGGTGGTGATAAACAGCCACCGTGAGGTGAAGGGGAAAGGGGGAACACACCAAAATCCTAACAAGGGCTTGTGCCCTGGGGCTGGCCTGGACAGGAATGGCAAGAAAACCATGCTTCAGCCACGGAGGCTGCAGCTGGGATCCAGCAGCTGTCTCTGGGCTTTTCAAGGTTGTAGAGCAATCCCAGTGCATTCCTGGGGATTGCTGTGCCGGGTTGTGGGCGGAAGCCTCATGCCTAAATATTTTCTGTGGCTTGGCCGTTTCTTAGCTTATAGAATTTAGTCAGATCCTTGGCTTGCTCTGGATTAGCTTCACCTTTAAAGCTGGCTTGGACAGCGACAGTGGAGAAAACCAGATGTAACTTGTAATGGCATAAGAAGTTGAGGAACTCTGCAAATATGTAATTTTCTTGAAAAAACAAACAAAACCCATTTTTCATAAAACTAATTTTAGAAAAGACTATTTACCTTTAAAAAGAAAAATATTAATTTTCAGGGAAGTAATTGGCATGTGATGGGCCAAAGTGACCCCTGGGTGATATAATTTGAACTGGTTGCATTTGTACCATGGCTTAATTTAACCTAGAGTGTATGATAGCTGGATGTGTATGGTAGTCATACTGCTCTTAAAGAAAAGAATGTGGCAATCATATCCACATATAATTCTTTTTCATTTCTATCATTATCTTCTGTGTATCATGCTTGCACATATATCAAGCTGTTAGTTGACTGATGATGTTAACAGGAATGTGGTTAGATTTTATGTCTACTAATCACATTCAGGTTTAAGCTCTAAAAATTAAACTGGAAGCCTAGACAACCTACCCATTCACTTGGGACTGAGAAACACACCAGCATTCCTTAAAACTCTGGTCAGTGACAGACTCTCCAAGGCTTGTTGTGAGCTCCTGACCTATTTCAGAAAGCAATTAATCTGTAGTGATTTTGTTTGCTGCACTGCTCTTTGGCAAGTCTAATTCTTGTTTCTGATGCAAAATTTCTCAGATAAACAAGGTATAACTGAATGAATATGGCATTTCAAAGCTAACCATTAAAGGCTTACAAAGTGGAGCAAGGCACTGAAAACTAAGGAAGAAAGAAACGCCCTCTGTTTGCATACAACCACTTCCTTCTGTAATCCATCACTCCTTTCTTGCCAAACTTATCGCTGTGTTTTAATCCGTCTGCTGTCCATATGCAAAGGTAAACAGAGGAAACCAGTTGTTTGACTGCACAATTAACAGTGAAAAACTTTTCTAATACAAGTACATATCATTATCTGTGTGAACATAATTACTGGCCTACAATACTACTACTTTTGACACTGAATTAGTGTACCTTCTTGCATGATCTAGAAATGGGACAGAAGTGCTTATAAAAAGCTCTTTTAGCTCATGTTTGTGACTTTGTGGTAAGCACTCCCATGTTGGTGCCCAATGTGAAGGAGATGCTTTTATATGTTGCTGGAGAGTGACCGTAAAGCAAGGCTTTTGAACGTCTGTAAGTAGGGTGAGGCAGATAGATTTCTATTTAGGAGCCAAACTTACTGGTTTTCCAAATTACTGCTCAGGTTGCTTGACATCTACTTCCTCATAACATCAACTCATTCTGCTTTCACTATGTAAAAGCATCCAGTGTGTCACATGGGAGGTCCATCCCTGAGCTGTAAGTGTTAATCAATGGTGTGTTATTATCACAAGCATTTGCTTTTAGAGGGAACTGTATACATTTCACTGTAGTAGAGGTTCCTAGGCAGCATTATGGGAAAAATGGAATCACCTCTAAATAGGCATGAATTGGGGGTGATAAAACACAAGGCAAAAGGTTCAAAGGTTAAAACAACATAAAAAAAACCCCATAGAGACTGAATTTCTGGTATTGGTAGCTATCTCTGTCAGAAGCAGAAAAACAGAGCAATTGTGCCCAAAAAGTGGGTCTGGTGACTCTGGGGTCTTCTTAAGATCTAGTATACCCATGACATTTAAATAATATGATACTCATTCGCAATTTGTTGTCCTGATATTGCATCAAGTAGCTGAAGAATTCTTCATGGTTTCCTGTTACCATCACATCAGTGACAATTGCATTCATGACTGTTGGCATTTCCTAAGGAAATGAGGGAAAGAGGCTAAGTTGCTGACTGCTCTTTCCTCAAAGATGAATATAGCATTCAACAAATGTTGACTTTTTAAATACTCCTTTATATTTTCTAACATCTCTCAACCCAGCATTAAAAATGTATTTCACCGGAGAGGTAATTTAACTGTTTTAACATACAAAAGATATTTAACAGACATTTGTGTAGCCTCTGGTTAGGGAAACAGGCTGAGTAGGGAGCCTTCCTTCAGCATTGTTTTTGAGATATGGATCACTTGGGTGTCTTAGGCTCCACTTCTTACTGCTGTCCTGGTGTGTCTCCCTCCTTGTTGCTATGATTTCAGGGCATGCATGATGTGGACGTGAGCCAGTTGGAGGGGCACATAAACTGAGGGCTGCTCCTGATCTCAGAGTGAATTACCCCGCTAAACACACCTCCCTTTGCTATTGCTGTGAACTGCAATAATTTGTCTCTATAACCTTCCAGTAGCATCCATAGAGCTTAGAGGCGAGAAATGCATTTACCTTTCCATGCCAGTCTGTGCCACAGACCAGATCTTCCACTTGCCCTGGACTCCAGGAGAAGTATAGTGTTTCAAACTTCAGAAGAATGTAATTGCTTCTGAAACTGCAGGACAGGATTGTTTATACCTGTTTGCACAACCACATTCAGATCTGAAGATGGAATACACATTAAGAGTTTACTTCCATTAAAAAATGGAAATTAGACAGACTGATACATAGATACAGGCTCTATGGCATTAGCTATATTTTCCTCTCATGAATAACAAGGCAAACAGGAGTGCTGGGTGTCCTGAGGATTTGGTTGCAGAAGGTGCAGACTGCAAAATCCATAGCATTAGGGTTTATAGTGTTGGCGCGAGCCCCTTTCAGCTCATGATGAGACACAGGTGATGATGATGGGGCAGCACTTCCAAAATTTGCTGGGGGATATACCCACCTTTCAGAAGAATTTATTTTTTTCTTCATTTAGATGAAGGGTCCTAAGTGATTTAGTTACTTCTAAGAACCCCATTCTGTCCTCGTGCATTTTAAACAGCTCTAAATGGAAGCCACTGTTATCAAATATCCTGCAGCTTCACCTGATCTCAAATGTAACAGCACTTCCTCAATGTCACAGCCTGAACTTCAGCCCAGCTGGGTAGTACTCCTTCAAGCAACACAAATGCCTGAATATCAGAAGTACCGTCACATAATAAACCCTGTGCCTTTAAGGGTGGTTCATTTGGCATAAAACAGACTTTTCAACTAATAAATTTCTTGTGTTACAAGAATAATGGCCTTTTTAATCTTAGCAACAGTAATTAAACAGACATTTGTTATTAATGATGTTGTTAATGGCAGCAGATATTGAGTTTTCACTGTAGATATAGAGTTGCACAGTGATTTTTGAAGAGTTTTATTAACTTGATTGGGCAGTGAAGCTAAAAACATATATTTCTTTTCCTGCTGCTTCTGAAGGTGTTGATTTTCTCCCTGTGGTGAAGCAACTTCTTTGCTTTCTTTTAGTGCGTATTCTTGCCTTCATCTTCCTTTGTTGGCCAGTATGACAGCCAAAGGACCAAATTCTGTTTACTTTCACTCTTGAATTGCCTGGCAGGAGTTTTGCAAAAGGGATGTGGCAGTGACGACTTCTGCAGTCCTTTTTCAACGCTTGCTGAGGGTTCCTATCTATGTTTCATCCCAGGGAAATCTGATGCTATATATTACATTGTTACATGTCCAGCTAAAAATCCTGGCTTTCCAGCTCAGGTTAAAGAAACTGTTTTTGACTCCTGAATCCAGAGTCAGCCAAGACAGCAGACATAATACTTTCTGTCTGTTTGTTTGTCTTTTTTTTGCTATTGCCTTATATTGTCTTCCTTATCTTCTTGGTGCCATGAGAGCTATGGAGAGGGACAGTAAGCTAAAGTCTGAAGCTCGTGTCTCATGTGCCTGACCATTAATGAAGTCTCTGCTTTGGAGCACTGCTCTAAACTGGGGAAAATGCCAGTTTGTTCTCTCCTCTGAGTCAACACAAACCCTCTCAGGAGTGTTTTGATACACATTTTCCACCAAAGAGTCGCTCAACTTTGCTCAGTAGTGCAAAACAGTTCACAAGCGTGGAGAAGACGCCTTTATTATACTTCCTTTATTATACACACATTTTTAGTATTATGGCTTCAGATACTCCTGCTTCAGACTTCCCACTCCATGCTTTACACAGCTTTCTCTTGATTTTTAGTGATCATCAGTAGCTAACTGAAATCACATCTCATGTGTTTTCTTACCATCCTTTACCAGTTCTAGGACCAATGCTAAATACAATGTGGGTTTATTACAATGTAGGATTCTAAGCCCTTCCTGATGAAAAGACAGAATAATAACTTTTCCATGAAATGAAGGACTTTTCTGACCAGGCTCACAAAGAGCTTTTGCAGTGGCATGGGACCCTGTATCACTCCTTGTGTCTTCCATGTCTTAATTTCTCCTGAGAAAAATGCTTGACAAAAAGCATTAAAGAATCCCCTGAACTCTAGAGACCAGATTTTTTCTGCTTTTGGATTATATCTGTCAGTGGATGCTTTCCAAGCTCTCATGTTTCTGTGAATTCCAGTTTACACCTTTAAAAAGCGCTCCTTCTGGCTTGGTTTGCTGTCCTCCAGGGTTTGGTCTCAGCTTGGAGCTTGTTTCAAATCACAAGCTTAACCTGACTTTGCTGCCTCTTCCAAGTATTACTTTACACTAAAAACACAGAAAAAAAAAACCCAAACAAAACAAAAAAGCCCTGGCATCAGTTGTTAATTTCCTTTCCTCTGTCAAGATTATGCTAGTAGCTCTGAGTAATTTGGTCTCATTTTCTCAAGGGAGTAGTACTGAAATAATCCAGTGTTTATTTTTATACGAATTCTCACAGTGCTGCAATGTTTTGGAGACTTCTTGGGATGTTTCTAGTTTTTTCACAGGCTAAAAGGCCATTCTCAGAGGTAGGTCCTTCATGTAAACCTAAAAATGGCACTTTCCCACAATACAGCTTATCGGGAAGTTTAAAGTTCAATAGCCCTCTCTTGCTCTCTATCCCTGTCTCACACACATGAAAGTAAAAAATAAAAAATGAAGGGGTTGTTCCAGTTCTGCTGAGAGTTGCCTTTCAATCGTTTCATTTTGGTGTGCTGCCTGATCACGATAATGCAGTGGGATCAGTGATGGTCTGAGGGCAGAAGCAAGGCAAATTAGTAGGAAAAAAGAGCAGTTTTTATTCAATGAATTTTGTCTCATCCATGTAGTAGCTGGTGAGGGAAAATGAGATGCTCTCAGTTTTCCTCATGCTTTGGATTTATGGAAATACTCCTCTATGGGCATAGGCACAAGATTACTTTCCATATCAAGGCATTAAAACTAGAATGATTTGATTCTGCTATATTGAAAATGCATGCTGCATAACTTCTGTGCTCTGATGATGTGATTTCCAAAACTAATTTGGTTTAAATTCCAGCTGCTTTCTTTCAATCTCATTATTATTGACGATAAAACCGTTGGATTTAGGGATGACCAGGTTAGAGATGGGCATATTTAGGCAAAGACTTGGTCTTCCTGTCCTTCATTTCTCATGTTAAAGAATGAGTCTACTTTTGTGGCATAAATACTGGTTTCAGGATCACAGAAACAGAAGCCAGTTTCCTTTACCAGTGCTTTGTGCGAGGTCTCATTGCACTGCAGATGCATAGGAAAGAGGTGGCTCCTTGCTTTCTCAAAGTTTCAGCCCTGTTTTTGTTTGATTACCTATTTCCACCCCAGAGACCCTTGCTATTAAGATTGTTGTTAAACAAAATTGTCTTGCTGGCATTGTGTTCTGACAAACAATTTACCCCTCTGTTAACTGATTAATGCAGTGGTTTTTGTCTTAAGAGCAAAACCTTGTACCACATTTTAAAGAACAGCTAAGGAGAACTTTTCCTGTGCCCAAACAAACAGATCTGTCCAGTGAGGCTAAGGAAGTTGGAACATGAACGATCTAAAATAGAAAAGATTTGAGTATGCAATCCTTTCAGACTTTTAAAGGCTTGCAGACCCCCTAAGTCTGGAAACAAATCACTTTATTACAAATATTTCTTGTAAAACAGAAGAGGCAGAATGAAACCAGGAATCCAATTTTTTCCTCCGGTAGATTACAGCACCCTACAAATCATTTGGAAGAGGGGAGAGAGACCACACACTTTAGAGGCTGGACATCAGAGAAAGGGGATGTGAAAAAAATGAATAATTTTAAACCTCTGACAGCCCCTATCCAGCACCAAAATGAGCAGCTGCTGGCACAAAGCTGATGTTGCAATAGCCAAAACTGGGAAGATCTAGCCTTGGAAGAAGAGGTGAAGCAACCCACAAGAAATGGGTTTTGCCACCTTGAGTAGTAATTCACTAGGAAATAGTGAGTAAAACCAGCACAGCTCAAAGTGAAAACTTGTAAACCCTAAATTAGTCCCAGTTACATCCCTTCTTCAAGATGGAGACAGATAAGGGAAAACTGCAGGGTAAGTGGCTACAATAGGAATAGGGAGGAAAAGTCATAAAGAGTTTCAGGACAAGGGTGAGACAATAAATACAAGAGGAAGGTAGCAAGAAATGCTAAGTAGACATTTGACAAAGGTGGCAACCATACCTCGATGAACTTGAAAATAGCTGCCATTTTGGTACACTAAATAGCCAAGAAAATGGAGTAATATCTTCAGACACTAGCCAAAAACTAAATTCAGGACACAAGCTTTCCTGGTTACCAATTCTGCTTTCTAATATTCTGAGTACAAAGCATCGAACTAAGCAACTGAAGAGAGATAAGCAATAGATTATGTCTTCCAGTTAGAGTAGGTAGCACACCTAATCTCTTCTAAATTCAGAGGAGTTTTAATGTTTATGAACAAGATTTATCTTTCTGAATTGCACCTGTCTTGAAGTTCTATATGAATCTAGTTTCAGGTAGCCATGCAGGTCTTTCCACAGACAGGAAATGATAAAAGCATCTCCACAGGTCACTTCTTTCACAGACCCATCTTGCCTGAGGAGAAAGCCACCAGGGCTGCTGTACTCTTTTTTGATCAATTGGTTGATAACTACAATGGTAACTACAAGCCAAAGAAATATACTTTGCTGTCAGGCACTCAGTGGAAAAATTAAAAACAGATTTAAAAAAATCAAGTGAAAAACAAACTTGCAAAATGTCTTCCTAAATATGTTCACAGTTCTGCTTAACAAAAATTTAAAAATCTATTTTTTGTCAATAATTTCAAAATATTTCTTCCTGAACTTTCCCAAGTCTTGGCAAACTCCAGAGGTAACACCTTGAGTATCTATGTTTCCAGGTCTGGCTAGTCTATGGCCTGGGACTTGAAGGAGCTTGGTCTCTTTAGCAGTACATCAGGTGAACAGGCAGAAAATCACATGGGATAATTTTAGAAGCCTTCCTGAGTATGAGATTTTCAAAAATGGCACAGCTCCAGTTTTCTTGGCTTCAACAAGAACTTCATTAAAATCAACTGTTCCCATGGATCAGCTACATTTTGACAAGTCAACATTTTCCAGAGGGAAAAAGAAAAACAAAGATATTCAGTCGGCATAGTTGGAGTAATTTCTAGTAACAAACATGGGATGATAAACTGGAGAAAATCTTAGCAGTGGATATCCATCTCAGCACTAGGCTGAGCACGATGGTCTACCACATCAGGCAGAGTTTGCTCAACTCTTGTGTTGATGCTTAGCTGTTTTCTCTGCCTAAACCCTTTCGGGAAATAGTAAGGAAATAATTTTTTGCTTCTCAATGGCTTTTGTTTCCATGTCTTCTATGTAGGTTTAAAAAAATGATGTAACTTAACCTAGGTTAAAGGGAGAGGCTTCTTCATCTCCCTCTTCATCCTTCCTTAGTACTGTTTTGTGCACTGAAGTGCCAAGCCACGTATTTTTTTATTGTCTTGTTGTAATGTACAAATGCCTAACTAGAGTTGCTCCATACATTTAGTGTCCTAGTGCTTTACTTGATGAAAACAGAACCTCTCATCAAGGCAACACGAATTTCTAAAAGATATTTTCTGGAAAATAGGAGTCAGATGTTCTCTGTGTTATTGGTCTCTGACAAAGAGGAGGTAAAGTAGATATTTTTCCTTAGAAAGTTGAACAAGAAGCCATTTCCAGCTGTTCTCTCAGGTGAGGCTCTTGATCAGTAATCCTGGTAGAGGTAATTATGAATACATTCAAAGGCAATTATAGCAGAAACCTATTTTATGTGTATGTATTTATGATTGTGTAAGTAACTTTAGATAGGTTACCAGAGAAATAAACATCTAAACTTGATTTCAAGCTGCTGTTACTGCAAAAGGAAAAAAACCTGCCATATTATAGAGACCCCTGGCATCTCCAGGTGTTCACATCTCTTGCAAATTTTTATTTTCTGTAGCTGAGAAAGTAACCCTTCTTTGGGAATAAAACCAAAGAATTTGGCTGAATTTACATCTAAACTCATCCATCACTCTCTGCTGTCAGCTCTGTCAGGGACAATATTCCCTTCTTTCTTAATATATTTGGGAGAAAGAAAAAGGGAATTTTCTTTAGAAAGTCTGGATGCAAAATGATATATCAAGAACACAGGTTTAGAAATGATTCTTGACCTGAAATTTGCCTCCTTTTCTCGCAAAGTCTCAAATTCTAAGTGTCTACATAGAAAGAATTTGCTTTTTCCCCCCCGCCATGACTTAAAAGACAGTCAGACTTGCAATTATTCATATTGCAGTAGCATATTTGATACTTCCTCATAATACTGGGAGACAATTTTATAAGAGAAGGAGGTAGTCCCAACAGTTCAGCTGCTGCAATTGAAAAGGATAGACAAAAGTGTGGGTGAGGGGTGTATTGCATTATTGCATATTACGTTATTGCTATTTCAGATAGGGAGTTGAGGCATAAAGAGATGAAATAACTTGACTTAAACCACACAGGAAATCTGTGATAGACATGAGAATCAAACACAGATCCCCCAGCCCTCAGTCTGGTTCTCCAGTCACTGAGCTATTGTTCCTCTCTTGCTTGTCTCCTAATTGGATCCGTACGCACCTTTTGTTGACTTCTGCTAAGCAATACGTCTGTAGGTAAAAACCCCTCGTACTTTTTTCTTCAGTGCTGATACTAAACTTTAACAACTAGAGCATCCTTCCACTTCTTTTTTTCCCTGATGCCTGACAATAATGGCTCAGTAATTACTGAACTAATGTTATCAATTCCAACAGATATCACATTTATTACCAGAAAATGCTATGTTGCTGTTCATCAGTTAGGAATGTGTATAATTGAAACACTAAAATGAAGTCTGTATGAATATGTGTGATTCATCATGAGTTCTGCATGCTCTACACTAACTCTTCTCTTAATTAAGTTGTCAAATAGAAAACTTATGATTATTGCAACAGCATATTTTGTAGAAGTTATTTTCTACCCTCATATAAAGCTCGAATTAGTAGAAACATCACAAGAATTGCATGTGTGGATTGTGCATCCTTGTCTTATTAAGCAAAGATTTTGCTGTCCTCCATGTTTGTTTTTAACCTGCTCTGCAGGATCTTCTATAAAATTGAAAATGAGATTGAACTCACTCATTACTTTTTTCTACCCCTTCCTACATGCAAATAATAACTCACTTTCTACCAGAAACTCATATTACCTACGAGAATATTTAGCTGGGTAAATCAAGACTGTGGTGATAGAGACACAGGAACAGCACTGCTTCACTGCCCTGTTTGGTGCAGTTTGATTTCCAGCCTGGATCTAGACTGGTGCTCACAGCCCAGTTCACCTACGACCTCAGGGCTTCCACACTCAGGATATTTCAGGTGTTTGGGCACTGGTCTTAAAACAACTAGACCTCCTCAAACCAGAGGTTCAGGCACTGCTGGGTTTGTCTGCACTCTCCGTTCTTGTGCGATAGATAAAATGAACACTGTGCTTTTCACTTTCATGCCTTCCCAAGGTGGGATCGGAGACACCAAAGTGAAGACCCATCTGCTCTGCGTGTGCAGTAAAAATAACACAGCCCTTACCCTAATTGGTTCCCACACTGCATTTCACTGGTCTTCGTTTGTAGGCAGCTTGTGAAGCACCTTGCTGTGCTCATCCCCTTGCTAGTCATAAAAGATAGTGCTTTAAAAGCATACTCTTTGGCTTTTTGTGCAAGAACCTGAGTCATTTAGAATATTTACATTTTCCACCATAAAGCAACAACAACCTCCAGTGGGCCATTATCCAGGCAGGAAAGGCACAGAAGCGTTTGGGAAGAGAGCTCAACCTCCTAAGCCAAGCCAGGCAGCCCTGGATGCAGTTGTGATGAGCTTTCCACCAGGGATGCTGTGGTCAGCCTTGCCTTTGCCTTTGTCTGCTCCACCACCAATTGCATCTTGGTCATTCATCCTCAGGTTGTGGTTATTTTGCTTGTAATTTCTTATATGAAGACAGCACCCAGACGACAGAAAAATACCAGTTTCCTTAATCAAGACTGGGGCAGCAGGCATAACACAGAAAGAGGCTTCTTTCCTCTTGCAACATCAAAGCCACAAGAGCTCCAAATGCTTTGTGTTGTCTCTTTGGATTTTTTTTTTTTTAATTTTTTAAATTTTACATCTGATTATAACTGTTTTCACTCTAGTGCCAAAAGGCAATACCTAAAACAGTGTCGAAGAGGAAGACACAGGGGTTTGTGGGCACTGGCAGCTGCCAAACAGAGCAGCTGTATTACTGCGGGTGCTTGGGAAACCAATTAGAAACACATGGAGTGACAAAAAAATGTATGTAACTTAAGATTAGCACAGTAAAAGCAACCACATTGTGTGAAACTTAGGCAATCTAGGGCTGGCACCCAGCATCAGGAAAAGTAAAATGAAGTTAGGATGTCTCAAAGAGAAATTAAACATCAGTGCTGGGAAATAAGGAGATATTCTCACTGTAGCTTAAGTACATGGATATATCAATGTCAAGAAAATTGCTTTTAAAAGTTAAATTCGTTAAAAGCAAGTCTAGTACTCACAACTGGGTTCTGTGGGAAAATTATTACCTTAAATGACACCCTAACTTTCTGAGTGGTGCGGGTCAGAACCCAGACAGAAGCTCTTTCTTTTAACCTTTGCTGAGAAATGGATCAGTAAAGACAAAGGAAGGTGTCAAGACAGATGTGAGACAGGTCCTCTTAAACAACACAAAAAATATCAAATCAAGATCTGAGGAATCCTATATATACATTATCTGGCAGTATATTTACAGGCACACAGAAATCTTTATTTAATACATCAGAAATGGTCAGGTCAGATATTAGTTTATCCACTTACATAGTGTTGAAGAGGAAAGTTGTGCTTTCTACTGTCCTTGTTCCTTATGACCAATATAGAATTTATGCAGAAGTTTTCATTCTTCGGCTATGTGTAGGTGATCCAAGATTTTTTTCTCCAAGAATAAAGTTCCGAAGATGGCACAACACCTAGGCTATTTTG
>VZTA01013507.1:0-11623 GCA_013398855.1 Mohoua ochrocephala | reverse complement strand
AGAAAGAAAGAAAGAAAGAGAGAAAGAAGGAAAGAAAAAAGAAAGGAAGAAAAAGAAAGAAAGAGAAAGAATCAGGGAAATATTTTTTTTCTGCATTTTCTGGTGGGTGTGGGTTCCTAAACTTCACCTATTTCATAAACCATTAATTTAAGTGACAAATACTAATTTAAATGAATCTGCACAATTTCTTTCTGTTCTGCAGGGATTGTCAATATTTGATCTCCTTTTCTCTCTAGGAAACTTAGTGAAAATAAATACTAGAGGATGNCATTAACTCTTCAGTCTCAAGGGCAACACTGAGGTTCCCTTTCTATGACTTCATCTTTTCACAGGGGGAGGATTCACTGATGTGGAAAAGCAGAACATAAAGCATTGTACACAAGAAAATTTTAGTTGGCTTTCTGTCTCTGAAGACTCCACCCTATGAAATAGTGAGAGGTCTGTCCTCATGCATTAGCCTATTTACTCTTATTATAAACTTAATCATAGTAGGAGATAATCATATATGAATTTTTAAAAATACCATTAAAAAGTTAGACAACTTTTATAGTAGCTCCCTTTTTATTTCTAAAAAAAAAAAAAAAAAATCCTCAGCCATCACTGTCTTTCGCTCTTCTCACGTTCCCCATCATACTCAACTAACACTCAACCATCACATTCACTTTCCTCTATAATGGCCTGGGGGAAAAACCCAACATGTACCAAACAAACAAATCACTGGACGCAAATGAGGGCAGGATTTGGATTCCATTGAATTTAAGACACTGAATGAAGTTAATACAGTCTGTGGACATGTAAAAAATTCAGCCTGGAAAGCTCTTCATCTGCACAGGCTATACGCGCTTACTTTAAAGTAGACACTCTCAATCACTACTTTGACCAGCTTCCTTTCAGTATTATGACAACACAAATAGCATGAATAGTTAGTTGTAGAAACTTTTATTTAGCTGCTGATCCTTCTCTCTTGGTCATATGATCCTGAAATTTGTAACAAAACTTATGAGTTCCATGTTCTAATGCTAAAGTAAACAACATAAAAGGAAAAATTCTGAAGTTAAGAGCCTGGGGAGCTCTTGTCTCACATTAGATCAGATGGCACCCTGTGCAGATGGATGGTGCTGTTGGACTTTTCAGAGGAGCCAAGCTGGGGCAAAGCAGCTCCCTGCTGGCTTTCAAAATGGACCATGCAGTGGTGGGCTGCGTGGACCACAGGGACTGTGCCTGAGTTTGGGGGGGAGGTAGCTTGACTGCTCCAAAAGCAAGGCCAGTGGTGTACATTTGCACTGTGGCTACTCTGGGACCATGGCCATGGAGAACAGCAAGAAGAAATCTGGCTGACTATTTAGAGATAGCTACAACACAACCCAGATGAAATAAGGATTTCTGTCCTCACCAGTGCTTCAGATGGAAATCCATTTTATGTCTTCTAAAATGCAAGAAACCTAAGTAAGGTGCAAATAGAATTATGAAGTTGTAAAAGACCAATTACATAAATAATTCCCCATTATTTAAACATATTTGTGTTTCAGCATATTGCATTGTTGAAATGCATATTTGACTATGCTTTGTAATGAATATACTCCTCTGTAAATCTTTCCCCTCCTCTTTCTTTCCTGATGCTGAATACCAGATATTTTCAGTCTTCTAGGGACTTTGCTTTATTCACTGAACTCTGTAGTATGATTTCCATTGGCTCACAAATATCTCATGTTTTCAATTATGAGAGAAATACTTTTTGTTCCCGGAGGTTTATTAGTTTTCAGCTTCATAGTTTAATTTATTAGCTTTGCCTCACTAACCCTGCAGCTAGCAAGGATTGTGACTTATTCTTAATATCAAATGGCGCGCCTTCAGTATCATACCCCTACCTAACCTTATTTATGAGAAATATATACAATTAAATTACATATTAATACTGAGATTTAGAGTTAGATCAAAACTGCTTTTTATGTATTTTACAAAAAACCTCACTAAAACCACAACCAAAATGTTCCTTAAAATACATGGATGTAAATGAAGTTCATTTGTAGCAAAATAGAAATTATTTTAGTGTATTCTAAATGCATATGGCATTTTCCTTATGCAATTCCTAATGTGCATTTACAATTTGCTTATACTTCTCTTCTTGTGGTTAACATTAATTCAGTTTTATAACATTGAGAGCAGGCTCAGTGTGAATCAGCAGTGCCTTCCAATTGAAGGAATAATATTCTGTTAAATTCTTTCCTAATACTGGGATGTGCTAAGGGTCCCTTAAGTAAAATTGAAGTATTTGTGATATGGCTTCATATGATATCTGATAAATGATGATTTTTGTGCTGGGCATCTTATTGGCTTTTTCAGTTTTTTTGGATTTCATTTTGGTTTTTTGGCGTTCATTTTATTATTTATTTTACTTTTGAATTTTGTTTAATTTAAAGAGTTTAAACCAGAAGGGATGAAGTGTCACCCCACATTCCCAACTCCCACAAAAAGGTTAGTCAAAGGAAATCATCATATCCTTTGGTGTTTTGCAAATTGTCATTCTCTTTAAGAAGTTAAATTAACTACAATATCTGTCACAAAGCATCATTTTAGATTGCAAAATCCTGATGCATTTTATCAATTTTTTTAGTGCATCGGTCTGTTTCTGGCTATCTTAATCTCCCTTAAGTTAAAAACCTAGGTATGCCCACTAGCAACTACTATCTACTAACGCAAAGCCAGCAACATGTCAGAATGATAGTTATTAAAATACAGTCATTAAAATTCAGGGCAAATGCCCATCTATTTTACATGCATTGAAAGCCCTTATTATTATCAAGGTGCATGACTCATTCACCACTACAATAACTATTACAGGGAGTGCGCAGTTTGTGATTAAAAATGACAGACAGGGCAGTATATATCATTGAATATTGACTTATTGTGATTCCAAGATAGATGTGCAGAGGATTTCAAAATAGTCTATTAATAATAAGGGATTTCTTTCTCCCATGGTGGAGCCATAGGAAAGTAGAAGACAGGGAAGGTCAGCATGACATTGACAATCATTATATGTGGAAGTCTGCTGAAATAAAATACAACATGATGCTGGGATTAAATGGAAATCTTGATTTAGAAACGTTGTACAAGGGGTGAGGGAAGTGATGATTACAGACTTTATTTTTACTGAGGAAATTCTATATCACATGTTTGCTATTCACAACAGAAATCCACTAAAAAAAAAGATGCAGAATTTCAACAGTAACAGAAAGTTGAAAAAAAAGAGAAGAAACAGTCAAGGATACCTGAAATGCACCCTGTGACTCATAACTAGGAAATAAAACTATTTGCAAGCCTTTATATAATTTTTTTAAACTTGTAGAAAAATACACTTTCTATTAAGAAGGAAAATAAAACCTCTCCTACTCTTAGCTGAAGTATGCAAGAAGCTCCAACGTATAGCATGATTCTATCAACCGGAATGAAAATGTTTAGTTATCTCTTAGCAAGAGGGATCATATTTGTCATGAGAATGCTATTTTTTTCAGATTTTACTGAAATCAGTATGTCTGTGCTTACCTTCTCATTGGTAGATATTTGATCAAACATTTGTTCTATTCATCCACTTAGAACATTGGTATGAAAGTTTTAGCAAAATTGTTTCCTTTGTCAATAGTACTTTGAGGGCTTTTTCAGGTCATTATAAAAAAAATTAAATAGGTGTACTGCGGCTGGTGGTTTTAGAACAAAATTGTCCACAGGTGGTTTGATGACTTATGCTCCTGAAGTCAGAATACCAAAAAATGTTCAGGATGAAAGTCCTGCTGAATGGCTGGAGGAGCTATAGAACAGGAAATGAATGGAAAAAGAAGCACAGCCTGCCATGGGTGATACTGATTGGATGTTGCCCCAGAGCACAAACCACACTAAACATGCTTTGAATGCCAGTTGTCTTTCACAGTACTACTAATAAACCCAAGCATCTAATAGGGTAAATTACTTCAGATATTCATTATTTAAGGGTCTATTTCCTCCGTCATTGCTCAGATTCTTTTTTTTTTTCTCATGTGACTATACTCTATCTTGGAGGAAAGAAACCAAAGACATCCTACCTCTAACCACATTCAATCAAGACTCAGGGAAGCCTTCTGCAGATCTGGGTTTTGTAGACCCCTCCCCTTTATTATCTCTTTACATGTCTGATAATGTGTTCTTTTTTCAAAAATGATGGTAGTGCTCAAATGTGGGGTTTTTTTCCTTCAACTACTTTTGAAATAATGTCCAATTATATGTTTTCACAGAAACAGCAGACATTGGTTTGCATCCAGATACAGTTAAAGTGCAAAATGAGTTTCTAATAGGAAAATTTCTTTTTTTCAGTAAAGGTTTGGAGGTTTTAGGTGTGAAAAGCATTTAGCTTATCCATTTCATATGGAATAAACAGACAGATAAAAATAATATAATTTTACAAGGACAAAGCTGTTTTTTATTCTAAGAACTTTGAGAGAGCGAAATGTTAAACTTTAATGACTAAGAAGAAGCATCCATTTGCAGGTGAAGCAGGCAGCTTTGCTGGGGCCAGGTTTGCACCTCCCAAGGGGGAGAAAATGAGGTTTTGGGTGTGTGGTAGCTACACCTCTGATCTGCATAAGAAAGGGGATGAGCACCCACCACAGGAGGCTCTGGGTTTTGAGCCAGATGAAGGAGAAGGCTGATAAAATACAGATCCTGCAAGATGAGATAGTGCTTTTTTGGCATGTCAGTGTCCTCCCCTCCTCCTTCCCTGGGGAAGGTCACATTCACGGGAGACATCCTCATTCACACATAGGCCTGAGGGTGTTCTTCCCCTCTGGTGGACATAACTCACACAGCTACGCTGGCATGAGAGGCAATTGTCATGTCTTAGAAGAGGCCATAAGCCATCAAAGCCCCCAAAGTGCCCCAGACCCATTTCTGAGGCCTTCCACCAGATTACTGTTCATGATCCACAGTGTTGCAACAGATCCACAATGTTGCAAAGGCAGCATAAAACTCCCTCCTGCCCGGGAGAGGTACCTGGACATTCCACCTGCATCTAAATGTATATTAACCCATTGAACTTTGTTTTTTGCAGGCTTTCCCCCACCCCCAATGGACAAAGACTGAGACCATCATCTCAACAAATGGACATCAATCAAGTCTCGTCGCTGGACCCACAGGTGGTGATATCTTTCCACTCTTATCCATTCTTTCTCTTTTTTTCTTTTCCTTATACATTTTCTTGAGTGTTATTTTTATGCTTTTGTATTTCTATATCACCATAGATAGTAATAACAACCAAGACAGCTACATGCCTGCTTTCCATCACAACTACATTGTGTTCTATATATATATATATATATATATTTATAAACACCAATCATTCACTCTAATCCCCACCAAGGGATCTATTAACAAGAACTTAAGTTACCCTTGCCTTCAGGGGAGGGTGCTAACAGCAAGTACATGTACTTATTTATAGATTTCTACTAGCCCATTATTTTATCATCCACTTAAAGCTTAAGGCATTTTTTGTGAAGAATTAAGCAATTATATTTAAGACAAACTGCATCTGTTAATTAATCCATGGTCTTTTTTTCTCTAGAAAAACATATATTCAGAACCCGTTAGTGACGTTTTCCTTTATTTGTCTGAGATTTTATGTTAAATAGAAATAAATTTTCAAAGCTCCAAATTTGATTACTAGGTGATTGAAGAAAAGAAGAATTAATTCTCAACATTTTAAAAATGATAAATCATAACATCCCTCTTTATCTGCTAATAGTAGTAACGAAATAGTTAAGTCGAAAAGTGGGGTCTATCTCAGTCAAATAGAACAAATTTTTCATACTTAACATTTTCTTCATCTTTAATTGAGAACTTTCATTAATAGTATTAAATTTGCATTGAGTTTCATGTCTTCTCTTGCAGTAATACATAGGATATCAGGTGGTGAATTTCCTCCTCACTGTTAGAAGAACAAACTATTCTTGATATCACACAGTGGCACAGTTGACTCTTAGGCACAAGAAGGACAAACATTGTGTAAATAATGCAGTTTACTTACCTAGAATCAAGTGATGGTACTTGCTTGAAAGTTTTATTTCTTTTCTCTTTCTTGCACACTCTGTGACATATTAATGGAAATAATACAGATATCATTATGCACAAACACTATCATATAGATGCTTTGTAAAGACTATGTTATAGGTTTCATTTTGTCCTTGATAAGGATTTATCTTGGTTTTCAAGATCTAGAATTATGACAGCAAAAGACAGGGTCCTTAGATAACTTTTGTGCTTTAACTTGAATTGCTGAGTACTTTCTGTTGGTTGTCTATGTAGTACAACCTGTGACTTTTGTGTTAAAATTCCAACTTGTATGTTAAAAAAATAAGGATCTTGAGTTTGGGCTCATACTGTGGCTAGTAAGTACAATAGAATATAAAATATGGTACTATTTTCTAAAATTGGACTATAAACATCATGAAGCGTAACTGAATCGAAGCCACCAGTTAACTTGAACTTCCAGAGTAATACATTTTATAGGGTCTTTAAGCATAAAATTACTTAATGATTTTGCTCTTCCACAGGAGTTCTAATGAAAGTAGCTGAAAGACTTTTAAGATATTAGTTAACTTGCCTTCTTGTTTAAAAATCACCTCCAATTTAATGGCCTTCAATCCTCTCGTAGGGCAGAGCTGAAAATGACAACTTTCTCTAGGGACAATGTTAATTCGATACGATAGCACTCTCCAAAAGCAAACTAAGCTGGCATAGTGATTTTCAGCTGAAAGATCAAAGGGTCAGTTTGTTGACAGTCTTGTTCCAGAAAACAAGGAGAGGAATAAGCGTGAAAATGCTCCAAACCTGTTATAATCATCAGTATGGCGTGCGAAACGGAATAAGAAATGGCCAGACATGGAGGCATCAGTAATTTGCATTGTCAGTGTGGAACAAAGCTGTCAAGAAAACCTTGACTCTAACCACATCCAGAAATAGCCTGGGCCATTGTCTCCACAGATCTGTAATTCTGGTGGCAGGCAGCATAACCCTAGGCAAGCCTGCCTCCTCTGCTCCTCGGAGGAAAGTTTTGATCGGTAGCCAGCCGGGACTGAGTCATCCAGGCAAATATGAAGATTGCAATGTATTGCAAGACATCAGTGTGTAGCTTGTGTTGGTACTTCCAGATCTCAACAAAACTTTTTGCAGAAATGTTAAGGTTCACACAAGAATGTAAAGACTATTGCTGAGAGTGGCCAGAAAAAAAAAATCCCCAAAAATAAATATATAATAGGCATTCAACAGAAAACTGTTGTTTAATTTTGATTCATTGATTAATTGCATTATCATCAACTATATGATATTTCGTGTCTTTCAATAGGTTAAGTAAAAATGCAGTGGTATTCAATGTGATTATGTTATTCCACAGTTACAAATCAGAGGCAAGTTTATTAAGAAAAATTATGGGACTCCATTATCTTTCCAGCATTTTTGTTTACAATATTTGTTCTTAAAGATAAAACAAGTGTTCTTAGCAGGAAAGCAAAAAGAAAGCACTATACAAATTTTTATCTTGAAAGTGAAATCACCAGCATCTTCACATTTTCCAAATATTATCAATGATTCCTGCGATCACAGCTCCATATACCACACTGAGCAATGACCAGTAGTAAGTAGCTTGGGAAGACTTTGATAATTTTTTCAATATGCACATTTATACTGTGTGGTAGACTATATCTGGGATTTCTAACTAATTAGTTGTGTTGATTATACCCATATTGCACAGAGAAGCCTTGATGCAAACCTAATTTCAAAGATTAATAAATAGCCCTGGAAGTCTAAAATTTGAATACTCCTTGATAAACAGCTAAACATTGCTGTAAATATAACTTTTATGAACATTTAGCTGATCTTCAAAGAAAACTTATTTACCAAGACAAAGATGCTTATTGCATTTTTATTGATGCACTGCGAATTAGAATTAAGCTCTAGGCACTATTCAGGCTATGAGGAGGCAACAACAGAACAACAACCAGTGGATAATATTGAATGTTGATATTCATGAAGGAAATAAAGATTAAAATATGAAAGATATGTGTTTTGGAAAACAATACATGTAGATATATCATTTTTTATGTGGGTGAATTTTATTTCTGCATTTTAATGTAAGTATTACTACTAGTCGAAACAAGGAGAGGGGTTTTATACAGTAAGCTTGCGTTCACATGATAAGAAACATGATTTTTTTTTTTTCTGGGTTAGGTAGTGAAACTGATTATCTCTCTATTTCTTGGGAAAGCAAGAGATCTAGACGAATTTTAATTCTATCATAAAGCAGCATAAACTAGAAGTTGAAAATAAAGATGGAGTAAAAAACCCCATTTTTAGTTAGCAAGTACTGTGATATTTAAAAATGCCTTACCAGTGAGAGAGAAAAAGGCTGAAATAGCCCAAGAGGGAGAAAAAAAATCATCTAATTCATTCTCTAATACTAAGGGAGGAGAGAAAAAAACCCACATCTATTCAGGGCTAGATTTGAGGACAGTGAAATTACTCTAAAAATGCTGTGGACATAATTTTTTACTCTCATTCCATTACTTCTTGTACGCGTTATGTCTTTCCATATCCCTGCACATATGTTTTCCCTCTGTCTTTCATCCTAATCCCTCAGCGATTCCAAACAGAATATATTCAGGGACCTGATAATCTGTTATGCATGCAAATGCAATAATGTTGTGATTGTGTTGCTAAGAGTGGCAGCACTTTTCCGAGCTGTCTCTGGACCGAGTCTTGCACAAGTTCAACTTGTTGCTTTCTATCAAGCTTAGTGTCTGCATGCTGTCTCAGGATTTCTTAGCTGTATCCTGCAGTTACTGCACGAGACAGAATCTTACTGAATTCTGAATTTTTACTGATTCAGGGTACAGTCTGAAAAGGTTTTTAAGCAGAGAAAAGGTTTTTAAGCAAATGTTTAGACTTGTCATGAGGGTTGCATGTAGTTCAGTACAGCGAGTATTGAGGAGGGTGAACAGATGTTTGATAACTTCATTGCACCTGAAAAGAACTTCCATTACCGCGCTGCTTGGTTTCATTAAATGGATTAAAGGGACTATAAAAATAAGCTAAGCTACATTCTATGAGACACTGAAACATTGTGTCCACCTAGTAGGTAGAACAGTTGATTTATGTTGAGGCTTGCTATCAGAAACAAATGTATTAGCATTAAAACTGGGCTTTCAAATGTCAGGCACATCCCCAGGAAATAACTGAGAATTTGCAGGCAGAGAGAAGAGAACCGTAGTGATTTTATTGTGAAGAGAAAAAAAAATACAGGTAACAACAAGAAAAAAAAAAAACATATTTAAAACTCGGAAAGCATAATTTATCACTGTTTTTAGGAGTCAGTAATAATAGTCACAGACAGCTGAGTATGACCTGAGAACTAAGATGATTCCAGCGATATCAGAGAAAGAGATCATTACAATGCCTATAAAGGAAGAGCATGAGAATGTCAGAGATTCTTTGCACGCCCACCAAACTGTTTACATTGGAAGGCTCTAGGACTGTCACAACTTACAGAACAGATGTGCTACAGGACTACATATATAATTTCATTTTCCTTCTAAATCCAGGGAACTCTAAGTCTTTGTATCAACGTTCTTAGTCAGATAGAATCTCACAGATTTTAGTTGCTGCCTTGTTCTGCTCAGGCCTTTTCACTCAAGCTCTGCAATTTGCTGAATTCTCTACAGCCTCTCAGGACTTGCAGACCACATTCTTTTATAGCTCAGGTCATCAAGTAAAATACCTTTTCCCTAGTATTTGTCATGATCTTGTGCAATGAAAGCCCATTCCGAAAAGATAACACTCTTGCTTTCTTTAAAAATATAGATCTCATAATACTTCACATGTAGTTTTCTTTCTAAAGATAAATTACTCAGTTTAAAATAAATGTAAGCTTATTTCCTATTTGAGTTTGCCTAATTTTATCTTCCAGCCATTGGTCCTTGCTCTGTCCTATTCTCTAAAGAACTTTCTATCTGTTATGGAAGTGACTACAAGTTGCAATGAAGTCACCTTTCACCCCTTCTCCTTCTTCTCCTTCTTCTTCTTCTTCGTAAACTAAATATACTGAGCACTGATGAGCAGAAAAAGAAGTACTCCTAAAGCAGATATTCGAGCTGGTATATTTCAAGTTTGATGTTACTGATAATCTAAAACTGCTTCTTCTAATGGGAAATGTCAAACTGCCTTATCAGTTCTACTAATAATTTTACAGAGGGCAAAGTGCAATTGATGTCCTCTAGGAATCACTTGTCCAAACATGATCGCAAGTGAATTGGTTTAATACTGAACTTGAACACTGGGAATTTAATTTCCTGACTTCCATGTATTTAATTTCCGAAACAATTATGGCTGCTTATACACTAATTTTCTATACGCCTTTTCATTCTAGCACCAAAGAATAAATTTTATAACAAAACAAAACTGTGAATACTGGAGTAGCAATATATATATAGTGTCCATTTGAATGGTTCCTAATAAAATGAGGGGAGGACTACAATTCTTATCACAGACCAAGCGATGCTGCAATACAGTGGTTTTATAATGGAAGTGACTGAATGCCTGAGGTGTACTCAAATAACTTGCAGTGATCAACATAAGGCATTTTGCAGATGTGGCTGCAATCACGGCATAAATTATGATAGGGAAGGAATTGCATCATATGGTCAGGTGAATGCTTCTCATTATTTCTAGAGGTAAGTAAGAAATGTTTAGAGCCCCTGATCTTATAACTCCAGACCTTCATTTCCTACCAGAGAGTAGGATATGAATGTTAGCATCAGCACTAATTTGATCCCTTGTTCTGCAATTATTTATGGACATATTGCACTCCTTTGATCTATAAAAATAAATGTGCTCAAAGATAATTATCATGTGTCAACACTACAAAAAATCCCCCAGTGTATTCTTCCTCCATGTCATTAAGTCATCATTAAGTAATGATTACTCCTGATCTCAAACTGAATGTTGTTTCCACGTTGCTTTGGTTTTTTTTTTATTTTCAGTTGCTGTACTTGCATCTATGCAAGAAGCCAGACCTCAATATTCTAGTTTATAATTAAAAATCATGACTCTTGCACGACTGTTACATCCAGTACACATTTTTGAAGAAAATGAGACAAAACTTATACAGGGAGAAAATGGTATTTGTTACTGTTATTAGCCACAAAAGGAATGAGTTGATTGAGTACATCTTAGAAATGCTTAAAATTATACCTAGAGGCAGAGAGCAGGCCACCTACATACTGCAGCTAATTCACTTGGCTCATTTTACATTTCTGCAACGCTCTGGGGAGAATATGTCTTTCAGAATGGCTTTGCAGTTATTTAATTGGGACAGGCAGATTCCAACTCTCTCGCAATGGGAACTGATTATGGTATTTCTCAGTGGATATTGATATGGCTCAACCCCAGCCAGCAACTAAGCCTCACACAGCCACTTGCTCACTCCCCCTCGGTGATATGGGGGAAAGAACTGGAAAGGTAAAAATGAGAAAATTCACAGCTTGAAATAAAGATGACTTAAGAGGTAAAAAACCACACACACAACAAAAGCAAAGCAAGGAATTAATTC
>VZTA01013505.1:0-15412 GCA_013398855.1 Mohoua ochrocephala | reverse complement strand
GCGTACTTTGAAGTCACAGAGACTACGATGCAGGAATATACTACGTTGTTCGTTACCTCTTGCACCAGCACAAGGGCTTGCATGCATTTTTGGCTTATACCATATTGTCAGAAAGGTGAGTTCCAAGCTTCTGAACATCTGCTGGAGTTATTCGTCTCTGCCTAAATTGATCCTCATAGTTTTGTCATCAATCTGTTGCATTATTTGCATGTCATCTTGAGTGATTCAGTTTTTCCACACTGTATATCCTTCAAGTGTTGGTGAGTTTTGAGTATCATGTCATGTAAGCAGAGTATGTTTTGCTATCTAGTTTTGTGAGTTTTTGTGGGAGAAGAATGTGTGCAACCTCCCTCCCTCTCTGCACACCCCTGCTACCTCTATCTCTTATGAAGTGTCAAGTAGTTTTAATCAGTTAAATTAATCTTGATGAGAAAAAGGCCCCCAGTGCCTGTAAAGACTACTCTTTTCCCCTTTTTCTTAATTATGAAAAGCTGATTAACCAATCTGCACCTGTAACACTGAAAATTTGAAACTAATTTACTTTTCGAGTCTCCCTAGATCTTTTGTTTTTTCCTCCTTCCTAGTGTCATATTATTGTTGAAGCAGGAATAGCATTTCATTATCTCTGGTTAGTTGAAACACAGAGAAATTTATTTGTACAAGACTTCAAAGCTGCTGGTGACCTTGAATTGACTGATTGGTCTTGTTGCCATGAACTCATAACCTTATAACAGGTAGAATGTAATAGACTAAAACAGAGATGTTGAAGTTTTATCTACTGATGCAGTTCAAGGACTAAGTATGAAATGATCATAATATCTGGATGGACCCTGTCTAATCACCAGTAGCTTTCACCAAGCAGATACCTGATAGAGATGGCCTCACAGATCTGTTCAGCAGGTAACCAATAGCCAAGAAGCTGTGCATAGGAAGAAATGCTAATGCTGATGTAGCATGCTGACTTTCTGAATGGTGTCATATAATTAATAAAAACATAACCGGCTATAATACGGTGAATTAGTGTTGCAATGATGCTATTGAAGGTTTTAGTAATGTGAAATGACTTGATTCTGTAGCCATCCCACAATATTTACTGCTTCCTTTGCTACATCCCAAAACTATTGAGCTATCAGAAGTTGAATGGTGTTTTTTGTTGGTGGTATCTTGGCCCCTTTGAGGCAAGAAAGAAAGAGAAAAATCAGACCAAACACATCACATTCTAAAACATCATTTTTGTTTCTAATTTTCTTATTTGCTTTGTCCTTTCTTGTATTTTTGCTGTACTCCCACAGCTGTATTTACATAGCCCTCCTAAATAGATGAATGATAACAGAGTAACATTTTAACTTCTTTTTACATTGCAGTAAAAAGAAAGAAAAAAGGAATCTTCAGAGCATTAAAAAATATACAGTGTAGTGGTTTGGTAACTGAATAGAACAGCTGCATCTAGAGTGAGACACTATAGAACAGGAGGTAGATTGCCACGTGTAAAGAAAAGCAACAAAAAGTTTAGATACGGTCTTAGCTACGACAGCAGGCCTTGGCCACAAGCTTTGCT
Source organism: Mohoua ochrocephala (assembly GCA_013398855.1). Classification (NCBI taxonomy): domain Eukaryota; kingdom Metazoa; phylum Chordata; class Aves; order Passeriformes; family Acanthizidae; genus Mohoua; species Mohoua ochrocephala. The sequence goes on along the minus strand of VZTA01013505.1, from coordinate 13,854 downwards.
GTAGCTTTTGCTAAACTCAGATGCCAGGGTGCTCAGGCTGAACTATAGGACACTTAAGGATGTGGCAGGGACTTGATTCTTGGGCGCAGATCTGTTTTGAGATGGCCAAGGGCTAGTCTTGGGGGAGGAAGCATGTTTAGATAGATCATGGTTTGAGGGTGTGCAAGGAGGTATTCTTCAGTATGACACTTATTAATGTAAACACATTGAAATAGCCTTGTCGGCATTAGGATTTGCCCAGCTTGATGTGGATGGAGTTGTTGCTGTGAATTATTTTTACTTCAGTGCTAAATACTTGCAGATCTGTCAGGGATGAGCTGTGGTGTTTGTCGGTGAATTCACCTCCTCTGTGTGGAATTTTTGCCACTTTTTTCAGATCCTGGTCTGGCAGCTAATAAAAATGGAGAGGAAAAAAAAGAGCTCTGTGGCCACTTCAGTCTGGAGGTAGAAATCTCTTCAGATAAGACCACGTGCTTGTGTCACTTACTGTGCTCACTTCCTTGTCTCTTGATACTGCCGTTTTCATGAGAACAGCCATACAGTAAATAGTAGCTGCTCTTGATGGAAACTGCTTTTGGTATCAGTATTAAAGCCTGTGCATTGTTGAATTAGCTACCAGCCTCTGAAGCCAAAAACATATTTTCTCCTCAAAGCTGCTTCCAGGCTTCTGTGACTTCAGAAATAAACTACATAGTACATAGTACATGCAATACTTATTGCCGTGTCTGTGTTGCTTTTTTTTTGGTGGGGCGTGTGTTTTTGGTTTTATGTGTGTGTTTGCTGTTTTGGGTTTGTTTTTTTTTTTTCCCCCAAGGTGTGTGTTTCCCACAAGATTATTTCTGGGATTATTCACCTGCTAAATGAAATAAGTCTCTGTCTTTCTGATCTCATGCCAATTTTCTGCATGCCATCTCACTAAAATACCTTACCACAGAATTATTTGGGATCCTTCAGTTTTTCCTTTAGCTGTCCTTGTTGATGTGAATCATGTTGGCCTTTGCAAGGAGCTGGTTTTCTGACTGTATGTCAACTTATAATTGCAACTGACCGATTCCTCTGTAAAGAATATTCACCCTTCAACGGTATCATGGATCCACTGTATGTGCTTTACTGGTAATAACTGCAGCCACTCTGAATGCATAGTCTTTTCAGTGTGTAGATGATTTTTTTTTAATTTTTTTTTTTATTTTTTGCTTTTCAAGTGAAAGATTGCTGTGTTCGTGTGACATTGACCCTGGTGTGTCTGCCCTTATTAGACAGTCCTGTATGGAACAGTACCTACAGCTGACATTGGCAGAAGGTTTCTGTTTTTATCAGCTGAAATGTAATACTAGGGAACATGATGGTCTGATGCAAAACCTGTATGCATACAGTCTAATGTCTCTAAAGGCTTCAAATGCTCTATATTGAACGTTTCCATAGTGAAAGAACTGGCTTCTTTGCAGCTTTTGTAATCTCTTATTGATCTCAGTTGAACCTTCCATATCCTGATGATAAACTTTCATCCCTACATGGGACAGTATTGCATCAAGTCTACCTGTCAGATTATTTTGGGCTAAAAAAGGAACTGTTAATATATTCTGATTCAGAATGTTGTACTGGTGCATCAGCATGACTGATGTCATTGAAGGCACAACCCATTTAATAGACTGAACTCTGAATTTCCTTTGTCATAGGAGTAATCACATCGATTTAGGTATACATTTTTGCTTCTGAAATCCTATTGGTGCTGTATTGGGATTTTTCCATGTGTTAGGTGTATTTGTCCCAGCTCTCAGCTGCTTCTGAAATGCATTCTGAAGGAGAGACAGGAAAGAAAGAAAAATGCCAATAAGAGAAGAAGAATTCCAAGTTTCTCAGTTAAGTAAAGGATCCCATGTTAGGTTGGTTAATAACTTTAATATGGGAGAAGGTAGGGCCTCTGAAGATCAGCACTTTCTTTTGCTAGCCAATGTCCCGATTACACTGACCCTACAACCATTGTTTCCAAACTGTGATAGAAAGGAGACCCTTTTCAAGCATCCATTTTTAACTATATTAAATTTTATGTTAGATTATAATGGGAAGGGCATTGATAAATTTTAAGAAGTTGTTAAAGGAGAAGGGATAAGGTCATCCAGCCCTAGTACTTATTGCTAATTTTAGTCCGTTACACCAGTAATTTAATGGCGTGTTACCAAATGACATTACCATCAGCAGAAAAAAGTCCTCTGTTTAAACAAGTGTTGGATAACTACTTCTTCTGTAATGCTGGTTCTATTAATTAGAGCTAGTTAGCACTACTACTGTTTTGGATTTGGTGAATTATGATGTAATCTTCCCAAGGTGGCTGTAATCTTTGATTATTTCCACCAGATCTTTTTGAGTTATAGAGCTGGTTCTATCTGCATGGTGCCATGCTAAAAGTAGAAGCCTTTTTGTTAAGGAGGTGTAAAAACTACTTTTATAAAAATACTTTTTGAAAAACAACTCTCGAGATCTTGAAAAATACTTGCCGAGTTGAGTAGCATTGTATTTTCATTTAAAGAACCCTGTGAATATCTTTTCAGAAATAGGAGCAGGTCTGTCTTATATTTGTAAAATATTGTGGCTTCTTTTTCAGAGAAGGCTCTTAGGAGGATTGTGTATTGGTTCTGAAAGAAAAAAAGAAAAAAAAAAAGAAAGTAAGAAAAAAAAGAGTCTTAGAAATTTTCATCCTGTGACTCCTGTGATTTGGAGCAGGCTCTTCACCCATACCTTCTCCCCTTCAGACGCATACCTGAAATAGCAGACTGTAGAGTTCATACTTGCTACAGCAGTGAGGGGCTTTCCAAATAGGAAAGTGTCCCGGTTTGAGACAAAATTTGGAGGAACGCTCTGGGAGGAATGTCTCCTCTATAGAAGGCAGGTTACAGCCACCCCTCCCCCACCAGGTTTGGGAAAAAATTCCTCAAAGGAAAGTGAAAGAAGGGAAAAAACCCTATTTATTTAACAAACACAGGGGAAAGAATAATGCTAAATAATAAAACCTCTCGCTGTGGAGAGAAAACCTGGGAATATTTTAGAGTACTTTCCGTGGGTGTGGTCTCTCTCCCTCTCTCCTCTTTGGATCTGGGTTGGCTCAGGCCCCTCCGGGCCGAGGTGTGAGGCCTCCCAGGGAGGTTCTGATGTTCTGGTGTTCTGAACAGTCCAGAAGAGAAGGAAAAAACCAAAGTCCCAGGGAAACAAAGNTTTTTTTCTTTCTCTTGAACCCAATTTTAAAGAGACAGAAAGGCACAGGAATCATGTCTGGGCATAGAGCGGTGATAGGGGATACACATCATATGGTCACCCCAAGACAGAAAGTTTGTGGAGAGATTGAGACAGAGTATTTGAAGTGGGGAAGAAACTAAATGTAGGTCTTCTGTCTCCTGGATAATAAGCAGGTAGAGGATTTTGAACCAGTATCTCATATCCTGGAAAAATCTCTTGTTGTGTTGCACATGTAATGAAGACTACCATGTTTCAGGGTTTTTTTTCAGCTGAATGCTCTTTCAGGTTTTGCTTTCTAAGAGAAAATACTTACCTTTTACCTGTGTGAGCCTGGTCTTTCTGTTTTCTCAGGCAAGGACATTAATCTCTGTTAGGTACAAGTCTCTAGAATATAAGGTGATTACTGAAGGTCTGGGTCGATAATGTGAATCTAAAAAAATCATATTTTCCTAGAGGAGATTCTGATGTTTGTGTTAAAGTGTAAATCCAGTTGGGTGGATGGCGAGTGGATTGGGGTTTTTGTGTGTAACTCTGTAAGTTGATACAGAAAATGTAAGATAATATTTATACTTTGGAAAAGTGAAATGAATGTTTAATTTTAATGCGTGTATCTAGAAGTGAAGTAGGCATGTGTACACGTGTATGTGTGTGTATATGTGGATATATAGGAGACAGCCTCATCAAATGCTTGTGAATAATACATATATAAAAGCCTTGAGAGGCTGCTTTTTAAAGCAAATGCTTCATTTTCTTTCTGATATTTGTACAATGGTATTACTGAAATTGATTTAATAAAGCTTTTTCAAAGTTAGTGAAAATACAGTTCAGTTAAATACTCTCCCTCTCCCTTCTCCAACATCCTCCATTCCATCCCCTCCACGATCCATTGCCCCCCTTTTCTCTGTTCTTCCTCCCCTTTCTTCATTCACTGTCAGGAAGGGATGCCTCAGAAGAGTCATTTCAGCTCAGCACGCCACCGTCAGAGACTAGTGGAACCATCAGCTACAAAAGTGAGTGCCTTTATTGAAGGACCATTTCTAAAATGGAATGTTGTGTCAGCAGAGAATTTGTTGCTAAAGAGAAGCTCTTCTATGTGCTTGTTGGGGAATTTAGTAATTTTTACTCATCTGCAAGTGATATAATCACTATCTCTAAAGGTGAACTTCAGCACTGAATTGATTCCTACTCAAGTGCGGCAGCTGTTGTTTAACTTAAAAAGTTGGGGGGAGATATTTTTTGTATCTGCAAAGTGTAATAGAAACCGTATGAAAAGTTCCACTTTGTTTTTATCAGTTTGTGTGATGTCTTTTTGTAAGTCCATGTGCAGTTCATTTGTCTCATTCTTAAACAAAAGGCTTTCATTGAGTAAAAAAATTGGCAAGGATCTGGAAAATAATCAAACACTCTATTACCAAGCGTTACGAAGCAAAAAGAAGTTTCAGAGTAAAAAACCAGACTGGCATCAACAGATGTTATGAGCAGATACAACAGCAGTACTACTTGCTAGTTCATAAGGCTGTTCCACCTTTTTAGAGATAAACTCAGAAAACTTAATAGGCTCAGTGAGGGTGATGTTATTATGGAACTTTTAATAAAATGTACCGTACTGCATATTTTAGAGCATCAGTGTTCACCTGTATTTATTTTGTGCTACTTTTTTGTGAGAGTCCAGCAAAAATGAAACTGTGTATCCATTACTACCACTGCCTGGAAATCCCATTTTTCACTTTATTTGAGATATTGCAGAATTGATTGCAGTATTTACATACAACTTTTGATATAGGTTGAAGTAGGTCTACGAAAGCGGTCATAAAAGAAAAGCCCTGGTTTTGTATTTTGCCTTACCTTCTAATTAGGATTCCAAGCACTGTTGTCAGACTGATTCTTTTTGTTGCTATATGTGTTCATTCATTAGGTAGTAGTAATGTTGACTTCTACTGTTTCTTTCAGCATGTAACAACATTATCAATACTAAGATATCCTTTCGGGAATCTGGGGAAGGGGGATTTTGGGCTTTAAAGAAGCAAAAGTAAGTGAGACACACACATGCATACACACACACACACACACACACACACATATATATCTATAGACATCTTAGCCCGTTCTCTTGACCAGCCACTTTCTGTGTGCATTACTGTTTACTACAATCACTCCGAGTAATTACCTCAATGTGTAGAGCCTCAATGTGTAAAGGCAAAATGCCTCCTGAAATGCAGTTCTGTGGACATAAGTGTGCTAGGTTTTGCTCCCTCCTCTTACCTAGTTTTCCTGCATTTTTTCACCATGCCCCAGTGCCCTACTGTGCCTCTGGATATACTTTGTCAAAGGTAGGTGTGCTGTCAAAACCTCAATGTGGTAACCTTAGTATTTGCTCTTCTGTTTTGTTCGGGACAGAAGGACCAGAAGGGGTCTTGGCTGGTGTTTCTAGAGTCCTAAGCCACTGTCCTTTAGTGTCTTTGCTGCTGGGAGAGCATCCTGATGCACTGGGAGTAAGTCAGCAGCTCAGCACTGCTGGATACTAGCCCAGCATCCAGAGAGGGGCTGTTACCAGAGACCACATCATGCTCCACCTCTCTCCCTGCAGTGACTGCCAGCAGCTTCAGAATGACCATCTGCTTAGAAAAGACTTCTCAGCACATAGTAAGAACATTGCTCTGGTTGAGCGTTTTGTTTTGATTAAAAAGTGTCTGAAGAGAGAATAGAGGAGAAGAGAGAAGAGGGAAGAAAAGGGAGGGGAGGGAAGAGGAGAGAGAAACTAGAAGGCAAATAAGAAGCACTTCTTCAGTGCCACTGGGAAAGAAGAGATAAACTACAAGTTCATTGTTCTCTGTGATCTGCAGGTCACTCACATAATCTCCTCGCTCGCTGTCCAGGCAAGAGACTGCTGAAGATCTGGAACAGTGGTTTTCTGAGTCCTGTTCTTTGGTAACATTTCACTGAGTGGGCAGTACTCACACATGGCAAGCCCATAAAACTAACAGGCACCTGTACCCGTCTGTGCTGCCAGCGATGCCTTCTCTTCCTCTTCTCTGGTACACGTTTCTCAGTGAAGAATAGATGCCATGCTTCATGTCCTAGGCATATATTCCTCTTCTTCTCACCCAGCACCCTTGCTGTGTTCTTGAAATCAACTACATTTGAAAGAACTGTACTTCCCTGGTTTGATTGAGGTAATTTGAGGTATTAATTTCTGTTTGTTTCCTGCCTCTTCCTACATGCCTTTTCCCTTCTTTTGTGTGTGGGTCAAATGCAGTGACTTGGATGATGTGCTTTGGGCTCATGGAATCCTAGAATTGTCAAAGTTCGAAAAGGTCTCAAAGATCATCAAGTCCAGCTGTTTACCCAGCACCATATTCGCCATTAGACCATGTCCCCAAGTGCCATATCTACACGTCTTCTGAACACTTCCAGGAATGGTGCTTCTGCCACTTCCCTGGGAACCTTGTTCCAATGCCAGACCACCCTTTCAGTGGGGAAATTGTTCTTAATCTAAACCTCTCGTGACACAACTTGTGTCTAATACTTCTCTGGGTTTCAAGTCCGGGAAATGTCATGTTAACCTGTGGTCAGACCCCGCTCAGGTTAGCCCAGCTGATGGAATGTAGCATCTGGATTTGGCCTTGGCAGCTCAGCAGAAAGTGTTGGAGTAGGGATATTGGCTGGTGATTATAGGACAAGGTGGCATAGTTTGCTGCTCTACATGAGACATGTCCTGGAAGGGGACATGTGAGGTGTGAGAAGGTGGTTTTCAACATCTTTTCTCAGGGATGTTGAGGCTGTGCTGGATTACTAATCCATGGACTGAGACTACTCAAGAAAAGGAAGGAAGACAAATCTGTCCTGAAGCAGATACTACAGCTGATTGTGTGCTAGTTGGAGGAGGAACCCTGAGCAGATTTGGCTGAGGAGAAGTATGGCATACTGCACTGTTTAACAAATGAGGGGAAACACTGTGTTCTTCAAAGGCTCATCTGTCTTCCAGGGACATGCTTCAGGCAGTGTGAAATTATCAGTATTTGCCATTCAGATCACTATGAATATAGAGTAGGGGAGTGCTGTTAGCCCAGAGCCTNAGAGACGAACTGTGTCTTTCCTTTGTATTCCCGCTTGCACTTGAAGAGCTATTGTTTTCTGTCAGTCACCTGCAGACTGCTGCAAGTCAGTAGGAGTGTCGTCAGAATCCATCTTTCTGGATTCTGTGTGGCATGACCGCCCTTACCAAGAGTTGTTGTGACAACCTGACCAGCAAGCATTCTGCTTGAAGGAATCCATTTGCAAAGCTGCTGATGAAGAAAGCCCATGATTTTTTCTCATGAAGTTGTAATCCGGCTGGGAATGTTGAACTCCAGTCATCTCAAAAGGCAACAGCAGTGCAGCCTGTCTCCCAGTCCTGCCAAAGACAAGCTGCATGCTCCTTGTGCCTCTGCAGGCACACCTGCTGCAGTGCCTTTTGACAGCCGCCTCTACCACGTGGGCCTACAGATCATGGATCATTCATTCTTGGGCTATGCGGGAGCGAGAATGCTCTCGTGATCAAGACTAGGAATATGGGTGAGAGTCAGTTATGCAGGTAATTCCAGAGTAGGAAGCTATAGAAAGACAAGACTGGCAGAACTTCTCCAGCTGCTTGTTTTGTCACACTTACTTATTGCCTCAGGAAGAGCTGCCAGTTGTTCCTAGTGGTACAGGTGCATAGAAGCCTCATGTTCTTGTTGTTATGCTAAAACAAGGACTACTTTGCCTGCTTTTAGACCAAAGATGGCAAATTGCCATCAACAAATCTCACATGCTTTTCTTTAAGCTTGTTAATTCAGCTCTTCCTAGTTTAAAAAACCACACCACACACAAACATAAACCCCCACAAAACTCAAACAAAAATCCAAACGAAACAAACTTGTTACCTTGAAAATGTTGTTTTGTATCTTGGCACGGTAAAGACTGGTGGGATCCCTTTTATTCCTTTTGCCTTCCTGCGCAGCAGCTGTTTGCCCAGGTGGCAGGATGTAATGGAAGATCAGGCTGCACAGCTTGTAGGGACTGTTGCCTGTATCAGGGATGCTATTTGGGCTTGGGGGAAGACCATCACAAACTCGTAAAGGAATAGTGGTTTTGTGCCTGCATTTTGCTAGGCTTTGTCCTGGCATTTCATTCTGCATGTCCTGGGTTTCCTGCATCTGCCTCCTAACCTCGTGGTTATGGGAGAATGGTTGTATCTGGGAAACTTGGAAGCAAAGCATTGTGTCTCATGAGAGCAGCAGCAGTGCTGAGTGAGTCAGAGGACACTGAGGTACAAATTGCCCAGAAGATCCTTCACCTGTGGTCAGCTGACTACAATGATTCACTTGCATCTGCTTGTCCTGGACCCTGATGAAGTGCATTTCTGGGTCAGTGATTTGGGTGACCCAAAGCAGCAAGGGACATGCTGTATTGACTTAGTGAGACTAATGCTTCCTGAGGGGAGAGGATCTTGGCCTGCCCTGTCAAAAGAGAGTAGAATTGTTAAGATATGGTGCTGTGAACTTGGCCAGCTATGAGCTCATGTTTGATCTGATGCAAATCAGGGAAAACTAAGCTTCAAACAATTATACAATCATAGAGTGATTTGGATTGGCAGGGACCTTAAAGATCACTAGTGCCAATCCTCCTGCCATAGGTAAGGACGTCTTCTGCCAGACCAGAGCTCCATTCAGCCTTGAACAAGTCCAGGGATGGGACATCTACAAGTTCTCTGGCCAGCCTGTTCCAGTGCCTCACTAACTTCACAGGAAAGAATTTTTTCCTAATATCCAATCTAAACCTGCCCTCTTTCAGTTTGAAGCCATTACTCTTTGTCCTCTCACTACATGCCCTTGTAAAAAGCTGTCTCCATCTTTCTTAGACTCCCTTCAGGTACTGGGTGGCTGCAGTTAGGTCACCCTGAAATCTTCTGTTCTCGAAGCTGAGCAATCCCAATTCTCTCAGCCTTTTTTTTTCATAGGAGACATGCTCCATCCTTCTCGTAATTTTGATGACCTCCTCTGGACTCACTCCAACAGGTCAATATTGTTACTGTGCTGAGGATCTCAGAACGGAACACAGTATTCCAGGCGGGGTGTCACCAGAGACCAGTCTCAGGCAGAGGGGCAGAATCCCCTCCCAGGCCCTGCTGGCCGCGCTGCTTTGGATGCAGCCCAGGACACGTTTGGCTCTCTGGGCTGGGAGTGCCCATGGCTGGGTCATGTCCAGCCTCTCACCCACCAGCAACCCCAAGACCGTTTCAGCAGGGCTGCTCTCAAAGTGTTCATCCTGAAGCTTGATACTGGGAGTTGCCCCAACTCAGGTACAAGACCTTGCACTTGGTCTTGTTAAGACTCATGAGATTCCCATGGTCCCACTTCTCTAGCCTGTCCAGGTCCATCTTGATGGCATCCTGTTCTTCAGGTGTGTCAACTGCACCACTCAGCTTGGGGTCATCTGCAAATTTGCTGAGGGTTCACTTGATCCCTTTGTTGTCATTAATGATGATATTAAATAATGCTTAAGGACCCCTGAAGGACACTGCTTGTCACTGTCCATTGGGATTCTGAGCCATTGATCGCTACCTTCTGCATGTGACTGTCTCAACCAATTCCTTATCCACCTAACAGTCCACCTACTGCACCCATTAAATCCATCTGTCTCCAGTTTAGAGAGATGGATGTTGTGGGGGACTGTGCTGAAGGCCTTAGAGAAGTCCGGATAAATGATTCCTGTAACCCTGCCCTTGTCCACTGATGCAGTCACGCCATTAAAACAATGTGAAGTATAAAAGACGCTGAGACACAGGGGATTCTGACTTGTCTGCTTGACCTGCAAAGCAGGGTTGGTTCTCAGATATACATGGAAGCAATATAGATGTAGTCTATACATAGCTTTTGGTGTATTACATTGCATTAATATATTTACATTAGCTGGTGGTGCCTTGAAAGAGAAGCTTAATACAAAGGGTTGATGGTTAATTTGTTTGCTGGAACTTCTTAGTGGGTAACAAATGTGGACACAGGTAGACAAAGTTAAAGAAAGTGCTCCAGGAGTAATGATCTGAAAGACAAAATAAAACATGCATTTATAAAGCCGTGAAAGTTAACAGTCAAATAAAAATCAATTTTATATGGGAGCATGGAATTGAGAAGGAGTTACAATGGAAAGCATTCGGATAATTTTCAAACTTTTTTTGTGTTTCAGTGCATAAATAAAGCTGCATTCCGTTTAGGCTGCAGGTATAAATTAGGAACATCTGTCTGTAACAATTACGAAGATTACTCAGAATTTTGTTAGCTTGGAAAAAAACGCTGTAGAAGAATGAATTAAATAAACTCCAAACTGGTCGTGAAGAGAGAAGACAATTCAGCACAGATAGTTTATCTTTTACACACGTTCCAGTGTGAGTACCCTATCAATTAACTACAGAGCAAAGTAGTCTTCCTGCAACTCATATTGAACAATTTCTGCAGAAGTTTTTTTAAAAAATCTGATACTTTCTTGCTTACGAAGTAATTTCTGAATTTAAAATAGTACTTTATTGTACTTTTTGAGCTAATAAAATTTTTCTACAACTGTTTTCTCTGTCTTAGTGGTTCTTGATTTGTAATTATAAAGAAATTGTTAGCTGTTGAGAACCATGTCTCTACCTGTTAAACCTAGACTGAAGGTGTTAAGTAGTTGAGAGGTCTCATTGAAAATAATGATTTATTTATAATTGATATTATAATAAATGATAATTTATTGATTGATTGATATTGATATTGGGTATTGATAATAAATGGCTAGACGGATCAGCTGCTATTTTATCTCTTTCTAGGGTCCACCTTAAATAAGTTTTAAACCTGCACTCCTAAAATTTTACTGCTTTTTGCCATAAAATCAACACAAATCAGAGAGTCTTATCGTAAGAGTAGGATATTAGTGTAACGTGTTCATCGCAGCATCTGCTCATGTAAAAAAGAAATCATCTAGTGGGCAGGGGAGTGCAGAGAACGAAGCACTATTCCCTAGCCCTCCTCTCTGGCAACAGCTGACAGAAGGTTGATTTGATGGCCAATTGATTGCTAGAAAGGTATGTTTACCAAAGGTTAGAGAGTCTGGCAGATGTATAAATAGAAGCAGAAGATATGTTACAGTCAAATATTGTGGATGTACCCTCCCTGGCAAGTTAAGATTGTGTTCCTTGTAAAATTATTCTCCTGAACAAGTCGGTCTGTCGGTAGTGTAATATTCATTGCACTAGATAGGTTTTGTAACTTTCTACCCCAAACTGGGGAATAAAAATCCACAGTACTCCCTTTTCTCCTTACTAAAACTTTAGTTCTATACAAGGCAATACCAAGCTATAATTAGATGTTTTCAGCTGTTACTTCAGATGTGTGATCTCCATCTCAGTGTTGCTTGCATGCTTCCCAGTTGATTAAAAATAGAAGTAGCTGTGGCAGAAATAGTATTATAAATAGTTTGGCTAGAATAAATGCTAGTATGTATGCAAAAGAATATTACAGAAATGTAAAATCTGTCTTAAAATGTGGTTAAATTAGTCAGCATGCATCCTCGTTTAGGCGTGGAATGGCTGCATAGTACGGACACAAAAAAAGGAGTGGAGTGGGACCAAATTGTGAGCTAGATTTTGAAACGTCTACCAAGAACTGGGGTGGGGGAAGTGTTGGCTCATACCAGTGTTGGGAAGTATTTCAACCATACTGAGATAAGGTTTGTGTCTTCAAAAAGACAGGTGTTTTTCTTTTTTTTCCACAGAGAACTGTTATTCACAGAATCAGGTAGTTTAGAAAAGACCTTTAAGATCATTGATGCAATCTTTGACTGATCACCACCTCCTGACCAACTAGTGCTGTGTCCAGCCATTTCTTGAACACCTCCACCTCCCTGGGCAGCCCATTCCAGTGCTTAACAACCCATTTCTTTCTGATGTCCAACTTGAACCTCCTCTGGCGCAGCTTGAGGCCATTTCTTCTCATCCTGTCTCTTGTTGCCTGGGAGAAGAGGCCGACCTCCACCTGGCTACACCCTCCTGTCAGGCAGTTGTGGAGAACGATAAGGTCACCCCTGAACCTCCTTTCCTCCAGGATAAACAACCCCAGCTCCCTCAGATGCTCCTGGTAGGATCCACTCTCCAGACCCTTCACCAGCTTTGTTAGCTTTGTGACTCTTCCCTGAATACACTCCAGTACCTCAATGTCTTTCTTGAATTGAAGGGCTCAGAACAGCACAGGATTCAAGATGCAGCCTCACCAGTGCCGAGTACGGGGGGACGATCACTGCCCTGGTCCTGCTGGCCACACCATTGCTGATCCAAGTCAGGATGCCATTGGCCTTCTTGGCCACCTGGGCACACCCTGGCTCATGGTCAGCTGCTGTCACCACTGTTTCCTTACAAGCCACTCTGCCCCAGCCTGTGGAGCTGCCTGGGATTGCTGTGACCCAAGGGCAGGACCCAGCTCTGGGCCTTGTTGAACCTCACACCACTGGCCTCAGCCCGTGATCCAGCCTGTCCAGATCCCTCTGCAGAGCCTTCCTGCCCTCCAGCAGATCAGCACTCCCATTTAACTTAGTCTTATCCATGAACTCATCAAGGGTACACTGAGTCCCCTCATCCAAATCATCAGTAAAGATTTAAACAGCATTGGGCCCAGTACTGAGCCTTCGGGAACCTCACTAGTGACTGTCTGCCAATTGGTTGTGGCACTGTTGTCCCTAATATTGTTGTCAGCTGGTGTGAAGTAAGCCAGTGTCACACACAGAGCTGAGGTATTTGTTTATTTCTTATTTGTGCATAGATGAGTGTTGTGTGGTAAATCTGCAAAACTAACACCCATTCTTGAAACTTCACCCTATATATCCACTTTAGCAAACAAATAGAGGCATAGTGGCTACAAGTTACCTAGTTCTCTTATTAATTAGTATTCTGTGTTCTGTTGGTTGAATGATTCTCTTGCTTCTCATGCTAATTAGTCTGCATGCTCAGTCTTGCTCTTCTTTTGAGTCAGTGGGTTTCTTGTTCCATGAGTCGAAGGTCACCATTCCCCCTGCCAAATTGCCTTTTACCCAGTTGTCTCGTTGTGCAGCTGCTGATTTAGCTCGAGTTCACGGGAGCCTGAGGCCAAGAGTCTGTGAACTGGCACTGATCCTTTGCACTACAAAGTGCACGAGGCTGTGTGGCACCAGCCAGGTGACAACAGAGAACAGCAGGAGCTGATGACTCAGCAGAAAGGCCCCAGACTTGCACAGGGTATAAAAGCCCAGGTGGTCCTTTGTTCAGGGTCTTTCCTTTGAGGCCATGAGGCTTTTTCAGGGGTAAGCCAAGACCTGTTTCACACCCCTCTTCTCATTCCCTGTAACTCTCTGAGTGAAGCATTATTTCTGACCCCTGAGATATCAGCACCATTCATCACCACTCTCTGGGCCCAGCCACCCAGCTGGTTTTTAACCTAGTAAAGAGTGCACTTTGTCCGAGGCATGGGCTGGCAGCTTCTCCAGCAGAATGCTTTGGGAGACAGTGTCAAAGACTTTGCTGAAGGTAGACTACATCCACAGACTTTCCATCATCCCCCCGGGTGGGTCACTTGATCATAAGAGATCAGGTTGGTCAGGCAG
>VZTA01013502.1:0-34886 GCA_013398855.1 Mohoua ochrocephala | reverse complement strand
TCCTGCTGGGGCTGGGATCGGCTGCCCCTGGGGGTTTGTGGAGCCTTTCTTCCATCCCTTCCCGGCTCGGCCCGGCCGCCATTACCGCGCGCTCCCCGAGCCCGCGCCACAGCGCCCCCTGCAGCCGCGGGGGAACCATCGCACCCGCCCTGCCCGCCGGGAGCCGCCAGCGCCCCTGCCGGCGGTGAGCGGAACTGCACCGAAGGGGAAAGGGGCTGACAGCCGAGAGAGGCCGGCACCGGGTCACTGGTTCTGTTTGGTGTCACTGCCACAGTCACTGCGGTGTGTGTGCCTGGATAGATATAGATCAGTAAAGAACTGTTATTCCTGTTTCTCATATAAAGATATGGCCTGAAAGCCCCTTAATTTCGAAATTATAATAATTTGGAGGGAAGGGGGCTACATTTTCCATTCCAAGGGAGGCTCCTGCCTTTTTTGGCAGAAACCTGTCTTTCAAACCAAGACAGCCATAAAAGAATTTATTAATTTATTCCTTCTCTCTACACGTGCTCACTGGAGTACATGCACTCGCTAGAATGATCCCGAGTTGGATATTGCCAGACAATGCAGACCACGGCTGAATGTCTTTCCTTCAACCCATGTGTTTTCTCCTGACGTAAGTCAAAGCAGACATGAATAGTAGCAACAATCAATCTGACAAGGCTCTCTAAAACAGTCAGGATTTTCTTGATACTATATTCATAACTGAGGATCTCCTAGAAGGAGCAGATCTTTGGCAAATTGTGTGTACAATGGAAAATGCCTCTTAAAAGCAGCAATGATATTAGCTTTTCTCTTCATTGATACATGCTGTGGGACACTGGAAATAAAATAGGCCTTTGAGTAGCTTAGCTGCGTAGCCCTTTCCCCACGTTGTAGACAGAATTCAGTCATTTTATTCTATTAAAACAGTGGTGCAGATCTTAAATATTAATATCGTACAAGAGAGACAAATTGTTGTAAGTAATCTTGTTTTCAGAATGCATTCAGTTTAATTTTTAAACCCTGGAACTGCTTTCAGGAAAATGAATGTTCTGACAAATGACCTGCAGGAAAATTCATTGATTGATGACGCCCCGTACATGGTCCTGTCTTCTCAAGCCTCATGTTGAGGAGCTTTGCTTGTTTCACGAACGTACCGTTTCAGACTGATTGGATGCCGAAAGAGAGCACACGTTGTTGTGCTTTCAGGTTTGACTTTGATTGATTGAAGAAGTCAAGAAGAAACTATCAGATGCAGCGGGCATCAGCAAAGTATCCACAGCTTCCAGGAACCAAACTTCTGCTGAGAAGTCAGATGATTTGGAGGATGGGGGCAGGGAAGCAGAAAGATCCTGTAAGAACTGGGAAATTACATGGTAGGGATTTTTAGCGGTGCTTTTCCATCTTGGAGAACCTGGTGTGCCACCTTTTATCTGGATGCAAGGAACAGTATTGTGTTCTTTGTTCACATAGTAGCTACTCAAAAGGCTATTGAATAACAGTATATGAAAGCAAATAGAAATAGTTAAGCCTATTAGCCAGGGATAATATTTCCACAGATGGAAAAAAAACTAGCTACATTCTTCCCAGCTGTTTGCCAAAAAGCCTACATTATTGTCTTTTTCATGGATTCGAAAAATGTCTGCAGTTTTGCTGTTGTATTGTTATCTCTGATATCACTCCAAATATATACCATTTTGTAATGAGAGGCTTTGAATACAGTTAACATATCCAAACAAAATGTTGGTTTTTTCCTGAATCTTATAGCTGCTACTGAAATTTGCAGGACTCTTTGGGGCGTAGTAGGGTGCCTTCCTCCGTGGTCTACTCAGGTGATGTGAAAAAATGATCAGATGTTTGGGTTTGTACAAAAGACCGCTACATACTGAGAAACATTTTCTTAAATTTTATTTGTTATAACATGAAGAAGGATGGTTCTCATTAACTTGGGCACTCCACTACATGGGGGCATGCAAACTAATATATATAGAATAGACTGAGAATAGGTGCAGAAAAACTGACGTCTACCAGGTTGTAGGAACATCCTTCCAGTGTTCCCCTAGGTGCACCCCGGTGAAGTATAGCAACTGGACCATATTTGCCAGCTGCTGGCCAGACATTTGAGTAGACTCATTGGATGATCAGTGTATAGAATAAGGAGGTCAGAAGAGTTGCCTAGGTGTAACTTGGACAGAATTTTTCCAGTGCACATATACAGATTTGATCTGATGTATGGAATAATTCCTGCCTGTAGTTCATCTGCCGGAGGAGTCTCCTTACTGCTATGCCAGCAATAACACTGCTGCAGCTGCTGCTGAGGTACTGCAGTCCTATTTTCACCTTCTGAATTGTTTCAGAAATCCAGCAAATTCAATAAACACATTGTGTTGCACAAATACCCTTGTTCAAGTTTAGTCCAGGGAAATATTTCTGTAGTCCTTGTACTGAGTCTAGCTGGGATCGAGTTAATTTTTTGCATAGCCATCCTCACAGTGCTGCGCTTTGTGTTGGTAGCTGGAAAGGTCTTGATAATGCACCAGTGCTTTTCACTACTGCTGAGCTCTGCTGGCACAGCTTAAGTGCTGTCTCTCCAACATTCCATCCCGATCAGTGGTCTGGGGTTGGGCAAGACCTTGGGAGGGGAAACAACCGGGACAACTGACCCAAACTGACAAAGGTGTGTTCCATAGCACATGATGCTGACTTGGACATAAAGGCTAAGAAAGGAAGAAAGAAGGAGTGGCATTCATTGTTTCCAACACTGGCCTTCTGGAGCAACCAGCACCCATGCTGAAGCCCCGCTTCCCAGGAGGTGGCTGGATGTCACCCGATGATGGGAAGTAGAGAATAACTTCTTTTCCCTTTTCTTGTGCATGTATAATCTTTTGCTTTTGCTTTAGTAAACTGCCGTATCTCAACTTACGACTTGTTTTCCATCTTATTTTCTCTGTCCTGTCCAGCTGAGACAGGGGAGCGATAAAGTGGCTTGGTGGGCACCTGGAATCCAGCCAAGGTCAACCCACCACAATCCTCCACAACCTTTAGAATATTTGATCATAGACTCTTACAGATATATCAGCTGTGCCTAGTGTAGCTTGTCATTATGCACAGCACAGCTCATCTTTAAGTTCTTAGCATTAAGGAATTAAAATCTTACCACGTTAAAAAGTAAAAGGGTGTGACATTTAATGTGGTCATAGCCAAACTCTTTTGTACAATAGATAAGCTTCTGGTACTACACACTTGGGGAAGTTGAGTCCTTAGAAGGGTAGCTTACATCCCAAGGAGAGATCTACACATATGTAGTCAAAAAGAGAAAGTTGTACATGAAGCTCCCCCTCCAGTTTTACTTAAGAGCATTTCAGTTCATGTTCCTTTCTTCTAGACACTGCATCACCTAATTAAATCCAAATAGAAAATGGCTTCATTCCTTATCTGTTTTATACAACAGACCCAGGCATCCTATAATAAGAGGAATTATTTTCCAGTATTTTCTTTAAAGCTCCTTTTGATTCCACAGTGCTTACAGCAAATTAGTTGCATAGTTAACAAGCTGGATCTCAGCTCATCTAAAACAGCATAGTTCTGTTGATATCAAATTTTAAAAAAGGAGGCGCAGGTGTAAATGACCTGTCTGTAGTCCAGTGAGGAGTCAGTGAGACAGGTTAAATATGGCTCTAAGTTAAGCTCTTAGTAAACCTAAGCAAGGCTTGTTTTTACAGATTAAGCTACCAAGATTATCCCCTTATTTTTATGTCTTTCATATATAAATATCAGGCCAGCACCACACAGGTGCCTGACCTGATGCTGAGGTGATGGCTTTGGTTTAGGATCTTCTGTTAGTTACAGGACAGCTGTATTTTGAGGGAGCTGCTACTTCGAGCAAAGCTTCAACACAAGCCTTGTAGCATATCTAAGCCATCTGCTTGCAGTTAATAGTAAATTTATGATGGAGTTTGGGTTCAGATCAACAGAAGATACTGGCTTGGATTAAATACGTTGTAGAAATGCCTCTGGACAGAAACTGTATCCTCTGTGTGTACCCCCTATAATGATAATGATTAAGCATCTTGTGGTAGGAGGGTAAGTCAGTAAATGTGAGTAAATGAATATGATATGTGGTTTGGAAGGGACAGCAAAACTAAGCCTGAAATGTGCAAACATTGTTACAGCTATGTTTAAGTCAAAATCAGGAGAGGCTGCTGGTAAAGCCTGAGATGGTTTGTGTTCTGCTTCATAGAGGCAAATAATCTAGAATCCAGAATTTTAGTTCTGCAAAGATGGGTTTGGGGGTAATACTGGCTATTTAACTGCCATCTGAAACTAGACTATCAGACATTTCTCATTTTGAAAGGGCTAGGCTGTTGATCAACTGCATTGTGGGCTTGGTCTGCAAGAGGTTCCCAATGTGGAATAGAAGTCTTACAAAGCAACCTGCACTGCACTGCTTATGTCTGAAAGGGTAATACAGCTCGCCCAAGTGTTCTGGCAGAGCTGGAAATCTGCAAATAGGTCTGCAGCATGACAGTCCAAGCAAGTTCCTCATTTAGGCTTGAGATCTTATTTTCCATGTGAAAAACCAGAAGTACTTTCTCAGAAATTTCATCTCAGAGTTTTCCTTGTGTTCTGTTCTGTTTCCCTGTATTGATGCATGTCTCTCCAAGGTATTTTGAGTTGTTATTTCAGTATGTTTTACCAAACATACCCTAGGAATTAGGTTACTCCATGTTAAAGAGAATTTCTTCCTCTCCACTCCAGCAGGTTACTACTACAATATTAAAATTGTAATCTTCACTGCAAAACAAAGATCAAATAAAGCAAAGGCAGAGCTGTGTCTCACCCCTCACTCGAAGCTACAGTCTGTATGAAGAACGCCACCTTTGCTTTTTCCTTTCACAAGACTTAAAAACAAATATAATTTTGTTTCAGTTTCTGGATTTGTTTTGTTTCTAGTTACTTACGCCTGCCAGTCTGCTGTTTCTGTATAATATTTTGTCTTGGAGTGAAAAGTGTGTTAGACTATACAATGCCTCCCTGTGGAATTTTTATGCTTCTTCAGCATAAGAGTGCAATGTGTTTCCTAAATTACCTTGAGGCACTTGGATTCAAAATCGTGGTATGTTTCTCTCTGCTTTCCCTAGTACATAAATTTTCATCCTACAGTGCTGTCCTTTATGGAATGGCTAAACAAGTGGAAATTGTTCCTAACTTAGTGGTTCTTGTCGCTTGGTAGCCTAGTGAAATAATAAATTCAGATTTTTAAGTCAGCTGGAATGTTGCACCGGTTGCAGAAATATAAATTGCTCAGCACACAGATGAGCATACCATGAATAGAAGCATAGGATCTCCTATCAGTGCAGTGGATTTTGCACATTTCTTTTCTAACCAGGTGTATGATTTCTGTAGGCTGATGGCACTAACTCTCTGAGTGTGCTCGTGAGCTGTGTCATTCATCCTAGTGAATACACAAACAAGCAGAGCCAGCAGCGTACGCACCACGAGAGAGCAGTCACCTGTGATATGTTTCTTGCTGGCAACTAGCAGAAATGAAAGAACTTTCTCTCTGTAGGAAAAGGAGGGTTAGAAACCTACTGTTGTTCTGTTGCCAGGCACGAAATCAAAGTCTGCTTTAATTTCTCTGCTTTTTTTTAGCAGTTAGAAAAGAAGGAGAAGATGTCTGCTTGCCTTGATCTCTTGTAAACAGTGGTGCTGTAAGATACGTAATGCACACTGCTAGATGATAAATCAGCAATCAAAGCATTCCTTTGTGTTGAATGAGTAATCTGGTCTTTTGTTTTCCAGTGTTCTTTTCTTAATCGACTTCACCCTCTGATAAAGAGGGAGCAAAAACATTAACTTATGAAATGTAATAACAAATTTTAAAGGGAACTGTTAACTTGCTTGTTGGGGGTGTGTTCGCTTAGAGTCTTCCCAGGACAAAAGGAATGTTTAAACAGGTAGCAAATCTGAGGATACATGACTGAATATTTTTTAAGCTGTGACATTCTCAATTATTAAGAATGGAATGGGCTATCTAAGCATTCTTTTTTTGCCACTGTAAAAATTTTCATCATCTGGCAAGAAAGGCTTTCTTATTCTGTCAGTTTTCCGCAGAACATAAGCAAGGTGATATACCTGACTACTGTGAATTTGGCACTTTAGAATTACTCTTGAAATCATCACCATCTTTACTGAGCTTTGAGTTTGCAGAATAAATTTTGCTCATCTATAACAACTTTAAAATAAATACACATAGTGACAATGAACTAAGCAGCGACTTGTTTGGTTGTTTTTTTCTATTTCACTTTACCTGTGATATGTGGTTCGGATGGCTGGAAAGTAATAGCTTTGAATTCACCATGGCAATGGCAATAAAGCTCTTTTCTGTCTCATTGTCTTTTTACAGTGCTTGCTGCATGATGTAGGTGGATTGGAAGCTCCAGAAAGAAAACAATTTTTCCACTATGCCAGGCTGTATGTTACCTGATAATATCTTATTGCAAATTGGAGGTTTGAGAGTTGAAATCTATTACAGGGAGGTTCCTTGGTCTATTTCAGAGGCAGGTTTTTTGTTTTTTTTTTTTTTTATTTTTCTGTCCTGGAAACAGGGGGTAGGGAAGGAGAGCAGAAAAAGTAACATTACCTTTTGTGTTCTGAAAAGTTTTGGTGAACGGCAATTGCCTTTCTCTTACAGAAACTTGTTCCTCTTAGAGGTTCTTTATTCTTTCAGAGAGCAAGTACATTTGCTTAGGAGAGAATAAAAAGTTTAAATAAAGAGTAATAAAGTTTTATAGCTTATTTAGCACTTCAGAATCCAAATATTGTCTCTTCTGTTCCTGAAAATGGCTTTTATATGCAGCAGTAATTTTGCTCCAGCTACATTTTCTGGCAAGGCTGATTTGGATGATTAAAAAGGGGACATTTTACTACATTTTCTACGGTAACATTTTGCCACTTCAGTGTTTCTAAAATAGCTCACATAATTTATTTTACAGTTGAGTTAACATTGACTAGAAATATAAAGCAATGACATCATGGCTTCCTGCCAGAAAAAAAGAAAAAAAAAAGGAAATTAGTAAAAGTGAATGCTGGAATGTAGTAAATGCAAAAGGGTTGCTGTAATAAATTCAACTACTGCCTGTGGTAAGGAACAAAGGTGCAGCTGGGTTTGGGTTTTTTTGTTGTGTGCTTTTGTGGGGTTTTGAGGGGATTTCTTGGTTGGTTGTTTGTCTTTAAATGAATGTTGAATCTCTGCAGCCTTTATAAGACTTGATAAATTTCAAGTCCATTGTTGAAAGTGACAGCAGCTGAATGGCAGGGTAAAACAAGCTATTCCAGTAAGTTTGACATAATTCACCTCTAAGGATTTAAAGCACAAAGAATGAAATATGTTACCGAGGTTAGAATTCCACTTAAGGAATTGCATTAAATTTGCCCTTCTTGTGTTTCAATGGTTTAAGTATTCTTAACTCAAGAATAAAATGCTAAGATAAGCCTTCTGTTGTAAAAAGGTTAAAAAAAATCAAGTACACGTTTGACCTCTGTATGTAGCAGTGACCACTTTATTTATACAAACTTGAGCCAGATTTCACTGTATCTAGTAAACTATAAGATTGTGGACTGTCTTGGTAAGGTAAGGGGAAACGGATGTGTAAATTGCCAAATTAAATGCTCTTTCTCAAAATAGTTGAGAGAGTTAGTGTGAATGCTATGTCTTCAACCACAGGAGAACCACAAAGACTGTTGTCTTTATCAAATAGAGCTGGACAGATGCAAATAATAAAGCCATAGCTGAAATGAAAGCGGAGCACCATGTTGTACTAGCGAATCGCTCCACCAGTGCAGAAACTTTTGACAGTGAGCTGCTCTTACAAAGCCTTGTGTGGTGAATCCGAATTGCCACTTAAGGGAAAAAAAAAAAGGAAACAAGAAAAGAAAAAAAAAGCTGCAAAGTTCAGTGTTGACTTCAGACTGTATTAACTTAGACTAAATACCGTGCAAGTTTTAAGATGTTGACATTGCTTCTTTCTTGAATATTCAGCCTTGGGTAGGAAGGAGCTTTAAAGATCACCTGGTTCCAGCCCCTCTTCATGGCAGGGACACCTCTCACTAGACCAGGTTGCTCAGAGCCCCCGTCCAACCTGGCCTGGAACACTTCCAGAGATGGGGCATCCACAGTTTCTCTGGGAACCTGTTCCAGTGCCTCACCATGCCATGAAGAAAGGATTTCTTCCTAACATCTAATCTAAATCTCTCCTCTTTTAGTTTAAAATTGTTCCCCCCAGCTTATCACTTTCCATGAAAAAATTTGCTCTTGCTCTTTTCTGTAAGCCCCCTTTAGATACTGGAAGGCTGTGCTAAGGTCTCCCTTGAGCCTTCTCTACCCCAGGCTGAACAACCCGAAATATCTCAGCCTGCCATCACAGCAGAGGAGCTCCAGCCCTTGGATCATCTTCGTGGCCTCCTTTGGGCTCACCCTTGTAGGTCCAAGCTTTTCTTGTGCCAAGGACCCCAGAGCTGGATGGAACACTCCTGGTGGAATTCATGAGGGCAGACTAGAGTAGGAGAATCACCTCTTTAGACCTACTGGGTTCACACCTTTTTAGATGCGACCCAGGATGCAAGTTTAATGGACTACATTGTCTTTGGATTGCTTTTAACTAATTCTTCTCAGAAAAGTACTGTTTTCTTTGTAGTAGACTCTCCAGTCTTATCTGATAATGACACTTTTTTTTTTTTGTGGTTTGAGTGATTAATCATCTTGTCTGAAAGAATTTATTTACCTTTTTCCAGTTCATAAAAAAGTGATTGCACTTTTTTCATATCAAGAACAAAGTACAAGTGAGCCTTTAATCAGGCTGTTCAACTGTTGGAATTGAAAATATTTTTTTTGTAAATTAGTATTTTACAACTTTAAGGAAAATGCTGTATATCTTTGCAAGCTAATTCAGTGAATTGTTCACCTAGCTCCCTCAAGATTTTATTTCCATCACAAAAATGTGCGTGACAAAATATCACTGCCAACACAGTGCTTCAGAAGATAAGGTGATCGCCTATTGAAACTCACCCATACAAACTCCAGGAAATATAAAAGGAAAATCTTGTTTGTTAAAGACAGATTGTTCCAACAGTGACTTAAAGATTATGTATTCTCCTTAATGCAGTTTTGCTGTATTGCATTTCCACTGCTGACATGCCAATTCTGTAATCAGTCATATGGGTAGTATAATTTAATTAAATAAGCTTGGTGTTTCTAAAATGTACAGCACTGTCTTAATAGACGTAACTATTTGCAAGATCAGAGCTTAAGTATCAGCAATTACTAGATGCTGATGATACGTGGACATACTGTATCAAATTACAGAATTTTATTACAAGCTGGTACAAATGTTTATTACAGCCAAATATGCTTGAGTACGGAAAAGACTTGTAAGGGCTATTTCTATGCTCTTTCATGTGACAACTCAAAATTCTAGAAGTTAGTCAAGTTCAACAGAGAAATTAGATGAGTTTAATGGGAAGATAAAATACTTGAATTGACTTGCAATTCCTTTGAGTCACTCAATTTAGCATTTTAAGAGCTAGTTTACTCTATGTTCACAGAGAAACCATGGCTCCTGGGCAAATGGTGGTATTAAATAGTACCTGTGATCTCTTGTGTCTTTGTGGTGAACCTGTGTGTGCTCCAGATCACTCTCTTTTTAGGTGATGCATGGGCCTGCAATATATTTATCAGTGTCTAAAGAGAACCAGTAACCTTGCTCCAGAGTTGCAGAACTTGCATGTGGTTTTCTTACTAAATTTTGATACTTAAATAAATCCTGCAGGTTGCCTACTTAGAGATTTTCATATAGCAAATTTATGATGTCTCTGCTACAGAACTAAAAGAAGTAGTTAGTGACACTGCAGGCACCTTGCTTTTGTAACTACATGGCTGTGTGCCTTGTTTGAGTAAAGCTGGTGGATGTACTCTAGTTGTAGAAGGACTTTCTTTCCACGTAGAGTGACAGAGATCTTAAGGAGTTTTGTTCCCTGTACAGTTCTGAGTGAAGCTCAGCTGCTGGTCTTGTGGGGACAGACATTGCCAATAGGTTTCTGCACAGCTGTGCATTGGTGGCACTTGGTATGTCCTATTATTTCCTTCCAACTTACATTTTTAATTCATCAGATCACTTGAGATACATACATACATACATGTATATGCATACATATATGCGTATATACATACATATATGTGTATGTCACTTGCTGTGCTGACAGCACAGCGCTGTAGCATGGCTCTGTCTGGGTAGATTTATTGGCCTGATATATCCAGGAGCCCAAGCCTGGTGGTGTCATCAGGCTTTTTGTCTGCATGCTTCATGGCCATAGCTATAGTATTCACTTTTCATGTGATACTTCTAAAGGGGGAAGAGGTTGTAGGTTTTATACGTTCCCAAAGTTAAAATTTCATCAATTTCATGTATTTCTTTCTATAGCAAGAAGAAGAAGAGTGGAAGCAAAGTTTCCAGAGGCATTAAATAGTCTTGTTGAAGGGATATTTTAAAGACAGCATTCTTAATTTGTGCAAGGTCAACATGTGAATTGTGGTTAGAAAACTTAAATGGCTGGTTGCTGTCATACAGCCATTTGACAGACTATTCTCTTCTCTAGCCACAGAAAGGGCTATAGAGATAACAGCCTGTTACGCATATAACTGTATGGCATTAAAAGACATCTATTAAGGAGCTCGGTGATTTTGTCCCGCATTTAACCCTTGTCATATAAGATTACCTACTTTTTTGTGCGTCAGGGCTTTGTAAGGATGTAAAGAGCAGAGTTGCTTGTCTCAAACACTGTTAAGGCCACAGCAAGACTTTGCCCTGAGATAAGCACAGAAGGGTGGATGGGGCTATCTCCAGGCCTGGTGGAGGCAAGATATGGTTAGCACCTCCTGGGTAATTCATCCAGACAAAAATTTCCACTTTGGCAAACCGTAAAGAAGCAGCTGCTCACACGCAGACATACCACTGGTCGAAGATCACCCCAGCTTATGGGACAGATGCCCTCTGTGACCACCAATGACCACCAAAGCCCCTCTCTCCCTCCCCCTCCCCCAAATACGCTTCCATGGATACCTGGAACTTGGACTGTAAAATAAGCCTCCACACCTGGAACCTGAGATAAGATAAAGATGGTACTATTGTCCAGATGTTATCCCAGACTTAGGGGGAGATTAACAAAGCTTGGGGAGAAGAATGGATCACTGACAATAGACACAAAAGAATGCAGAATTTACACACCACAAGGAAAGCCAACTCAGCAACTGTGCTGAAATCAGCTCCAACTGGGTAAAAGGTAATTCTGTCAAGGGGAGATCATGACCACCAACTCTCAACCCACTGTCTCAAGAAACCCACCAACTTAAAAGAGAAAGACTGAGCCTCTGTGCTAATTACCATAAGGAGGGAGGGAATCATTTAACCATAAGAATAAGAGAACTGTGGAGACAATGAGCATTAATTCCTTTGTTTGCTAAGATGTATAAACAGTAGCTGCTTTTAAATACACATTACTGGCATCTTTGGCAGAGGAGGGTTGGACACCAATTAATTTTTAATTAAATGACTTGTAAAAAACACTGCATGTCTGGAAAAGGGATGGAGAAGCCTTGTTGGATTATATTAGAACTTTGATTTTGGTCAGAAAAGTTTTCCTTCTGAATTTGTTATATGGGAGAAAATGTACCCGTAACATACCAAACACTACGAGCTTGTACAGCAGCTTTGGAACCAGAGGATGCTGCAGGGATCACTGGTTGTGTAGATAACACCTGCAGATTTCTCCTAACCTAACTAATCTAACTACTTTGGTTCAATGCTGCACAGAGTTGAGTTACTTGATAATAACAACTTAACATGCCTCCTTAGTGATTTCATTTACCATAATTCTTCCAAAGTCCAAACTGATAGAATAGAGAAGGGGAAATAAATAAAGAGCCACAAACTGAGTACAAAAGAAACTTTCATATATAAAGTAGCATTAGTGAATGAGAATTGGGAGTTCCTTTCAAACTGGGAAACATTAAAAAAGACTGAAGGAAAGACAGACCATATAGAAGAAGGAGTTCAGCAGGGAAGACAAGAAAAATAAAAATCTTTAACCCTGATGTTAGGAGTAATTTTGCTCCGAACTGAATTTCTTTCTTTGCATTTCAAACAGATGCAATTTGTCTTTCTGAAACTTCCCCTCCCATCCCACTCCCTACCCTGTCCCCTCCCCTTCCTCCCCCCCACCATTTGCACTCCTAAATTCTGCTGGTTTGTTGCAATTCATGTGTTTGTGTGTAACTTGCTGGGACAGTTGGCTGAATACTCTGGAGCCAACAGGTCACCCTGTGTCTCATGCAGCAGATTTTCACATACCAGCCTGGTACAGCCATGTTGTCAGAGTTTCAGAGTTTGTCACAGAAGAGGGTGGATTTTAAATGGTGGCTTTCTAGAGACCTCTGGGTTGTACAAATTTAGTGGGTTGGCCCTGTCTGAAAGCCAGGTGGCCACCAAAGCTGCTCCTCTCTTTGACTGGACAGGGGAGAGAAAATAAGCTCAAGGGTTGAGATAAGGACAAGATAGGAAATGGGGACTGCTGCCAGTCTGTTACACATTGTCTCTGCTGCTCCTTCCTCCTCAGAGGCAGGATTCCTCAACCCTTCCCCTGTTCCAGCATGGGGTCCCTCCCAGGGGGTGCAGGCCTATATGAACTTCTCCCATATGTGTCCTTCCCACGGATTGCAGTGCTTCACGAACTGCTCCCGTGTGGATCTCTTCCTTGGGATGCAGTCCTTCAGGAACAGACTGTTCCAGCACGCTTCCCCTGTGAGGTCACAAGTCCTTAAACCTGTGCCAGTGTAAGTTCCACTTCACAGTTTCACAGATCCTGACAGAAACCTGCTTCACCATGACCTGCCTACAGGTTCAAAACTGCCTTCAGACATCCATCTTCTCCAGCATGGGGTCCTCTGTGGGCTGCTCATGGATCTCTGCTCCACCATGCACCACCATAGGCTGCAAGGGCACAGCTGCCTAGCCACGGTCTTCGACACAGGCCGCAGGGGAACCTCTGGTCCAGCACCTGGCGCACCTCCAGCCCCTTCTTCACTGCCCTTGGTGTTTTCAGGGCTCTTGCTCTCACATGGTTTCACTCTCTGTTCCCTGGCTGTGCAATAACCATTTTTCTTCTTGAATATGTTATTCCAGAGGTGGCCATTGGCTTCGGCCTTGGCTGGTATTGGGTCTATCTTGGAGCCGGCAAGCATTGGCTGTATCAGACGTGGGAAGTTTGTTGCAGCTTCTCACAGAAGTCACCACTGCAGCCCTCCTGCTATCAAAACCTTGCCATGCAAACCCAATACAGTAAGGGTTTGTTATTGTTTTGCAGTGGGTTTTTGAAGGTGATGCCCTTTGAGGAGTTCATGATTGGCAACAATTTCTACACCTGCATGGCTGGTGTGACAGCCACCCCTCTCCTGATGAGCTAGCAGAAGCACAGGGTTGAGCTGAAGTGACTGGGCAGAGCGGTGGAAGAGCAGTTGGGCAGTGCATGGCTGCACGGGAGGGTCGCACCACAGAACAGAGCTGTGGGACATCAGCTCTCAGCCAGGTGAGGTTTCTGCTGCAATGAAGTGGGCACTGTGGTTCAGGCAGATTCATTCTTTGAAAATGCAATGGCATCAACATTCAGTACTAGCTCTTGACAGCCGTAGCTGGCAACTGAGTTTTCTTCTTGCGTGGCACTTTCAGAGCTTTTAGAAACATTGATTAATACATGTGATACCTTGAAAGAGAAGATAGAAAACTCTGATTATCTTACTAACTATGAACACCTTACAATCTTTTTGAGGGGTTTTGTTTGGTTGGTTTGGTGGTTTTTTGTTTTGGTTTGGTGGGGTTTTTTGGTGAAATCGAGTTAAAATTTGAGGGCAGAACACCAGTGTTTCAAAACTAAAAAAATGGCTATATATACATATATGGAATTAGTACAGGGATTGCCCAACTCTTTAAAAGTCTTTTGTTTCAAGACCAAAAGGAGATGGCTCATAATGAATCCCTTTGAAGGCATTTCACATTTGCAGTGGATAGGGAATGGGGAAAAGCATTGTGTCATAGTTTTGTAGAGACATCTTCAGATTTATAGTGTCTAACACGTTATGATTGAGATTATATGAAGACACATTTTTGGTAATTTATATATCCTGGTGATAAGATCAATTACTATCATTATCTACAACACTGTACGATCCAGTTCTGCATCAATTTTTTCAATCCCTTGGGAGTTTAGCTTGTATTGACGTGTGAAAAAGTACATTCTTATTGTGTTGTTCTGCTACATTAATATATTTTCACTTCTGCAAAACTTTTACGGTTCTTATTTCTTGTGGTTTTTAACTATTTGTGCCATGAGAATGACTCTTCTTGCCTCTCAGATGCTCGCTTCTAAGGATAAGATCTCACAAATGTTCATTGTGTATGAGTTCTCAAGTAGACACTGCACTTACTCCCAGAAATAGTCCAATTAAGTCAAAGTGCACCTTGGATCAAATCCAAGACCCATTAAATCAGTTGAAGTGTTTCCATTTACTTCAAAGGATGCTGGATCCAAGCCATCACATCTGCAGCTCTCCAAAAGTACCGTTGCTTATCTCAAATATACCTACTTAAATTCAATTAAGAGTAGAATAAAATCTCCCAAATAAAATGTGATGACACTCTGTGCCACAGAAAATTTTTAAATGCTGTATTATAAAGCATAATAGAAAAAAATCCAAATAACCAAATACTGTAACAAACATGATGACAGAGGCAGAGAGATTTCTTGATTTCAATCAGTTCTTGACTGAAATCAAGAACTGATTGAAATTTGCCAGAATTGCTGTCACTCACATCTTACTCATTTGATCTGTTGATTCATGTGACTTTCATTTACATATATACTGAAATGTGGATGAATTATCTTAGAAGTTGCAAAAGAATTCACCTGAATTGATCATAAGAAAAGCTAATTACTTATATAGTCTTGAATTCAACATAATAGGTATGACCTGAGTTGAAGGATTCATAAATTCTTGTAGTTGTACATGCCCAGGAAATAATTTAATAGATTTTCCTGAGATTTTTTTTTTAGTAGTGAGTCATCCCATGTGAATGGAAAAGAAATGTGGATGACAGCTTTTTCTGTAGGTGCCTAGTTCTTCAGAGCTTTCATGGTAAGATTGGTCTCAATATCTCTCAGCTTCATTCTTAGTAATCTGTGACCTGCTAAAGGAGATTTCTGTGTGTTATAAAGAAGATGTGTCAAAAAATTAATTGATCGTTGTAGATTGCTAGATTACTTGCTGGCTATTGTGTCAGTAAGTGAGAAATACAGAACATTTTTTAAAAATGATTTCTCTGACAAAAACAAGCAAAACAGCTATTAATTCTTCTTTCCCTACATAATTTAGGCTTCAGCCTGCACCATATGACTACTTTACTCCCATTACAGCCAGAGAGGACTGTTTTTCTGGATCAATTTACTTCCAGAAATTAACTCTCAGGGAAGAGTTAGTCCATGATGGTTATAAACGGACATCTGAAGGAACCACCTCCAAGAGGTACAATATATAATTGGCTGCAATAAAATTAATGAGGCCATGGAAATAAATTAATAGAACATATAGTCATGCATTTCAGGACAGATGAATAACTTCTCTGACATACACTTGAATCTAACAACTTTATTTAATCTATTTATTTCAGAGATTAGTGGGATCTCTTTGACGAAGAACAGATGTGATGCTGTCAGCAGTATCACAAAATCATTCTAATTATAAGGACTCACAGTGTAAGCTCCACAAATTGTTCACCCAAACATTTACCAGTGAAGTCCTATAGTTCAAAAGGAATGGAAGAAAAGAGATTTTGCCAGTTGTTTTCAAACTAGCAGTGCAGTTCTTGATTAAGAGAACTTGTCTGCGCATGAAGTATCAGTGAGGGCTGATGAACACATATTTGAATTTAATGTTATTCCTGCAGTTACACTGCACTTACTGAGTATCACATATTTCCAGTAATTATCTTATACTGTGACATTCAGCCTCTATTTCTGTTTTCCAGGGATTGTTTAGGACTTTTATAATATATGTCATTATTAGAACTATTTTCTGAAAAAAAATTCTATAGATGGATCTTCATTTGCAAACTTCTCCATAAAGCTTCTTCTAGGTATTTGTTACTCCAAATTTGAGTCACTGGTTCAACTGGGCTGGATGTGTAGTTTGCGAAGAAATAGTGAAGTAATTATTAAAACCAGGTTATTTTTAAAGTAAGATCTAGATGTCTTGGGTAGCCCAGTATAATTTGAACAGCGTATCCTATAACATAATTGAGGATGCACACCCAGAAAAATGAAATGCAAGTCACTTTTCCAGGCAGACTCTTTTNTCTACCCAGAAAAAAAAAAAAAAAAAAAAAAAAAAAAATCATTTAATAGCATGCAGCATGACTTCATTTTGAAAGTTATAGCTATTGACCAGATTTCTTGGACTTTTACTCCCTCCAGGGTGTCACCCTGTTGCACTCCTCTAAGGACATTTTTGAAGAGGTCAAATTCTGCTCTGCTGCAGTTCAGGGTTGTGATCTTACTTTTTGTACTGTTCCTTCTCTTGTCTCATGGTTCTGAGCCCCACCATTTCATGTTCCCTGCAGCCAAGTCTTCCTTCAGGCTTCACATTCCCAAAGAGACCCTCCCTGGTTTTGGATATGAGATCCAGCACTGTACCCATTGTGGCTGGTTTCTCTAGAGATGGGTGAGGAATTTGACATTGATATCCTTCATGAACCACCTGGATTGCTTATGTACTGCTTGTGTTCTCTTTCTAGTACACATTAGGATAGTTGAAGTCCCCCAGGGCCTGTGAACCCACATTTGTGTGGGCCTCACCCACTCATTCTTCCTAGTCATTTTGTTCAACCTAACAGTGCAAATGAAAGAGGATTCAAAGCTAAAAAGCTATTGTAAGATGTCTTGCCAGATCAGATAGCTTGAAATTTATCAGACTTACTTTGTGGGATGTCCAGCAGGGTCTGTTTTTCATTCTTGTCTAGTGAACTAATGAGATTTAGTGCAGTGACTGTTCATTTAGAGATCTCTGTATTCGGAGATTGATAGCATTGTGAATCAAAAATAATCTTCCAAGAGCCATATCATCTCAGTGGTGATGTTTGTCTCTGGATGCTGATAGAGTGTTTGCTTGTACGAATTAGATGTAAATATAACTTTGTAAAGAAAGAAGAGTGATACATTTGCTGGTGCTGCATGGCTGCAGGTCCATTGCAGCTTCTGAGTTTGTCAGTCATTCAACTTCTGATTGACTTACTTTGGTGGTGGAAAGTCTGAATGGGCTCGTTCTGCTCTTCTATCACAGGAATTTTTTTGCTGTGGTCGTGTCCTGTTTGTCAGAATCAATACTATATGATTCAGAACTCATTGTGATGATCAGTCTGACTTAAAGAGTAAACACTGAGTAACCAATTTCATTCTTACCTTTCTATTTCAATAGTCCCAATAGTGGGCTTTATTTCACAGCATAGAGAGTTTTGTGACCAAGAGTTTTCTATATCCTGAGAAGCTATTCAGATGACATAGGAATGACCCACAGAAGGTAACTTAAAGACCAGTTCCACTTAGATATGCCTCATTTGGTAATTTACTACAAATCCCAACAAAACTTGGGTACAAGTATTTTTTGGTTTTTTGTATTGCTACCTCTAAAGCTTCCTATTCAGTGAGGTATTGGAAGCAAAAAATACTAGGAAAAAGAATCTATTCAATACTAAAAATCACCATACCTAGGAGTCTTTGTTTGGACCGAGTCCTGTGGTGCTAGGTAGTGCAGTAAATTGCAAATAGAAAGAGATGAACCCAAACTGATCAAATGTAAACTATCAATAACTGTGTTCTCTCCTTGTTGTCTCTTATCTAGTCAGATAAAGAATCACATAATGGCTCAATTTCACTCATGTTGGAACAACTGAGGTCTTCAGTTACACTTTAATACTTACAAGGATAAAACTGCTGTTCAGTGAGGAAAAGAACAGCTCCCTTAAGGAATGCAGTAGTCTTGAAAAACATTGATAGTTCACGACAATGTCTTATGAAATTGTATTCAAGATTAACATGTCTATAGCTGGAGATTGAAGTCGTGATGAGTATTTTCTTGTTAATAACTTTGTAACTAAGAAGCGAGCTGGTACTGCATCTGTGGTCCCTGCTTCATAACACCTAAATATAACTCAGCCAAACTCTTGGGTACAGCACGGAAGCCAAGAGACGGGTCACCTTTCACGGAGGAATTATGCAGTGTTTAGTCCATTGCAGTGTGGAGGGAAACAGCCCAGCAGCCCTGCTATATATTAAAGTTATAGTTGTAGCCTATAGGGAATGATTTACTGAGAGATACTGAAGAGCTTTTCTCTTTTACAACAGACTCTTTAAGACAATATTTCCTGCCTAACCTTATGTGTAATACAGTTATTGATAGGGGAATTGCACTGCAAATATCTTGACATTTCTCCAATAGCCAGGTCACCTTAGTTGCTGAAAGTTTCAGTGGCCCCTCAAGGCCCATTTTATTAGTTATGAGTCATTAATCACAGAAATGTATAGACAGCAACTGACTCCCAGCACTGAATTTAGTGGGAAGTACTACCACAGTCCTTAAATGTTGAGAATAATTTCAAAGTGAACCTTAAAGTTGCTGGTTTCTTTAAAAATCATTGCCTGTCTTTTTTTCACCCCTTATGAAAATTGACCCTCAACATTTCCAAGGGGTGTTTGACCACTCTCCACACTTTCTTACCTCAAAAGAAATGTCTGGCAGCATGAAGTCAGTAGTACTGTCATGGCAGGCATCAATTAGGACATGTGAAGAAGACAAAGATGGTGATCTTTCAGCCTTTCTTTGCAAAATCGGAATTTACAGTAGACTTGGAGAAATACCCAAGGTCTCCCCTACCTCTGCAACTTTGCAGTCATTTTGTATGGCAGGAAAGATGCACCCAAAATATGATGTTAGTGGAAGAAGAACTTTGCAGGAAAATAGATGTTCTTTCTTTCAGTACAGACCACAGCAAGAGCAATATTTCTGGACTCTGTTTATTTCATTGCATGATAGAGCATATTTAGGTATAGCCAAAGGTGTAGCCACATCTTTATTGGAGTGTTCCAAGAGATATTTCAGAAGGACAATGACTCTTTTAAATTCTTTTTAGCATGCAAAATTATCTCTGAGTATGGCTGCCTGTTCTGGAATTATAGCCCTACTTGTAATTAAGTCCTTTTTCTTCCATGGTGCCCTGGTGTTAACTGCCAGTCAGCATCATTGTGGTTAGGAAAAGAAAGTTCTGAACTGAAGGGACTATTCCAATGGCAATGCTCTATCTCCTAAGTACTTAAAAGATGAGACTTTAAGTTTTAATACCAAACTGTATATTTGTCTGGGTTATTTATTTTATTTTCAGGAAAGACTACTTCAAAATAGCAGCTTCCTTAAGTTTTCTTAAGGACCATGAACTGAATTATGTGACTGTAGCAGTAAAGATATATGAAATTCAGTGAAACTTAGTGGGAGCATTGGTTCTCTTTCCTAAAACTCTCTTTCACTCTTTAGGAAATTGAAGTACAGTAGGGCTATAGTTCAGCTCTGATACTAAAGCTCTATCTGGGAGCTTGAATAGCAGTTAAGAGGAAAATATATGTAAGTGCTGGATTTTTTTCTTCATAGTTGTGTCATACATAATATTTAGAGACTACACTTTTAGCTTTTTATTATTTAAAACAGTATTGATGTGCAGCCTGCACAGTGGAAAGAAATCCTAAATATCGCCTGTAACGAGAAGAGGTGGTTTGTTTCTCAATGAACAGATTAAAATGTTGCAACCCTATGACTGCTCGTGTCTGCCAAATAGGTTAATAATGCACACAGGACATAATAATTTCATATACTGTACATCAATGAGTCTTTCAGCAGGTGCAGACCAGAGGAAGAGCAGACCAAAGCCAGACTAGAAGTATTTACTTTACCTTGCTGACTATTTGGACTGGATTTCAGCCACCAAACTGTACGTCATCATCTTCTCCCTCTTACTGACCTCATTGTTAAAATTAGTCTTTTTAGCTGCTGGACCTAAACTCATTATTACATAATTTTAGCCAAGACTTATAAAGGGACTTTTTGAGAGTGGTGTTTGCTAGACTGGAATAAGGTTTCCAAAACTAGGTGAATTCATCCAGAAAGATTTTTGAATACGGACTCTATTCATGGAAAAAATAACATTTGTCCTGGTTGGCTTGGATGAATTGTACAGTTTGTCTGTGTAGTGTGGAGGAGGGATTCTGCAGTATGTGCTGTTTACAAAAAGCTCTGTGTGCTGTCAGGGAGTGGAAGCACGCTCTGAAGAATTGCTCTGCCATGGATGTTCATCTCCAAGCTGATTCCCTGGTCTTTTTACCCTTGATTCACCACCTCCACGATCACCCCTCTGTGGAGGTTGAAAAGCCCCAGCGCACTGCTTCTCCATGTTTTATGACAGCTTCTTCTCTCTTCTGTGTCCCAGTCAACAAAAAGGCAATTGAAAACGTTGTCTTCAATAAATGTAGCACATACTTTTGGTCAGAAGATTCAGTGAAAGAATCCAAAAAGATTTCATTATGTCCTGAGTATTTTTCAGTTATAATTGCAGGACCGATTTGATTTCAGCCCTTAGGTTTTGCAAACAAAATATGTGACTGCTGTTGGACCACTCAAAGGAAGGTAAATATGATCAATGCTGAATTGTTCATTTGTGGTGAAAAGTTAGGCATGGAAACAAAGCATACGAGTTCCCAAACTACAGAAAATGTCAATACCAGTCCAAAATTGGATAAACACTACTTCAAAACAGAGGAAAAGACAAAGGTAACTTAGACCAGGAAACAGTGTTGCAATGCTGTAAGATCAAGATCATTCATAAAAATAGTTGATTACATTATTCTAGAACTGGCTAAATTTTTTTGAGGACTACATTGTGTCTAAGCCGTATGAAAAATATGTTTTCAAATGGCTGTCTGCCTCTCGTGCCTCGGACCTCTGTGGTCATATCTTCCCCACAACAGGAATGAAACCAAACATAATGGAAGGCTCATCATGTAAATTTACAGGAAGATTTTGGATTCAGATGAAGTGCTAACACAACAAATCAAATTCTGAAAGCAAATAAATACTAGTCTTTCTTGAGACAGCCCTCTATATTTAAGCATGGAACAACTAGCAATTAAACAAAGAAACAAATGAAATCAACTGTATTTACTTGGTTTTCTGTTTTCTGTGCCTTTAGGTTGTTCTCCATTCATGTTTTTATGATTGAATTTAAAACCAGCAGTTTAACAGACACTCTTTGTAAGTGTTAGAAAATTCAAGATCTTGTAACTTTGTGGTTCCTTCAGGAGTCTTCAAGTCTTATTCTTCTCTCCCTTTCATACATAATTATGCACACATCCTTGTGTAAAGAGTTTTTTTGAGATTGCAATCTCTGACACTTGTGAGATTCTTTACAAGGGCTATAACAAAGTGCAGAACTGAAGGCAGTGAGATCAAGTCAATGGAAATGTGCAGAGTATATGGCATAAGGTTTTGAGGCTCTTCTTAGTGAAAAACAATCTAAATTTCAGAATTCAAAGTCAGCTTTAATTTAGATAATACTATGGTCAGAAAGGACCAAGCTTGCTAACAATGACAAGTACATATAAAATTGTGAAATCTTAAATGCACATATGTAAAGTTCTTTTCATGACTGGTCAATTGCAATATTTCATTTCCACAGTCACATCTTTTTAGTGTCCGGTGTTTCTGGCCACATTTTAGCTACTATGGTAGCTAAGGGATAACTGTAAAGGCCTCGTGCTCTTTCTGAAGGGAAAGTAGAGCAGAACAAGCAGGAGTAAGAGACCGCAGATCATGCCAACCTCCTCTCTCCAGATTTTGCCTTTCCTTAGCTGATCTGCACCATGCTGCCTGTAGCTCACTTTGAAACTTCTCAGTGCACTGTCCTACCCTTGAAACAGCTCAGTTTCCCACAGAACCAAACTCATCTGTCTTCTGTATGTTCCACTGAAAAATCTGTGTCCAGAGAGATGATTAATGCACATAAAAATAAAAGGTCTGAAACAGCAAAGCCATCTGGGTATTTGTCCATGGAATAGGTATAGCAAGTGTGCAGTTGTAACTGTTACCCCATTAAAATCAAAATCCACTCTGGAAACACTTGAAAATCCAATTCACATTCCACACCCAGTGTCAGACCTTAACGTTACTGATCAGCCCCACTTTGGGGCATCAACCCCACCCCAGGGCATGACCATTATAAACTCAAACTCATTTTCTCTGGGTGGATGTTGAATCTATGCCGTGGGGTGCTAATCTTCAGATCCATTTCTTGGTGGACCCCTCAGACCCCCATCTCGGGTCCAACTCCTTCTTCCCCATCACCTTACAATACCATGGATACTGCAGACCCCAGATCGGACCCCTGCTAAGATCCACAAGGGTGGACATGATCTGTGTGGGGCAGCCTGTCTCACCCCCTTATGGGGGGGTCTCAATGCTCCCTGATGCTTACTTTCCGTGCCAGGATTGCTGGCATTAAAACCAGGGAGTCAATTCTAAGAGTGGCTTGGGATTCATAGAAACATTTTAATTTTTTAGCCGGTACTGCAAATTTGCAATTACTGTATGTCCAACGGCAATGATTAAACTGCCTTTCAATAAATGGATAATTAAAGGTGAGCCCCTAAGTGGCTCTTCATTGCCTCAAGCCTTTTATACCTTCCCTAACACTACAGTAGGTCCTAGAATCTTCCCTAGTTGATGACAACGTGATTATTATTACTATTGTAATACTTCTTTAAAATATCTTTTTAATTAAAAAGTATCTTAACACTGATGTTTTTCTTTACATCCACATAGACATTAAGGGTTCCCTTTAATAATTTTGCTTACTTCTCTCAAAAATTGAGAGAATCTTTAGTAATAATCTTTAGTACTTTGATTGCTCAGCAAAAGATATGTGTAGATCTAGTGAGCACTGTACATAGCCAGCCCAGTTAGAAAAAAAAAAAGTTGGCAATAAGAAATGGTTATTTGCTCCCAGTGGGTGCATAAGTAATAAACATACACTTGTAATCAATGACAACACTGAGACCTCATTGGCAGGGGCAAAAACACAGGAAAAGAAAGGGCAAAGAGCCAATATATTTATATTGAATCCTAGTTTCAGGAAATCAATTGCGAAACCATTAAATTCAAATAAAGATATTTATGGTAACGAAATTTATGAACAAATGCTTGCATGACTTTTCAGTCCAATCTAGCAATCCTAGTGACATGCATGAAAGCCATTCTATGTTGAGCCCTCCTTCATACGAGTACTAGATTATGCTCTTCCAGTTAAAATTTAGTTGACCCATCAATAGACAAAGAAAACCTACGCAGAACACATGAGATCCTAACTGTAGTCTGCCTTAAGGTGAGCTGCTCCAGCACATGGGATCTAAATGTCAAATCAGAGGCCAACAAGATGCCTTAGGAATCTCTGGGCTATCTTTTGAGACAGGGAGACAGCTTTCATTGTGTCAGTAGAGAGAAGTGTCTGAGGAGGACACTATAAATAGTTGATTTGAATGTACTGGCTTCATAGACTCACTCCTTTTAAATTTCTGCTAGACATTTTCAAAGAGTTTACTCTCCTGCTTTCTTCACATGGTTATCCTTTCTTTTGCACCATTTACAAGTATTTCTGTTCCACAAATCTCTGTGTCTGCATAGGTGCTGACTCACTAAAGACAGTTCACCTATCTGAGATATGGGCATGTATAGACATTTTGGTTTTCCCCACAATTTAATTGTTTAGATTATATATTCTGACACATAGTAATTTTATGCAACGAAGCCCCAAAGAGAATAAGATTAAAACATGAAAATAATGTATTTTCAATAAAACATTCTCATTTGACTTTACAATGCACATCCAACGCTGCTTTCTAGGAAGGGAAAAATGTTTCCTTATGAACTATGCAAATCCTAGTCTGCCTTTCTTTCAAGAAGAAGAGTACAGCTTTCTATTTCTATGACTAAACCATCTTTTTCTGTTTTATGATTAAGTCCATTGCTCATATGAATGGCTCTGATAGAAGAGCATCACTACAGTGCAATTTTCTGAATAGGTACAGAATAAGTGTTTGCTATTGTATTTTTGTACCCATGTTTCCCAAACAGAGTGATATTGTAGGACATCGAGCCCTTATGAGATAGTAAATAAACAGTAGCAATAGAAAATATCTATTAGCTGAGTTATTTACTATTAAGAATATCTGTAGTTAAGTTGGAGTTCTACTTGCTGGCAACTACCCAATACCACCCTAATCCTCTCTGCTCCGCTGCAGGTGACAGCGGACAGACCCTTGTTGGCAAAGATAACCATGCTGACTTCTGGCAAGCTGGCGTGACCAGCTGGAGAAAAGGCTGTGCCAGAGCCAAACTGCCCGGAGTCTCCACCTCCACTCAGTACTTCCACAACTGGATCCTGGTCCAGATGGGCCTAAGCCTAGCACCAGCACCTACTACAACGCCAACGCCAGCCTACATCTCAACTCCCACGCAGATGCCATGTCCAAGACCAGCTCAGCCCTGTCCATTTCCAGGTGAGAAGTTGCTGCAATTCTTTAATCTGCTGCAGGAACTCTTGCAGTTCCTAAGGGGAAAAATGTCTTGAGCAGCAGGATGGATCTGGTCCAATGCAGGCTGCAGTGGACCATGACCCATTCCTTCTGGGGCAATGCCTGCTGATCCACAGGCAGCCTCAGTGCCAAAACCTGCTCTGTTCTGCCCATGTCCCTCTCTGCATGCACATAAATGCTGATATTGACTTAGTTTTCACAGCTAGCGATGTTTGCAGTCCTACTCAGTCTCCTGACAGTTTGTAAGTGTCATTTTGCATGATAAATCTGCATGTAACCATGCACTATATATTTTAGCAAATAATTACTTTGAAAATATTTGAGTTTTCATGTTTCACATGAAATAGATCATGAATGGATAGGCAAAAAAAACTTTAGCTTTACAGTTACAGCATACCTGTACGCGAATTATTCAACATGCTTTTAAGAAAATAACATTCTTCTTTTTCAGAAAGAACATGTTCCTTATGCCAATCCTCACAATACAGGAAGCCCATTACACAGTGCTGAGTGGAGTTTGTTCTGAAGAAAGAAAGAAAAACTTTCAGCAGCCTATGCAGCTAAAATGCATTCTCTAACAAATGTAGAGTGAGAGTTTCCTCTTTTCTTCCCCAATTATGCACTTGAGTCAATGAGCCTAAAAGCAAAGCAAGAGGACAACATCAGATTTAGTCCTTGAAGAAATGGTGCATGAGCATGAGGGGTTTTTTGTCAATATGATACTTCAAATTATTATTCTACAATAGAATTTTTTCTTCCTTGCCATGTCTCACAATTTGTTTACAGTTCTAAATACAAAATGCATGATCCTGTACTAGATTATTCTGTGGGAATGATTTGAAAGGAAGTTTGTCCAGGAAAAAAGGTCAGTAGAAGATTAAATCAATGTGGTTGTGCTCTGAGAGGTCAAGAGCTTACCAACATGGAGTAAGGCACCCAGCAGTTCCAAGCCCATCACTAAACCATGTCCCTAAGGGCCGTATTTGCAGGTCTTTTCAATACCTCCAGGGATGGTGACTCATCTACATCCCTTGTCAGCCTGGCTATACTAGTGTTTAGTAATTCTTTGGTTGAAGAAATTTTTCCTAATATCCAATCTAATATCAATCAGCTTAAATCAATCCCCTTTGCCCTCACCATGTCTTTGTACAACAGTGTTTCAAACAAGACATGGAACCAGAATACTGTGTAAAAGACAAGACAGAATGGTAGAACAGTAAATGTGCATTGCAACTATTTTCATAAGAGCCCTTCAGATGCCATATGGCTTTATTAATCTTCTGATAATGAAAGCAGAAATACAGCACATCATGGCAGATGAAATGCTACTCAAGAGGCATGGAAAGCTCATAGGTCACAATCTTGCTGGGGTTTTTTTTGTACTTTTTTTTTTTTTAAAAATAGCAACAGGAAATGTGTTCGTGATTGGGTTCACCTTCAGAAAATCCTGGATGCTGTGGTATCCTAGGTCCTGACCTGGTTGCCCTTGTTCCTTTGTCCATAGTGGAGCTTGGGAAGTGCAGAGAAAATAGCATTGAAAGAAATCTGTTATGACAAATAAGTTTGGTTGCAGTTGTCTCCACTTATTCTGGTGCAGGCAAGTTTCTGTCAGAGTAACGAAGGGCTGTGACAGGGAAACCTGCAAAAGCAGAGAATAATCTTACGCCAAGAACGTGAAGATAGAGCAGAGTTGTGAGAACAATTGGTCAGATGCTTCACCGAATCTGACAAGTCTTGTGTTACTGTGTTACAGAAAAGCCCAGAAACTCACCATTATGTTGTGGGCTAAAAATAAACTATTCCTGTTCTCAGAGGACTCTGCCTGAAGCCCAGTGTCAAAACACAAATAAGGCGTATATGGCAGGAAACCTGTATGTATTCTGTGCAGTATGTTCTGGCTGCAACCAAGGAATCTTTCAGTATGTGTCTTTTGCAGGTGAACATGCACTGGCATTGCGCTCCTGACAGTGAGGTACACCTTCCTTCACTTCATTATCATCTTCTCCCCCATCCCTTCAACTGTGTATTAAACTTTGAAAGCAGTGAAGTTGAGAAGAGGGAGACCTTCTGATCTCCCTGTAGTGGTGCCAAACCCACTGATATTTGTGCACTTCTCCGGAAGAAAAGAGAACATTTGGGAAAGTCATGACTTTGCAGTGTAGAGGTTGTCTCAGCATGAAAAGCCACTCTAAACCTGGGAATTCAAAGCACTCTTGGATCATTAGCTGTCTTGCTGATCAAGAGCTTTTGTTAATCAATATGGCTTAGGCGGCATGCTCTTAAAAATTACCATTCTTTGTCTCCGTCCTCCCAGCCAAATGTAACAAACAGCTAATAAACATCAACACTGTGTAATAAATTTGATAAATTGCCAGTGAGCAAGCCTGAAGTGCTTTTATATGAAGTGCTCTGTGGATCTCAGCACATCATTTAGCTTTGTTTAATCCATTGCTCTTAGCTGTGGCATGTTCTGATACTTCTTTATTACAGCCTAATGTAATATTTGTCTCTATGAGGATTTCTTGAACAAACACCTTGACAACTAAATTCTCTGCCTGCTGGGACCTGCAGACATTGCTCAGGTGCTGTAGGTGCCCATTTGTGTCTGACTACTGCCTGCCTCTGGTGTTTCCCACCAGAGATGGATACAATCTGCCTTTCAAAAAATATTGGTATTTCCTGGAACTTCATATTTTGAGTATATTGTTTTCCTTCATTGTCCATACACACCAGCAGGTCAGTAGATATCCTAATGTTAAGTTCTAATGCAGGTCTTAAAAAGTCAGTGGGGATAAGCTATATTTCACCAGTGCTATTCTGCTTTTTAGCATAACTGAATAAGCATCAAAGCCTGTCTGCATCATTTTGGTAGGACATATTTTATTATTTTCCTGCTATTTTCCACTAAGACATTTTGCATGGGTATAATGGGAAGTAGGATTTCACCTGTATTTTTTTGTGAAATGTGTCTCCAAGGTAATTTCATAACAGATACTTCATCTAAAAATGAAACACTTGATAAGCATAATCTCCTGTTTACTTGTGTTTGGTAAGACTGTCTCAGGAAAGTTAAGAGATTTTTTTTTTCTGGTAGAAATAAACCTCTTCCTCTTCCAAGAGCTATTTTTAACAGTGTCGAGAATATCATCTCTTTTACTTGCCCAGGCTTATTTTTGGCCGTATGCATTTTTCAGTGCCTCTATTCGTTTGAACCTAGGAAAAAAAATTATCTAGTTATTAACTTTTCTGGAACACAGATGATTTTCATGTGCATTAAAAAATACTTCTTTCATGTCAAGCTGAGGAATTGCCACGCCGATATCTTTCAAGAAGATCTCCTCTTGGTTGAGAATGCCCGCTCTTAACTGGTTGCAGAGTGTGGGTATATGCTGTTTGTCTCATCCTGAGTCCCCGTGACTTTTAATAAGGCTCATCTTTAGCAGTGTCTCTGATATCCCTTGATGATTTACAGGCTTTTTGCTTGTGTACTCGTCTGCTTGTTTTTGTGAAAATTCAGGAACTTTCTCCTCTCTCCTTAAGCGTCTATCAAATACTATAAAAATTTGTTTGAACTCAAGTGTTAATTGAGCTTGTAACTCTGATGCTTTTGCCCACCTTATTTTTGGATATGGGAACCTTAGTTTGGTGTTGTTTAGCATTGAAGATAAATGTTCCTTCTGGCTAATCTTGTTTTCTTGTGTGCAAAAGCAAAAAAAAAAAAAATCAATCAAACAAAACTCTTCACCTCTGTAGCTACAGACCACCTCCCTCCATTTTCCACTATTCAAGAGGACAGATGCCAGGCTTTCACTACTACTGCAACGTAGAAAAGTACAATTTTGACCATTTTTTAAGATAACAACACCAACAACTTCCTTGCATGCGTCATACATGTGTCATACTCCCAAATCTAAACTCCCTGGGGGCCTTCCTTACTGAAATCTTCAACTTAATTTAACTTGTTTCCAGAAGATAATCTTGTGTCTATCGGTTATCCCTTCCCAGTAGTCTTCACGTGTTGGTGCACACAGTCAAAATGGCAGCATGTTCTTTGAAAAGCTGAAACCCTTTCTGTATCTTACTTCTTCAGCTGTGGCTGTGGTTGTGTGTTTTGAACCTTGAGATGCACTTAATGTTTCCTGTTGCCTTTAGTTTTGCTTTTGAGCTCCTAGTCTAGAGCCTAGTACCTTTGGCTCCTTTAATATTCTAGTGAAGCACTGTATCTAATGAATTTAGTCCAAATAGCAAATCACCAATAACAGTGATTTTGTTGACTGCACATCTGCTCTGCTGTGATCTGCTTTGATAATTGCCCTTACTAATAATCAGCAGAACATCTAGCAAGGTATCAGACGTTCCTCACAAAATTGCTGCCTGATAAATAGCACAAAATATGTCCTCTTTTTCCTGTATTAGTTCATTATGGGATTTCATACTTAAGAAACCATTTTGGAATTTTTAAAAGGCTTATTATCTTTCAGACTAACTTGCATTCAGGCAAGATATTCTGCACTGAAATATTAAAAAAAAAATACACAGCACTTGAAAGAATTATTTTGGAAAAATTTTAGTGAGAGACAGTGTTACTAACATGTTTTACAATGATTCACATGTAACCAAGATCTCCTGAGAAACCAACCTCAATCTGTTTCCTGCTTTCCCTTATTTATGTATTTTCATGACAAAAATTACGTTTCACTTATCTAGAAATTTACAGACATATCTTTAGGCCAGATCCTTGTAGGTTAAAATGGAATGGTGAGTGTTTCAGCTTCGAAGGGGTCTGGAAATCTCTAAGTCTTTATCAGAATTCACATTTAAAGATTTGCAGGGGATTTTAAAAGCTATTAAACCTGTTTGGACTGCACTTCCTTAATCAGTTGAACTGATTGAAATTATGTGAGTCCAGTGCCAAGGCTATGCTCTTTTGATAATCAATCCCATGGTAAAGAGAATGAGATCTTATAGAAATGTGAGGCAGGATTGGAATTATTATATAGGCAATAAGAACAGATAGGTAAGAACATGTCTGACTAGCAACTTCAGAAATAGACAAAGGAATTAAAACTTGACAATATCAGGAAACCTTTCCAGATACCTTACATTAAGTTGAGGATCTCTGTAACTACTTTCTTATTTCAGCCAGGAATCTTAATCAGCATTAACAAAATTTCAAACCCAGAAACCACGAGCACTTAAGCCTATGGTACAATGACTTATGATCAATATGATCATTTAGTACTGTGTTTTCATATAAATTCTTTTCGAATATATAATTTTGGGACAACAAATGACTGGGACATCTTATACTCTAAAAAAAAAAAGTTAAATAATTGCAAAAAACTCTGGAGCTCCACAAAGAGAAAAGAAAAAAAAAGAAAAAGAAAAAAAAGAAGAAAAAAAACCACTGTAAAATAAATCAAAATGACATTATCAAATTACGCAATACGGTTAAGGTAAAAAAGTTAAGCTGATCTGTACTAGTTATAGTCTGCAAACTATTTTTCACTGTAGGTATTAGTCATAGCAGGAAAGTAGTACCTACAAATACTGCTGTAAGACAAAAGAGGTGGGGATTTGTTTCACCAACCGAAGCTGTAAAACAAAGTAGTAAATATTTGAGTAATGGCTTTGAAGTCTCTATTTCATAG
Organism: Mohoua ochrocephala; assembly: GCA_013398855.1. Classification (NCBI taxonomy): domain Eukaryota; kingdom Metazoa; phylum Chordata; class Aves; order Passeriformes; family Acanthizidae; genus Mohoua; species Mohoua ochrocephala. The sequence continues at coordinate 4,467 of VZTA01013502.1, read as the reverse complement.
CTACTTACCTACCTGCCTATTTATATATGTCACTGACTTTTTAGTAGCTTCCTCAGCTGTGCTTGTTCAGATGATAGAGAATTGTTTGGTCAAGGGTGGAAATTTCCTGGAGGGTGTCCAGGAAAGATTCAGGGGGAGATCAGCCCCAAGTACATGCATTCTTGGATGCTTCCTTTATGCACAGTAGCAAAGGCAGAGACTTATGGTCTGTAGCATTGATAGCAGAGTTCTATACCTCACTGCAGGCATTACTTCATTCACTTTAAATTCTTGAATGCATTTTGCACAATTCTACTTACTGGACCTTTATTCCAGGAGACTTGACGAGGAAGGGGTTTGGGTTAGGATTGCAAGGGTGATCAAATTTGTATTTGGGGAAGGACAAAAACTTAGGTTTAAACTGACATTTCCTTATGGGGAGAAGGAGATAGTATAGACATTCTCTCAATCATGTGTGAGGTTGTACTTTTAACAAATAAACGAGCAATGTTTTTCTAGCCACCACTTCCTTTTGTAGTCATACTCATTATGACCTATTGTTACTGCCAACAGAATATGAAAAGTAACAATAAATGGATAATTTCTGCAACTTTTGATCGGGGAGTTGAGTAATAACCACATTTTTGAGGCTTCTTGTACTTGTCTATTTACTAAGTTCTTGAAATAGTGCTGTGTTCCATATGCAAAATATTAAAAGGTCCATTTTTAAATTTGCTCAGCTGCTGGAACATTTTTAAGTTGCTTTCAGATAAGCATGCTCATGCAATGAGCTAATAAGCATATAATTCCACTGGCGGTGCTGCTGGGAAAGGAAATTACAGGTCAGAAAGGCATCGGTTTCTAGTGAGGAGCACAGTTTGGTCAGTGTGTTTAAAATTACTTGGTTTTTAAGAAAATTTCTCTCCTCTAATTCCAACACCCAATTTAGGCAAAAAGAAACCCTCTGAAACGGTGAAAACCTTCGCCAAAGACTTTTCCAGCTGCAGGATGCAATCCCCATGAAAGCAAGCTTAAATAAATAGACAGATTCCCGACTTTGACTGGAGAGGGAATGGTCTCACATGAAAAATGATTACTCAAGTTGATGGAAGGTTATAACATCCAGCTCATGCTCTGTGCCAGCTAAGAGCTTTTTGTGGCAAGATGTAGCAGTTCAGTGTTGCATGCAGTGCCATGCAGTCATCCCCTCTTGTCTGGAAGTCTCCGCAGAAGAGCCGTCTTTTTGTAGGCAGGTGAGTACTGTAATTCAGTTTTACAGCTGAGGAAACATGTTCTGGAAATCTAAGATCTCTGCAGTTCAGTGCCTCCTAATTTATCCTGGATACGTACAGAAGGGAGAGTGGCTCACACCAAACTACACATAACAGTCGAAAGAAATTTGCATAGAAGGTGGCAATAGAAATTTTCAGCTGTAAGTATGATGTAACTTTTAGAAGACCTTTTGCTATTCTAGATGATTTGAAAGGCACTTACAATCCCTTATTTAAATAATTTGAGGGTAGATGTGCATTTTATTCTCAAAAACTTGCCATTTAGCTCCAATTCACACTGCTGATCTCTTCTCCTCCCCACTCTCCCCTCCCTAAAAGCAAACTGGAGAAGTGCTCTGATCCTGTCAGTTTAGTCTGCTACTATGAGCTGAAAATCAAAGCTTGTGTAGTCAAAGCTTTGGCAGCTTCAATGACTTTGCCTTTTCAGAATGTATTTAATTCCCCTTTTCATGCATTGGCACAGACATGCCTCTCAGATGCTCTTCAACTACAGCTGTGTGCACTTGTATTGACAAACTTATCAAATAAACTCAAAGGGAAAGAGATAAGTAGAAAGACATTTTCCTATGGAAAACAAGAAAATGAAGGGAAAGAAGGAAAAATCAATTTTATTTTTTTTAAATAGGCCAAATCAATTTGCAAATATTTCCTCAAGCAGGCAGTCGCAGTCTGCAGGGAAGGTAATTGTGGTAATTACTTGCAGTTATTGAATAGCTTTCATCTGTCATATATTTATGTTGCATGCAGGTTATGTGGGAACCAAGTCTATTTGAATGCCCTTCTATTAATACCTACTATCTTACAATCTGCCTGTCTCATGGAGTACTTATAGTCTGTTGTTCTGCAAATGGGTCATCCCAAATGCCTGCAAACGCTTGATTATGTTTGGTTTTTTTCACCGTGCTTAGTTTCTGTACCTTAGTTTATGCACACTCACTGCAGTTAGCGCCGATGGAAGGATGCTGCTGTACAGCACACCTCATTCTGAGGACTCACTGCGAACATTGTTGCTGCCTTGAAAATATGAATGCCTTCTTTTTGCTGTGTGCCTCATGCTGCTCACACAGTGCAGGCATCTCTGGCCATGTGGCCAGGGCACTGGGGAAAAAAACAGTTGCAAGAAACAAAGCAGCCTCTGAAGATAGAGAGGGAGCAGAACAAAGACAACCTCTTACTAAATACTTGTCAAAGCTTTCTGCCTACAGTGTTTTTTCCAGACCAAACTGGAAGAACAGTAGACTGTGGAGAGCAACAACAAGAGGTGGTGGAAATTAGCTTCTTAATTCACCTTAATGTGAATGTGGCGGTGGTTAAACTAGTTGAATGTCTCTCAACACCTTGTCAGGTAATTTGAACATTTTGTGGGTGTCTGGAAGCAGGAGATATTGCGGCAGCACAGCATCTGCAATGTGTTAAAATAGGAATCTTCCATGATGACTTCTGAGAGCCAGAATCCTGAGAGGTAGTACAAATCACTTCACTGCTATTTTTTAAACTGTAGTTGCTTGAAGCTTGCTAGTTAAAAAAGGTCATAGGATAGATTAAGCTAGGATAGGAGGCAAAGTACAGATTGTAAGTTAACAATACACCAGCTGCTTCAATTGCTCTTAGTTACTGTTACGTCATGGTAGCATTCACAAAAGTCAGAGGAAACTCGGTTTCAGGCAGGGAGCTGAAGGACAATCACGTCCTTTGGATAAGAAAAGAAACAGAACTCCTAGAAGCACAAACAAGGATCTTCAAGAAATAAGACAAAATGTAATGCTAAGTATGCATTTGAGTAAAGGTTTGAGATTTCCAGTGACTTTAGTGATGTATGGTTGTGTCTGTATTTATTTCTTATCAATGAAGGAAGAAGTTCAAAGAATCATAGACTCATAGACTCATAGAACCGTCTGGACATTAAAGATCATCTCATCACAACTCCCCTGCCATGATAGGAAGGGACACATTCCGCTAGACCAGACCCTCGTGCCACCTGGCCTTGAATACTTACTAAAAATTCAATTCTGTCACTACAATTTACAGTAGGTCTTTTANTTCAGCTTATTGCAGAATTCTGAGCCTTGATCATCTACCATCGCTTATGAGGCTGTTGCTTATTAAAAAGGAAGCATTGAATGTCAGATACATTAAAATAAAACATTCAGCATTGGTAGCGACATGCCTCAGCCCTGAACCTAGAGGTAGGTTTTCAGGCAAACTCACATTTATGTTTGTTGCCAGGGAGACCACCACATTCATGTTTCTGTTGTTCAGTCAGATAGCTAAGCACTAGATCTCCAGGGATGTGTGTGTCATCCAGGCTGCTGGTTAATTTCCGCTTGCTGCACTCAGCAAAACCTATTAAGCCACTTGCTTCTAAGCATGCCACATACTGTACCGTGGTATTCTTCTAGCAGGGGTACCTGCAGCCTCGGTGCATCAGGCACTGGGTGTCCCCCAACACAGCCCTCTCCTTGGCCCTGGTAAACACAGCTATTCCTAACTCGTATTTGAACACTTGGAGACAGTTTCTTGGTTGCTCTCATCTTTGCAGCTCTCTAATCCATGGCAAAAAAGTAATAATATAATGTCTGAAAATATCTATCCATCCCCTAAACACCTAATATTCTTGGTGAAAACAGAATTTACCTTGCACATATGAGGCATATTTCACATTTGTGGGACTGCAGGTAAGGGCTGTGCACCGTAGCTCTTCCTCCCTGGCTCGCTCCTTGACAACAAACCAGAAACCACTCAAATCTGTTCTGATGATCAGGAAATGTCGGCTATGTCCTGAAAGAAATGAGCTTTAATTTTTTTAATGGACTTTTCTGTTATGCCCATTCTCTGCTATGTTAAACTGCATCTCAGTCCAGCAAAGCATCTGATACCACTGACATCCTTAAAGCCTTCATCAAGGTGTGAGTAAATTGTTAAATTCTATTTTGTGCCAGCAGTCCCCCAACTAATTTCTAATGCCATCCCACAGCTAATGAGCTGCTAAGAGCTGTATCTGATGTTTGAAATCCCAGTGTTGGTGCATCCCAGACTTTAGTGCGTGAACTCCATGCAGCCCAAACAAAAAAGATGTATTTCCAAAAGAATGGTAAGTGACACAGTTCCCATGGTGTTCACTTGATCAAAATCTTAATTCTTCAAGTATATTCAAAGACTCATGTGTTCTATGGACTTTGTACACATTCAAAAGATG